>VXAD01004646.1:1347491-1459720 GCA_013399195.1 Dicrurus megarhynchus | reverse complement strand
CGCCTGCCCGACCTGCGCCGGGGGCGGCGGCGGCCACGGGGCCGGTCCGGCCGCGGCCGAGCCGGGCAGTGGGGCCGGCACGGGGAGGCGTTTCCCTAAGGAAGCAGTTTCCCGAAGCACGCGGAGGTCGGTTTGGAGATAGCAGTAACAAGTGTGACTCTGCTCACATACTCTCCTGTTGAGACATGCTGTTTAAAATACTTCATGGAAATATCTCTGCCCTAAAATTTTCCAATTCAAGCCCAGATTTTCCTCGATCCCTCTGCCACTGCTGCTAATAGCGGAGGTCACTGTCTCACACCTTGCACTTGGTGTACGGTACTCCTGCAGCACGCCGAGCCAGCTCTCATGGCCGTAAACGCTGCGTGGCCAATGCAAAGTACCACGGCCCACAGCCAAAGGAGTGGTATGGGCTGGTCATCAGGGGTAGAGAGAACAGGCATGTTCTCCTCTGTAAAAGCCATTCCTGTAAAAGCATTTGCTTTCTCAGATAATCATACAAATAAACTATAATCATAGAAATAAACCAAAAAAATCATAGTCAAAGGAATGTGGTTTTTGTGGGTTTTTTGTTTGCTTTGGTTATTGTTCTGTTGGTTTCATTTTTTGGGGGGGTGGGGTGTTGTGTTATTTTCGTATGAATTTTTTTTCTGACATACTCTTTGCAATGCATTTTTCTACTTCCAGCTCTGCAGTCTGCAGAGCTTTAAATGACCTCCACTATTAGTCCAATACTAAAATAAAACCACACATGTTAGGATGGACCTACATTCGAAAACTGGTAAGGCAGACACTCATTAGATTGTTTGAAATGCTACTAGTGGGACGTCAGTGAAATGGGAAACTACACAGAACAAACTTCAGCCCAAACTGAACTGTAAAGATTTTCACTTACAAAGTGGTCCTGAAATAAAGCCATGTAGAAAGTAATAAAATAAGCCCAATAAGAAATATAGCATGCTAATGTTCTCCCTACTTTATATATTCGGAATTTTTGCCTAATTTAAACACATAGCCCTGGATTGAGGGCATATATTTCTATAAGTGTGTCTGCCCCTGACTCTGTATTCATGACTGGGGCAGGTATATAGTACATGACATCCCCAGGTGAAATAGTACCTCTTTTGGCCAGCCGATGATTTTACCAAAACCAATTGCCATATGAGTTATACCTTAAACATTTCCTTCCAGATGAACAAAAAACTTCTGACAAAAAAAGAACAGTTGCTATCAAGTGTAGGAATGTTCTTGATTGACCTCTTGAAGTCACTTAAAAAACAAACCAACAACAAAACCACAGCCAAACAAGAACCCTGCACCAAATACCTTTTTTAAAATTATTTTAACAGTTTATGCATTGCAATTTAGGAGAACCTTTGCCCTCACTGTGAGTTCTTTTTTATTGCAAGTATATGTAGAAAATATCTGCTATGGATTTTCCTTCATATTTATAGCTGCCTGTTATCAATTTACAGACCAATTTTTTTATATTGATCACTATGCATAGTTCCCTCACCATTTTTATATATTGTTTATGTCAAGTAGTTGTTTTCAATTCCTTATTGAAACAAGACTAGTTTTCCCCATCAAAACAGATGACAGAATGCAGCTTTCTGATCTTACAATAAATGCATCTTGAAGACCTAATTTCCTTTCACATTTTTGTATAAAATACGGTCCCTCATAATTGATTTCTGTCTCTTTTTTCTCCTCCTGATTTTTGAAGATTAGCCCTTTGGAAGCAACACATACATGGAGACAGTACCAACTGGGAATGTGCTCTGTTTGCACATTGTATGTAGCCTGGTGATGATCACTGATTATTGGGAATCTATCAGTTTCCAATAAAGAGCTCAGTTAATCCATCATAAAGGCTGACCAGAATCTTTAGATAATAAGAGGTGTTAAGGTCACTCGGTGTCAGTATAGAAGTTTTTGTGTTTGAAAATCAGTATAACTTCTAAATAACTAGGCTTTACTCTTAACTCTGTTTCTGAGGTAAAAGCTGAAAATTTCATGGAATTTCGACATGAAGCTACAATTTCCAGTTCTGAACCCTATCACACCCAGCTTGCTTAACCGTAACAGGACTATCCCAAGGCACATCTTACAGTTTCCTGCTTTGACAAAGCTTTACTGACAAGGCTGGTATAAAATACACAGACTAATGCTGTAGAAAGCCATGAGCTAGGGCTTGGTCTCTGCCTTGGTCTACTGTATGAGCTACTACTTCCTTGTAGTAGCCTTAGATATAAATTATTGAAAACGATGAGTCAGAGCTTATGGGCATGGTTGGATATTGTATTAAAGGGTTAAGCAGTTTGGAATCATGTAACAGGAAGCATGCAGAGTATTAAGAACCAACATAATGCAGTACATGTGAAAACTGCAAAATAGGAGGGAGAGGTACTGCTCTCAGGCAGAACTTTTGCCAGCAGAAAGCTAGATTCTCTTTGATCCTCCACTGACACTGAAAGCACCAGTGGCAATGAATGCTACAGCCATTAAATTATTGCATTGAGGTCAGCACAGGCCTAGTCTTGCCTTTGTGGTTGTATGTTAGGAAAGGCATTATTAACTCATTGCAGCCCACATTATACTTGTTACATGTTTAGAAATGACATAACCCTTCTTATTTATTCATTATATACAAAATTTAGTTCACCCTGTTACATTCTTTTGCATGTTGTGTCATGGAACAATAAAAAAGCCCCTGTTTTGCTCATTGTAGAGACATCCCAATGTGTGCACACAGTGCTCCAGTCTCTGATTAACTTGTTGGTCTGATAAGATGTGCAGGATCACAACTCTGATGCAGTTGCTTACTAACTGTAAACAGTTTGACTTTTGACTTTATTGACTATAAGAAAACCTTTATCTAAATCACAACATGCTTACAAATTAGTTACAAAAAGTCTACTGACTGTATAGCTCTTCGAGACCACCAGTTATAAAAAAAGCTGCTAGAGCACACACACATATCAGAAATCAAGATTATAACTTTCAGTTTATTCTTGTGCAAAAAAAACCTATCCAAAACTAACAAAACCACAAAAACCAAACTACACTCAAGAAAAAGAAAATATTTTTTCTCTGACACCTGGTATTCTGTTTTGCACATAGATGGCTGTCTTAAGTAAAGAAAATGGCCATATTTATCCTCAGAATTACAGATGATCATTGTGAACTGTTTAGACTTTTGATCTGTGGCAATCTTTCACTCGGGGAAAAAAAAGTAAAAATGAGTACCTTACATACACAACCCCCCAGCAATTGTACTCCAGTTGTAGCAAAGCAAGCATGAAAATGCAGTTTTGGTGGCTTAAGTGGAAGGAGTCTGTTGATTTAAATCAGTTCAAATCAGTTCCCCACCCTTTTTGCCCTCCCATTCCACTAATGCTCACAATTTCTTTCTAGCTTCAGCCTGCATGTGTTTCCCACTTCTTCCTCCAGTCTACTTGCAGCCCACCTTCTCTTTTACTTGTCTTTAAGTTTGGCTAATCCTTTCCCACCAGTGGTGAATCCTGAGACAGATCCCCATTCCTGAAAAAAGTAGCAACTATCAAGAGATGGGAAAGAAACCCTTGGTAGCACAGGTGGTACATTCTGCCCAATTTCCCCACTTCTCTTCAGGCCTGTGTTTTTAAGCTTTAAACTCTGGAACAGAACACTTTTTCTACTGTTACTGACTGCATCTGTTCAGTGTTTGTTGCAGTGAGCCCCTGTCCCGAGGCAAACCCCAGTCCCCAGCGCAGGTAGCAGGTGGTGAACATCCAGTGGGTTTAGGCCATAAGCACCGATGCTCGATGAAAGTATTTAATTCCTGCAAGTGTTATTATTAAACTTTATGTTCAAAGGTTTTAACAGTTATTAAAATATGATTTTTTGCAACACCATGACAAAGCTTTGTGCTTCTAATGAGAATCCAGAAGTTCAAAGGAAGACTTGATCACATAAGCCTCTGCTTTTGAAAGGCTGATTGTGTTGCAAATATGACACGCATGGCTTTGACAAACAGTAGCTAGGCCATCTTTCGTTAGTCATTCTGACTAAAGCAGATTTCAATGGAAAGACATTTGCATGCACCCCTTGTCATCCTAAGAGTCAGGCAGGGGGCACTAGATACAGATGTGAGAAAAACAGGACTGAATGAAACACAAACCCAAAACATGTTTTAACAAGAGGGACCAAACCCAATGTTTTTGACGAACCTCATACCCCATAGGGAGATCGGAACTGAATATGGTTTGGGATTCGGGTTTTACCACTTGTCCTCACCCATAACACCTGTCTAGACAGGGCAGTTTTGCCATGAGTTGCCTGTTGCAAATCAGTACTGTCCACAGAAATCAACACGAGTGATAATGCAGGGTTGGGTTTGAAATTACAGTCTTCATGTCAAAACACATCCACCATGACTAGATTTGCAAACGCTTGCAGCATACAAATACTTTTTGCTTTTAATGTAATGCATCCAGAAAATATAAACAATTTCTATCTCTGACAGGGCTACAAGCTTAGTGAAGATATTTTACACTGAATTATTAATGTGGATTGGAGAGTCATAATCTTGCTGGTTGAGGCTTAGTGATACTGACTTTAAATGGCAAAATGGCTTTTTACAGCTACAAAGTCCAAAACGTTTCATATATACACATGCAGAAGTGCAAAGATTTCTCTACTGCATAGTAGATGCAACACATCCACATATGTGTTGTTTATAACCATGAAGCTTATAATTTATACCTGTTATCACAAGCTACCAAAAGTCATTCCCAGCAGGTTAACTTTAACACACTGGCAACTTTGTAAAAAATTTAATTCTCTCTCTCTTTGAAATAACTTTGCAGACTTAAAAATGTACCTAAATATGCAATAATGTTTCTTATCCAACTTCCCATTCTTAAACTTTCCATTATCATTTGATTGCTCAGCTTGAAACATTCAGAATTTTTTGTGCAGACTAAAAACCAATATGAAACAAGTATGTGATGAGCTACTGTTACGAGTTGAGCTTCATTACTTTCAATATATTGCTTTATTTTTAGGGTAATCTCTGTGTCTTTTAGGTATTATATTTGATGTTTCTCTTCAAATACAAATTAAAATATATTTGATGCTGTTGACCAACTGTCAGAGTTTAACCCAAGCCAGAAACTAAACTTCAGACAGCCACTTGCTCCCTCCCTGCAGTGGGATGGGGGAGAGAGGAAAATCAAGAAAACTTGCGGGTTTGAGATAAAGACAGTTTAACAGGTAAAGCAAAAGCCATGCACACAAGCACATCGAAACAAGGAGTGTATTCACTACTTCCCATGAGCAGGCAAGTGTTCAGTCATCTGCAGGAAAGCAGGGCTCCATCATGTGTCATGACGACTTGGGAAAAAAAACTCCATCACTCCAAACATCCCCCACTTCCTCTGTCTTCCCCCTGCCTTATCTGCTGAACATGATATCAGCACAAGTCTGTGGAGCCAGACGGGATGCATTCAAGGGAGCTGCAGGAGAGCTCACCAAGCCATTCTCCATCATTTACAGAATCACACAATAGTCTGAGTTGGAAGGCATGCAGAAGGATCATCAACTCTTTAAGTGCATGGCCCAAGTGGGGATTGAACCCATGACCTTGGCATTATTTACTAGCAGCCTTGGCTAACGGGAAGGTCCCAGGTGACAGGAAGTTAGCAAATGCAACACTCATCTACAAGAAGGGTTGGAAGGAGGATCCAGGGAATTAC
This sequence comes from Dicrurus megarhynchus, assembly GCA_013399195.1. NCBI lineage: Eukaryota > Metazoa > Chordata > Aves > Passeriformes > Dicruridae > Dicrurus > Dicrurus megarhynchus. The sequence goes on along the minus strand of VXAD01004646.1, from coordinate 1,453,982 downwards.
AGGCCTATCAGCCTGACCTCAGTGCCAGGCAAGGTCCTGGAGCAGATCATCCTGAATGCCATCACATGGCGCACACAGGACAATCAGGGGATCAGGCCCAGCCAGTGTGGGTTTGTAAAAGGCAGGCTGACTTGACCAACTGGATCTCCATCTATGGCAGGGTGACCTGACTAGAAGATGAGGGAAAGGCTGTGGATGTTTTCTACCTAGACTTTACTAAAGATTGTGACATAATTTCTGACAGCATTCTCATGGAGAAACTGGGTACTTGTGGCTCAGACAGGTGCACTCCTCACTTGGTAAAAAAACTGTCTGGATGGCCGGGTCTAGAGAGTAGTAGTGACTGGAGTTACATCCAGCTGGTGCCGGTGAGCGCTGGTGTTCCTCAGTGCTTGGGCTAGTTCTGTTAATGTCTTTATCCGTGATCTGTGCAAGGGTATCATCAGTCTGTAGATGACATCAGGCTGGGCAGGAGTATTGATCTGCTGAAGGGTAGGAAGGCTCTACAGAGGAATTTGGATAGGGTAGATAATGGGCTAAGGTCAACAAGATGAAGTGCCAGGTCCTGCAGGTGGGTCACAATAACCCCATGCAGTGCTACAGGTTGGGGACAGAATGGCTGGAAAATAGCCCAGCGGAGAATGACCTGGGGGTGCTGGTTGACAGTGGCGGAACATGAGGCAACAGTGTGCCCAGGTGGCCAAGAAGGCCAATGGCATCCTGGCCTGCAACAGAAATAGTGTGGCCAGCAGGACCAGGTAAGTGACCATCCTGCTGTACTCAGCCCTGGTGAAGCCACATCTCAAATCCTGTGTTCAGGATTGGGCCACTCACTACGAGAAGGACACTGAGGTCCTGGAGCATGTCCATAGAAGGGACATGAAGCTGGTTTAAGGGGCTGAAGCACAAGTTTTATGAGGAGCAGCTGAGGGGCCTGGGGTTGTTTAGCCTGGAAAAAAGAAGGCTCAGGAAGGACATTACTGCTCTACACAACTGCCTGAAAGGAGGGTGGACAGGTAGAGGTTGGTCTCTTGTCCCAGGTAACAAGTGACAGGACAAGAGGAAATGGCCTCGAGTTGCCCCAGGGAAGGTTTAGACTGGATATTAGGAAAAATTTCTTCAATAAAAGGTTATCCAATACTGGAACAGGCTACCCAGGAAAGTGATAGAATCACCATCCCTGGAGGTTATTACAAAGACAAAGTGTAGATGTGGCACTGAGGGACATGGTTCAGTGGTGGATTTGGCAGTGCTGGGTTTACCGTTTGGTTAATGATCTTGAAGGTCTTTTCCAAACTAAATTGTAAGATACGGTGTAAGTGCTGCTCAGCAGTACCAAAAACATCTCTGGTATCAACATTGTTTCCAGGACAAATCCAAAATATAACTCCATACTAGCTACTATGAAGAAAATTATTTTAATCCCAGCCAAAACCAATTTTGACACTTCTGGTAGCACACTGAGGTATCACACTATTGTGAATAGTGGTTTTCACAACAAATTTTTGCTATACAAAATATTCCACATAAACTCATTTTCAAACAGAAGAGCTTTTATTTCAAAGATACCTTTGCTCTTAGTTTCTGAAGTGCAAATGGGTGGTGGGAAAAATGAAGATCACTCTTGTTAACTTAAAATAGTCATATTCTTAATGAATTTTGACAGTTTCTTGTGCTTGCAGATGGTTTTCAAGCTATAGCAGACAGTTCACTAAGTAAAATACTCTTTCTACATAGGGAATCTGACATAAGATCTAGTGGTTTGGGTTTTTTTCTTGAAAACATTGGAAACACATTGTAGAAGGGATTACCTCCAGTTTGGGACTAGGAGCTTTAATTATGTAATTATTGTTGGTCTTTTGTCATTTGGGCCTTTTCCAACGTGATTTTTACTGGCCAGCAATTAAAAAGTTAAAAAAACCAAATCAATCTTGTATTTGATAGTCTCAACTACCTAAAATTCTTCTATACTAAATTCTGAGAAGCACTGCCGACATCATTCATAGCTTTAGAAATATTGATTAGGAGTCTTATTTGATGTGAGACAGTAATGTATGCCATCAGCAATGATCAGGAAGTTAGATGTGATACAACGACCGCTAGCCAGGTTTTCACACACCTATAAGCAATCTATTAGCTAAAACCGAACTCGGAGAAGGCAAACAGAATATTAGTATGGATCTATAATTCTGCAGCAGGGTGAAATAAATCACACTTGAGAAGGGAGAGGCACCTGGGCTTGACAAAGTAATTATAAGACCAGAAAAAGGAAGGTCTTAGGTTCCTGTTGTGGCTTAACCCACCAGGCAGCTGAGCACCACACAGACGTTTGCTCACTCCCCACCATGTGGGATGGGGGAGAGAATTGGGAAAAAAAATTAAAGTTTGTGGGTTGAGATGCAGACGTTTTCATGGAACAGAAAAGGAAAATAATAATAATTATAAAAGAATATACAGAACAAGTGATACAGAATCCAGTTGCTTACCACTTGCTGACCAATGCACAGCCAGTCCCAGAGCAGGGGGCTGCCACCCCCAGGGCAATCTCCCCCAGTTTTACTGCTGACCATGACACCGTATGGAATGGAAGGACCACTCATTTACTGCTGGCACAAAGGTTTGACTCCCACAGGCATTTTAACACAAAGCAGGGCAGCATCTCAGGCTTCTGCCACTTAGAAGAGTCATCTCCAAATATCTCCACAGGCTCTTTCCTCTAACCTGGGAGCAGAGTTAAGGAGCGAGCCACAGAAATCAGCTCATCAGGAAGCAATATAAACTAATAGAAACAAACCACAGACGTACAAGCTTATAAGGAAGTACATTCTGTTCAGATCATCTGTTTGTCTCAAGTCTGGCTGAAAATAAACTGCTTCCTGCAGCTGGTGTTATGAACAAGTGCACTGACAAGTGATAAACCCTGAAAGTTGGTGCTTATAGGGTTACATAACTGTGTCCAAATCCCTAATTCAAAAGAAGGACTTGAAATCCTAGTGCACAAGGCTGCTAGTAACACTAAGTTCACAGGGTCTTCCGCAGTAGAGTTTCCCTTTGTGCTTTTAGTCTATTGGCAGAGTAGATGCAAAAGAGAGATGTTTAGTCTCAGCATTTTACCTGATCAATCTGACTCCAGAGTACTGTGTGCCCTGAACCTTCTTCCCACTCTGTATTCACTATCAAACATTTTAATTTAGCCCGTTGTCTATTTCTGGATAAGAAAATAACTGTACCTTTCACTAAATCACAGAATTGTTCGGGTTGGAAGGGACCTTTAAAGCTCATCTTGTCTTGAATGAGTCACCTGTCAGCTAGATCAGATTTCTCAGAGCTCCATCCAACCTGGCCTTGGATGGTTCCCGGGATGAGGCATCTACCACCTCTCTGTGCAACCTCTTCCAATGCTCTACCACTCTCATTTATAACAAAAGAGCTGCCTCCCAACACCACTGGTATCAGTGAGGGGCACTAGAAGCACTTTCTTGGACTCTAAAGACTTCAGAGTGTGATTCGAGTCTGCAGTTTGTAATACCCAAGCACTACATTACCTAGCCAAAGAGAGGAATAATCACCTTGTATTGAGTCTAAGAAGTTGATAATGGAATTGAAATTAAATTACTGCACAATGAAACTTGTGCCAATTTACAGGTTAGAGTTTGGAGTCAGTTGTGCTGCAGCAACACTATAAATCTTAAATTTCAAGCTATACCCTTTAAAAGTTTTCACTTAAATTTTTTATGCTTAGCTTTATAAAAAATTAAAAGAGAAAGAGTTTTCCTGCAATTAAGAAATACTCCATGTACTTTTAAGAGGGACTTCATTTTTTAAAATGTTGGGAGGTAGCATTCTGTAATTGGAGTTGACACTTGGCAAAATGAACCTGCACACTTGACCCTGCCAGAGTGTCCTTCACCTTGCACATGGAGATATCCTTGTACAGCATCTGACTGGCAGGCAGCAGCCCTCAGTCAGCTCTTCAGCTTGCTGAAATATCTGGGTAGAGCAGCAGAAATAGTCAGAATTTATAGTGCACAACAAAGAATCAGGGGATTTGTGAAAAGGAAGTGAAAAAGGAATAATTTCTGGTTTTCATCAAATTCATAGAAAATATTAATAGCATAAGGAAATAAGAGAATTTTGCATGAAAGCAAAAGGGCAGGTGAAGCACAAAGCAAGCACCCTTTCAAACAACAAAATGACACCTGCCTGCCAACTGTCATATAAGGAAAAGGAGTTAATGTCAGACCTTGACAGGCAAGTTTGAGAAATTTGTTACACTGAAAGTGCTCAAGATTTGGGTTTGGTATTTTTTTGGTCTTCACAAGGCCTCTTAGACAGAAGCAGTTGAAGAAATAGAGGGAAAGGGAAGTGCTGTAAATAAGACAAAAAGGGGTAATCAAGTCAATCTAATAAATGTTATGGCATGGATATAATGAATATAAATGTAAATCTATCACCCACAGAAACAAGAAGTTACTTCTGGGATTTCTCTTTGAATGACATACCTGAGAGTATCTCAGCTTTTCCATATCTAGCCAAAACTGTGGTTAGCTAAATCTCTATGTGCTGGCAGTCTTGGTGTTTTTGCTGTCTGGGTCTGGCAGCAGTGCTCTCACAGCCTTGTGCTGATGTCTAAAGCTCACTGTTTCTAAGAATCAGAGATTCTTGAATTTACAATCAGAAGTTACTGTCACTTTGGAAAAAACGCTGCCATATAGCTTCAAATTTTTCAGCAGCCAAGTCATCCAAAGTAACCCTGTGTATATCATGTGAGTTCTTCAGTCAGAAGTCTGTGGCCAGGTAGTAACTGAAAAGTTAATCTACACTGCTCAATTAAATGCAACCAAGGCTTTTTGTGCTAATTTGTACTCTAAGAATTTCTTGATAGCAGCAACTGTACAGTAGTTAATATTAACAAAAGCATTGATATACAACTGCCTGCACCTAGTTAGAACTAACACCGTGCAAATCCTATAAATTATAACAAGTTACATTTTTGTTCATTAAAACTCCATGTAAATAATAAAAATGTCACTTGTCCACATCCCAGTTTTAGTGTGGTTAATAAAATTAAATACTAGCTTGCAGCAAAAGAGACAGCACCATGCCAGTGTTTGCAAAACTGTTATTTGGCAAAGTAAATCATTTATTGCAATAACACATGCTCAATATTTTTGTCTCAGCATACATATCCAAAAATTGAAGAAAAGAATGTGCAGAGTGTCACATTTGTCTTGTGAACAGTTTAAAATATTACTCAAAAAGAAAAGTAAAATTCTATTAAATGCAGACTGAGACTTATCTGAGATTTTGAAATTTCCACATCAGCTTACTCTTTAGTAATTTCAGTACCAAAGAGTACTTTGGTAATAACAAAATATAAACTTGGGTTCCTTACAGCAGGAAAATTTTAGTATGTTTTAAGACTCAGAGACAACTTCATGGTAGTAATAGATGAAGCCAGCCCTTCTCTTCACTTTACATACTTTCTCCCTTTCTACTCAGGAGAAAAAGATAGTTTCTCTTGTCTCAGGGATAGAGAAGAAAATCTCTTTCTTGCTGCAAAGAAATTAAAAGTGAAATTCTTTAAATATGTATTTCTTCAAACAACACTTTGAAAAATTCTTAAAAACTCCAAGCCTGTCATTCCAGGTTACATAAACCCTTCTAGGCCTTTGGCTGACAAATGTTCCACCTTCCCTCCAGTATTTATATTCCTTGACATGCATGAGCACTGTATAATAGAACAATTAATAATAAGAATGCTTTGGCTTACATAGTTCTTCTCAACTGAAGTTTTTAAAATACTTCACAAAGGTTAACATTCACAAGGGATTTAAAGCCTCACTACTCCACAGTATAAACCAGCCCTACTATGAAGAAAAAAGAACGGCGGGGGAAAATTAAATTATCTCAAAATATCTTTGATTTAGTTTCCTTGGTCCTTTCTTTGGAGCATATATATATTACTGAACTTTCCCAAGGGCCAAACAGTGTTGTGGTCAATAAGATAATGATTTTTGTTCCTACTCTGTTTTTTAGACAGAACAGCCATGAGGTATGGCTGAGATGCCATTATATGTTACCAAGCTGCCTTTCAGTTGATCAGATAGAATGATTTAGACACCACCACAAACAGACCTGCAGTATAAATTTTCCCTTTCTCAGTCCTATACTCTGACCAGTAGATCACACTTGTGCTCCCTGAAGCCTCATGCCTTCAGCATTTTCACAGCTGTTGTGTAAAATATGGTAACCAGGACCACTTGTAGCACAGAAAGAAATGTATTGCTACATGTATACCTTGAAGATGTGTATATTACTCTCTTTTATGATAATCTTTCACAACATAGCCAGGGGTGCTTCTTTATATTGTGTATTGAAAGAGGTTACATTTTTAAAGTAGAAAACCAATGCAAAGAAAAAATCTGGAGTGTATTTCATATGACAATTTCTGAAATCAGAAAAACACTCATTTTTTAAATTACTGGTGTTCATTGCTTCATTGCAAAAAAAGTGAAAGATTAAGGACATTTGTCAACTTTTATTAAGAATTAAATCTGTTCAAATAACAAAAGACTTAGTTGTCACAGTATTTGTCATAACTATCACACTACATCCTAACAGAATAATGAAAAACAATCATCTTCAGCTTGCACACATGCAATCGTCATCCCTAAAAGCTTTCCAAATCCCAGTGCAAGTGGTGCCAACAGAAAGGATCAGAAACTGACAAGTGATGTGAGAGGATACAAAGGAGCTATACTGGCAGACACAGTCAGAGGATTTTGAACAGAGCTTTATCCCCATAATGTACCGCTTTGTCCTAAGTTTCCAAACTCCATACTGCAGCCAGGAAAAAGCCACTGATTTAGGAAATGTTGCAGAAAATTTGAACATTGCAAACAAACTTCTTTCATAGATCCACTAGTGCTAGAACCGCAACCAGGACTTCAAGTGTTGTGTGAGTATTGGCATTCATGAGCCAACAACATTGATACATTTGTGCTGTCACATATGACTTACTATGTTAACATTGTGATATTTATTACAGCAAAGTAGCTCCATTCCTCATTGTTTGTTTGACTGCAAAGCTATGTCTGGAAAGCACATGTTGCAAAACTGTACACGCTAATTTTATAATACCTACTGTGGAGCATGTGGTGGCCAGTGAGCCAACACTACAAGAAACAAAGAGAGTCCGCTGGTAAGACAGTCCCTAGTATCACAGATTCCTCCCCACGTTAGGGTGACAAAAAGATCTTCCCCCAGGCTGCATTGCTTTGCTATGTTAATGTACCCCAGTTATGCTTCCCTGGTTGGCCCGTGGCCTCCCTGCCTCTTTGTTACCTTATGTTCCATGCCCTAGAAGGTTCTCCACTCCAGGTTCCCCCCATTGGCCTTTGCCCCTTGCCACTCCCCCAGAGCTTCCCCATTGCCTCCCATTCCCTAGTCCCACCTTTGTACTGCTCTCACGCCCTCAGATCATTGGTCTCTGATGCTCGCCCTGCTCCCATACTTAAACCTGGACTCTCCATTGTTCTTTGTCATTGTCCCTGGAAGCCTTCACAGCGTGGCTTCAATAAACCTCATTCGTGGAACCCCATACGAGGACCTTTCCTGCCTCTTTGCCATTGACCCATATTACTGGAGCTGTCCGTGCATTTGTGCATGTACGCGTGTGTGAGTGTGTGGTGGTCCTGCCAAGCGGCTTCGCTGAGGAGACACTTTCGGGAAGATCACAGCTCCTCACTATCCAGCACCCACAGCAACCTGGAGTGCGACAGAGCAAGCTACTTAATTTAGGTTTTTTAAGGGAACAACTCTGGTATAATCTCTTTTTCTATTTTTAATGTTATTCCTTCATTTTTACTTTAAAGTACAACTGCAACCATTCTTAACTGTTCTCATTCTTGATGCACAGCTTCCCTTACTTGCAAGCCATTGCCCTTCCTTCAGCAAGTGCTCGCTGCACACACAGAATCTTGCAACTGATTCAAAGTTCCTTTCCTTTAAAGCGATGAAGAATGGACTAGGCACAAGGACACTATCACTTCCAGAGAGATGTAGTGTAAAGCAGAAGGCTTAATTCTTACTCAGCCAGGCCCACATGGCCTAAAGCAGAAAGCAAAACTCAGGCCTGGAAGTGCAAGATCCAAATCTGAAAAGCCTCAATAACATATGTTTCTTTATAGACTAAGTATTTATAAGATTGACAAAATCAGCATTCTACAGCTGATGTGTACTGGGAAAATTAGTTAATAATACTGGAAGACAGAGAGAAATCAGGCAAGGTCATCCATGCAGTACATCCTCCATACCAGCCTGCTGGCATAGTTGCCAATGCTGTCGTGCTGGAGAACACGTCCTACTGCATGCTCTAACCCACACACGTATCTTCCCAGCTGAAGAGCTGGGTGACGTGGTGACAGAAAGCACCAATTGCTTGGCCTCTTCAAGTGATGTGTATATACAACCTATAAGAAAGCCTTTATTTTTTATTTGGTAGCCTGAGTGTCTCATGCACAGCTTGAAGATGTCATTAGCAGTTCCTCTGAACTCATCTGTACTGAATTCTAAAAAATGGTTCAACATTTTTGCATTTCTGTCTGATGTTAATTGGGGTTAATTGATGGTAGTGGTAAGGGTAATTGGATTTAACAGGCACTAAGTCCCATAACCCAAGCCTCTTATGACAAAAACAGAACAGCAGTCAAAATGTGGCATGAGAAATAACATGGCACCATCCAGTCATCTGCAAATGTAGGGGGGTGGATATTACATAAGGATCTGTATGCACTTGCATGTGATTGCATACAACCTACTTTAAAAAAGTGGAATCATGTGCAGTGTGCAGTTACTGCATTTTTGTTATTGACTTTGGCCAAAATACAGCAACCTAAGGTTTGCCAACAAACACTCCAGCATCAGGTTGGAAAGTTGGACCACTTTGTCCAGGAAGAAACAACTCCTTGAACTATTGTTTAAAACTAAACTAGATGAAGGGGTCAGTGCCAAGTTAAATATTTTACTTTTTTGGAGGTCTCCTCCCCTCTCCTCCCCCCCAACTTTCATGAAGCATCCCATCTGAGAATAGAAGAGAAACAAAGTCAAAAGCAGAAGTTACCATTCTTCAGACTAGTACAGGAGCTTGAAATCTCAGGCAGGAGCTGTCACACTAAAAACTTGAGATGACAGCATGCAAAAATTAAAATACTCTGTCTTCCTTGGTGTTTCCACACACGCCTCCCATGACCTCTCCCATCAAAGATTTTCTCATTGTAAGCCTGGCACCCCCTGGGTTGGCATCAGGCTGTTTAGGGTTTGCCTCCCTAACAGTGTGCTGGGAAATCAGTATTAGTCCAGTTTTTACTGCAAGTGCAGTAAAGCATAAAAATAGGTGAAACTATTAGTCTGTGAAATTCATCAGCTGTAGAGAAAACCACATACCCTGTTTGGACCTTAAGAGCAGCTTTAATTGCAGAGGCAGCACAGAGCAATCATTTCATACTAAGGTTAATGAAATCTACATTTTAAAATCACCTTGTTTGAGAAAGCCTGACAAATACTTGAGATTAAGACACAAATATTTGAGAAGACACAGGATTGTCTTCTAAGGTTGAAGGGAAGATGACTGTTCCTAGGACTACAGCATAGCAGTAATTTTTGAGATTCTTGGCTAGACTGATGGAAGGTGACTGGGGGTGTAATCAGTGTCACAAGGAAAGTTTATGGTTCGATGGCACAAAAGCCTGATCTTAAATTTTCCTAAAGCCTTTAAAACAGATATTAAAATAATAATGGAGGCAGCAAGCACTTGTAATCCCACTGAGCTCAATTACTTCTGAATGTGCTCAGCACTTTTGAACACTAAGCTATTTATTTACTTGTCTGTGTGGATGTACAGACACACATTTCTGTATCTTGTTGTAGACAAGCACACACAGGGTTTAATCTTTCCACTGTCTTACGCTAAAATGCTATTATATGTCGTTTAAAAGGAATGGGCCTCTTTCATTTCTGTTTTCATGGGAATAATCTGCATTTCAAGCACCTACAGCAAGACAAACCAGAGACAACATTTTACAATTTCAGTGTCACCTACTTGAGCCTGGGGCATGAAAGCTGGATAGCCATTTCACGTGGTTACAGAGCCAACATGAGTGAAAGGTGATTGTAAGTCCAGTTTAGCCTTGAGACTAAATGACGTGACTATTAGCAAGGTGTCGTATCTCTCACCCATTTTCCCCAAACAGCTTTCAATCTACTGATAACTGCACATAAGTTGCACTGAGTTGAATTGTTATGCAGGTATGTTATACCCCTGCCCTAGTTATAGGAACACGGGATTCAATCCAAGGATGTTTAAGTGTTTTGTGAATGCTGGCACTATGAACATCATTGCAATTGCCCTGTAAGAGGAATTGGACATCACTACCATATAACACATTTCAAAGTCATCAGGGAACTTTTTGGGAGGCCTGGGTATACTGTCAATTGTATAGGTTCATCTAATATACTGTAAATTATTAGTTCATAAGACCAAAAGTAACTGGCTATAATCCTGTAACCACACTGTGCAATGCATATTAGAGGAATCCTCTGAATTAATTTATGTCTAAATAACTTTTTGGTGGGGAAAAAAAAGCCACACAATCTTGATACACCAATTTCCAGTTATGCACAATCTAAAAAAATCTCTGGCAAGTTGCTACAATTTCCAATGACCTCATGGCTAAAAATTAACATATCAGCTTTATTATAATAGTTTATAATCAAGTATTATCACTGTTTTCCAAATATACACACAGTAATATTAATATCCTAATTTAATAGATACAATGTCTATATTTTTTTATATATATCTCTAAAACATAATTTCCAATGTAAACATCATAAACACAAAGCTCTGTTAAAAACTGTGAGATGATATTCAGGTAAATTCCTTACATAGCTTAGTGTCATTTATGCTGTAGGCAAGACCTTTGGCATTATTGCTTATGAAAAACCAGACATGAGCAATCAGAATGCTTAGAAAATGTCATCTTGATGCTGCCTCTGTTATCATTCCATTTATCACGGCATTCATCTTTCAACCCACTTTAGAGGATACTTTGCAAGAAATATTTTCCAGAAATTTTGTGGGTAGAAGATAATATACAATAGGGACTCTATTAATATTTTTTGATTCCAGGAAACTCATGGCAGAAGAGGTTTCCAAATTAAGCCAAATGTCTCCTTGAACCATGCTTCAAGAACATCAGCAGAAATGCTAATATGAACCCTTGCCAGTGGCACAGTTGTGAACCTCCAGGCCTAGACTGAAGAGAATGAGCCCTTTTAATATATTTAGGAACATAAAGTGTTGTGGCAAGTTTAAAACCAAGAGCACTTTCTCCTTGCTATATGAATAAAGTCTTTCCTTTTGCTATTTATTTCTGGTTTTCAGTCTGGAGAAGAACATCCCTGCAGCCTCTGATTTCAGTGTTTTTCTGAGCCTTCAGGAGCTGGAGGATTTAATTTTTATCACCAGCTCTAAACAATGCCTGGCAGGATGCATCTGCAGTGACAAGCTCTCTAGCAGAAAAACGTGCAGCACCCAAATTGTTCTTTGTACCTCCACTTTTGAGGGCCAGCTTTAATGTTAAAGTAGAGTGCCACTTAAAAACTAAGCTGAAGAAGCTAACTTCCTCTGGGAATAGTTCAGGTCTACAGGTGTCCTTAAAAGGAATTGTTGATGCATTTTTACTAAACACCTTCCCTTAGAAGGTTTAACTCCAGAAGCCTAGTATTTCTTCATCTCTCTGACCCTCTCTGTGAGGGTAAGACAGACTACTAAGGTGGGCTGGGTGGGGAAAGGCAAAGAGATAAGAGTTCCCTGATTTTGATGAGATGAGCACTCACTATGCAGAGAAAGTTGTAAAGAAACGGAAAACATTTATTGTGCATTATTTCATCTGTAAGTTGATTAAACAATTTCCAGGGAAGTAGTTTCCTACTGGAAGATGTCAAGTCAATGAAATTTAAATGGGTGTCATGTAGTTCTATTATAATAAGCTGACAAAAATTTATCACACCATCTTGATACAGTTGAAACAGTTTGGTTTTAAAAACACAGAAGCCAAATGTGCACTTCCTCACAAGATAAATCCTGGCATTTCCTAAAAAAAAAACCAAAGCAAACTAAACAAAAAAAACCAAAAAAAAACCCCACAAAAAAACAAAACAAAACAAAAAATCCAAAAAAACAATTCTGTTCTTTGACTAGCTCGGTCTAATGTATCTCCATAAATGCATCACAGACTCTTTGGTTTGCAAATGATCTCTCCTTGCTCCCTTCCTTATCCAATTCTTCATAATCCCAGTGGGTTCTTTTTCAAGAATACTCATTAGTCAAATGTTTTTTGCTAAATCTCATCCTGAGTTATCCTGCCTAGCCTAAAGGTTTCTGATTGTGCTTTCTGTGACAGTTATCCTCTCCTTTGCCTTTGAAACATTCCATGAATGGTTCTTAACAAACAATTCTGTTGATAAAGTACAAGAAAAAGAAATCAAAGTGTCTCTCAGCAGTGGTACCTCTGCAGGGCAAACAGGAATAAAGCACAGTGAAAATGTATTTGTGTCACTCAAATTAGCAGTGAAAGTGCTCTGAAGAGAGATGGTGAGAAAAGCCACCACTTTAACGTAGGCTCATTCCAGAAAAGCACTGTGCTTCAGGAGAAGTAACTATCCCACTAGAAGTGGGTTTTGAGATCTAAATGACTGTCTTCTGGCTCATGAAAGTTACTCTTATAGATTGCAATTTTTTAAGAACAGGTAGAAGTACAGGAAAAAAGTGGAAATGTGGATAAACAACTTCTCTGAATAGAGTTTGCATTGATATTCATCGGCAGTTCATAGCTGCCTTTTTGAAAAGCATAATCAATATGAGGAAAAATTTAGGGCCATTATCTTTGAGATCCCTGAGTGGCACCAGCATCTTATTTGGTATAAAAATTTGAATTCTGTCCTAAAAACAATAGAATAAAGAGGAAGAAGCAGCCCAATTGATCAACCTAGAAGAAGTGAAACAGGCTACTCTGAGTTTTTTAGCAAGCAGCTCACCTCTTCATGTTGTTTAAAATCAGTAAGAAATGCTTCATTTCCTTACCAGCCTTACCACCTCAGTCCTGGGACATCTGGACAGGTGTATGGTAACAAGCATGCTGAAAAGCTTAACTAGAGCAATTCTAACCAATATTATTTCAGAAATAATCTATCGTTATATATCATTAAGCCAGGAAAATAGCAAAAGTGAATTATATTCACCCACACTGAACCACTCTGGTTAGTCTTCAGGTTTTAGTATTGTGTGATTTAACACATCTGATACCATCGACATACCACTGTTGTGCTACAGAAAAAGACAATACACAGGCAGTATTTTAACTGACTCTGATATCAAGCCTAGGTTGTAAATTGGCTACACCACAAGTTCCATAGAGAAAAAAAAAAGTCACTAGTTTGATGCTGAGGTAATGGTTAAGAAGCAGAGTATATCACAGGTACGCAGTAAGGCCTGTTTTGTTCAGGATCTTCATCAGCAGATTTGATAGCAAGAGCACACCCTCAGCAGATCTCTAAGGAGATCTCCAAAAAATTTTATTAACTTGGGGACTGAGCGGTGAGAGACTAAAGATTAATGGCTCAAACAGTCGGCCATTTGCAAAAGCAGTGGGTGCTTTGCTGATGATGTGCAAGGAAGCAGCCCAGGTGCAGAGGGCAGGAGCACCAGAGGATGACCATGACAAATAAACCTTTGTTTAGCAACAAGCTGGGTTTTGAGGCAGATGAGCAAAGAGGTCAATAAGAAGCAGATTCTGTGAGGTGGGATAGTGCTTTTTATCTTGCTAATGTCCTCCCCTACACAACTGGCTCAGATGCCAAAACTCTTCCTCCTGTTTACACACAAGCTTGAGGGTGTTCATCCCTTCTGATGGGGTACAATTGGCTTAACTACACTGAGATGAGAGCTGTCATGTTTTAGAAGATGTCGTACACCATCAAAGACCCGCAGAGTTCCCCCAGACTCATTTCTGGGGCCTTCCACCAGAGGACTGTGCATGATCCACAGTGCTGCATCAGTGTTAAACTTACGTCTAGGGAAGATACCTGGGTGTTCCCACCAAAACCTGAGTGTATATTAAACCACTGAACTTTTCTCATAGTTTCTTTCTTTCGGTCTCTTTCATCTCCTAGATGCTTCTTCTTGAAATACAATGTAAGACAAACTAAAAAATTCCAGTCAATGCCTTAATAAGTGCCTTGTAGTGTCTGAATAAATTGAAGTTCACTAAGTTAGAGTTTGTGAAGTACCTTAGTTTGGATGTTGTTTTAAAATTTGCCAGGTACCTTATTCTAGCTTAATTTTCTAAAGTTTGCAAGTAAAAGTTTGTTATTGAACCTCCTAAGAATTTTGGTTTTTCTTCTGTGCACCACCCAGAGTGAATCAAATAACCTTCCCCTAAACCCGCTGAGCGTACCGGGGCTTAACGTAAGCCAACACATGCCTCAAGAAGCTCAGCAAAAAGCCCAAAGAATTACACTGGAGATCAGGTGATCTGATCTGTCAGCACAGCTGGAAGAGAGCTGGATGAGGAACAGACCTGCTAAAATGGCCTGGGGTATTTCAGTCAACATTAGGTCAAACATGAGCCAGCTCTGTGCTGTCCCTATCAATGCAGGAAACTAGTGCTGGACTGATGCTGCTGGCCCATCGTGGCTGGAGGCTGCTGCATCCTCCCAGAAAGCGTCCCAGATGAGGCTGGCACCACACCACTCGGCACTCAGCCTCCGCACCGCAGAGCTGGTGCGCACGTACGCCACCGGAGAGCTGTGGGGTGCATCACCAAGAGTAAAGAGGAGGGAGGGGTCCTTCACGTAGAGTTCCACAGGAGTTTATTGCTGAGTGCATGAAGGGTTCCAGGGACAAAGGACCAAGAATAAAGAAGGGTCCAGGGTATAAGTAGGAGGGTGACAAGGAGCGGGGAGAGCATCCGGGACAAACGGTTTGAGGGCACCGGGGCAGTACATAGGCGGGGCCAGGGTACAGGAGCCAATGGGGAAACACAGAGGGAGGAGCCAAGGGCCAAAGGCTAATGAGAAAGCGAGGCAGGGAGAACATTCTAGGACATGAACTTGAAAGGGTACCGAGGCTGGCGAGTTAGCAAACCAATTGGGGTAACAGAACTGGGGTACATTAACATAAAATGACAGAGCACCTTGGGAGAGGCCCTTTCGGTCACCCTGCCTTAAGGCTTATCCAAGGGGGTTGATACAAACTTCAGGGCTGGCCCACCACCCACAGGCCCCCCAGCTCATAGGCCGCCCCCACCACAGGGGCAGCCACAGCAACATCTCCCCGTTCTTTGTTTAAAAAGGAAAGGGCGTCTCCAAAGGGCTTTACAATAAAATACTCCAAACAACTGAATATGTACAAATTGACAAAATAAACTAGGGGTTTAAGTGCACACAGCTACAGCAGGCGTAAAAGGAGGGGGTTTTGAGGCAGCAGAAGCTTAGGGCTGACGTGGGCAGCGCCCCGCAGCGGCAAAATGGATAGGGAAAACAAAATAAAGAGGAGGGGTTATAATGAACATAAGGTGAGAGTTTTGTAGTTGTGGCCAAAAGGAATTATTTGAAAGAAAAGGGGTAAAAACTGGGAACGCACCATTGGTGTAGCATTACCTCCTCTGCACAGTGTTCAGGAGGTGACGAGTCGCTTCCATGGTACACTCAGGGCTGCCGGCATCGCTGGCTCAGCTGTCGCAGCAGCGTCTGGGGCGGTGTATTCCACTGATACTCTGAGCACACAACACCAGTGGCGGTCTGTTGCCGCTGGTGCTGGTCGCTGGCAGAGGATCCGTGCGGGCTTTGCTACCTGGAGGGTGGACTGACTCCAGAATTCCTCCCCCTTTGGTCTCCTGTCGTTTTCCTTTGTGCCCAAGCCCAGTGATCCCCAGGCCCCTGATCGGAGCTCTGGGGGTCACTGCTCTCCCCCTTCAGGGAGGAAGGAGTGAGTCTGGCTGGTGTGCGGGGCTTGTGACAAATCAGAACTGCCTGATGTAATGCAGCATTGGATGCCAAGATGGTGTCCTACCGGTCGCCACACCGCCCACTTCCGGTCGCCACCCCACCCACTTCCAGTCCTGGTGGGTGAACCAGAAGGGTGCAGGTGCCAGGGGCGGAACCACCAGAAGAAAGGGTGAAGACAGTGGAAGGGGAGGTGGGGTCTGCAACGGGGAGGTAACTCCTGGTGGAAGGGGAGGGGCCTGACGCAGACATGCCCGTCAGTGCATGGTGGGAGCCCAGCGCAGGAATGCCCACCGATGCTGGGGAAAGGGGGTTGCCAATGGGCGAAATGGCCGCCGCCGCAACGCAGTCAGTGCCATTTCGTGCAGCTAGGGTAGAGGCGGGAAAACTGGGAGTAGAAGCCAACAAGATGGCAGGGCTAGCCATGTTGTCGGCGCCATCTTGGGGCAAAGCTGAGGGTGACAAAACTGGCTAAGCAGGCACAGGCAAGAGGGCTAGGGAAGAGTCCAGGACACCATGGCCAGTGCTGCCCTGGCAAGGGGACAGAAGGGAGCGGGAGGCGTCAGAGAGACGGTAGCAACTCTGTGCCCTGGGGCAGGATCCGACTCCCCATCTCCTCCTAGGCAGGGAAGTGGGTTCAGGAACACTGGGAGAGGGAAAAGGGGAAGGGATTTTTAATTGGGGTCCCGAACTTTTGCCAGAGTTCCTAACACAATTAATAATAATCGACTGGTAAGCTCCCCCCAACCCGCAAAACGAACACCCATTCCCCAAAGTCGCACATAGGTCCCAAAACTCCCCTATCAAAACTAAACAAAAAAAAATGCTTAAATAACCAAAGAACAAAATGCTTTAAATCCCTCCCAACAAAATAAAATTTTCCCCAAAAAAGGGCACCCACAACTTGGAAAATAACCTCCCTCCGGGGCAGGGAACACCACAGGAAAGCTCACCCACCACTAAGAGGAAAAGATTAAAATTAAAACTGAAAGGGCAACCCCAGTGGAGACTTACTTCGAGCTTGCCGACTGCCTGAGTCCTTGGGCCCAAACTCCACACCTCTCCATGGGTCAACTAAAACTCTCAGCGTGGTCCCCCAGCTTGCAGTCGATTCTCCTTCTCCGACGCCGCAGTCCCTCAGAAGGTTGCCGATCGCCCCTCAGGGAAGGTTCTAATAAAACTTAGGACCTTTCTTGACGGCAAGTGGTCATGGGAATGAGAACACTCAGCAGCCTCCTGCTGCCAAGAACACTTTCCAGGAACCTCCGCGGAGGTCCCTGTTTGGGCGCCACTTGACACCGCTGGCCCATCGTGGCTGGAGGCTGCTGCATCCTCCCAGAAAGCATCCCAGATGATGCTGCTTCAACTGGCACCACACCGACACACAGCCTCTGCACAACTGAGCTGGGCTACGCCCACAGAAACCACGCACACATACGCCACCGGAGAGCTGCTGGGTGCGTCACCAAGAATAAAGAGGCAGGAGGGGTCCTTCACGTAGAGTTCCACAGGAGTTTATTGCTGAGTGCATGAAGCATTCCAGGGACAAAGGACCAAGAATAAAGGAGGGTCCAGGGTATAAGTAGGAGGGTGACAAGGGGCGGGGAGAGCATCAAGGACCAACGATTTGAGGGCACCGGGGCAGTACATAGGCGGGGCCAGGGTACAGGAGCCAATGGGGAAACACAGAGGGAGGAGCCAAGGGCCAAAGGCTAATGAGAAAGCGAGGCAGGGAGAACATTCTAGGACATGAACTTGGAAGGGGTTCAGAGGCTGGCGAGTTAGCAAACCAATCGGGGTAACAGAACTGGGGTACATTAACATAAAATGACAGAGCACCTTGGGAGAGGCCCTTTCGGTCACCCAGCCTTAAGGCTTACCCAAGGGGGCTGATACAAACTTCAGGGCTGGCCCACCACCCCCAGGCTCCCCAGCTCATAGGCCGCCCCCACCACAGGAGCAGCCACCACAACACTGGACTGCATGAAGTGGAGCTTTCTTCTTTGCCGTGGAGACTGCAATTGAAATTTTATGTCTTCGTTTCAGCCTCCCTGTTAAGAAACGATGCTGAGGAATTAAAAGGGGACCTTAGGTTGCTGTCAGGATGTCTGTGGCCTAGAGCTGCTCCTCAGAAACTGTGTGTTAAAACACACTGCTTAGTCTCATGAAGAGCTAATTAACTAAGGTTGACTAAGGTTAATTTTCTAATAGCCTACAACTGCATGAAGGAGTTAAAAGACAATAGAACCAACCTCTTCCCAGCAATAGCAGAAGTGTATAAAATAAGGGGAAATGGCCAAGACCCTCAGCTTGACAGGTCCAAATGGCACAACAGGAAAAAATTCTTCAGAAGGAGAATAGCACAGCACTGGAATGAGTTAATTTTGGAGATAGTGATGACTTTTGAAGGATTTTCTTACTTGGCTAGAGAAAATCATTGCTACAATATGTGGAGACACATGCTCTGAAGTGGTTGAAGGAGATGGTGCCTTGGCAGTAGTTGAAGTAGACAGCCTGCAGAGGTCCATAACAATCAGCACTTCTATGGCTGTGCCATCAGTTGCTGATGGTGTGTCTGCAGCTCTTTTCAAGGACACAGGGCTGGCTTAACCCAGTTCTCCTCCCTCTTTTCCAGCTGAAAGAATTGTCACAACAGACAACTCTTCTTTCATCTCTCAAGACTGATCTAATTTTTCCAACACTAACACCAACCTACTTTGGGAGCATGTGAGGCAACACTTATGGAGTGCCTCAAAGCAATCCTTGAAAAGTTCCCAGTCAGCAAAACAACTCTGCATCTATTTCTGCCACCTTCATTAATAAGCTCTAGATTTAGTGAATTTTTGCTGATTTTAACAGGAGTGTTCATCGTATATTTAGGGTAATAAGAAGGTCTTAATATAGATGGCCTCTATTTCCAGCTACAGAAAGAATGAATGAAGGTTTTCACGTATATAACATTTAAATGTCATAGTAAAGACTGTTTCAGAAACACTTATATTAGAATAAAATTTGAAAGCATCTTTAGTTCTGTTCAGCTTTAATTTTCCCATTTCCCTGGGGAATTCTTAATGGTCATAAAAATGTTTGAGAAAAACTTTGTTTCTTTTAAAGTTTCAGACTTCTCGAGTGTGCTTTTTGGACACTTGGCTAGGGAACAAGTTTCCATAATAAGAAAGCAAAGGTGGATTAAAACACCCTGAAGAGAAAATTTCTCTTCAAAATATAAAACAATTTCTATTTTTGAAGTTTTCATTTATTTCTCTTAGGGCTGACATCAAAATACAGGATTGAACTTAACACAAATGTTTCAGTTGATCTGTTTGGAAGTATTCTTTGTGGATCAAAATTTTACACAGTGTCTCTTGTTACCGACATGAGACGAGGATGTCATTCAATTTGAAAATTATCCTCACACAAGAAAATCCTACTTCATTCCACTTCAAAATTTCAAGCTCGTGTTTGAAATCATGAAGAAGGCAACATTTATGCACAGCAATACGTAATTGCTAATTTTTAGGCAATATAAGGGATTTACCATAAACTCTTTTCTTCCTGTATTAATTTCTATTCTTCATTACATGAGTTCTTTTCATGTATCTGATCAGAAGTGCAACTATAAAGTGTAAGCAATGCCAATACTCCCTTTTTCCTCCTGTTTTCAGAACTGACCTTGCTCCTTTGAGGTTTGAGAAACTGACAGCCTTATGTCCTATCAGCCATGTGTCTGCAAGATTTTACCATACAGTGCTCCAAACCAAAATGGAGAAAAGAAAATCCAGTTAGTCACTGTGCTTAAGCTTAGAAATACATCTCTGCTGGGGTTTAACAGACACCATGCCCTGCACAGCCGCTTGCTCATTCTCCCACCAGCAGGTCCAGGGAGAGAATAGGAAAAGGTAGAAAACACATGGATTGAGATAAAGACAGTTTAATAGGGAAAGCAAAAGGTGTGCACACAAGCAAAGCGAAACAAGGAATAAATTCACTGCTTTCCATGGGCAGACACATGTTCAGCCATCTCCAGGAGAGCAGGGCCCCATCACGCATATCAGTGACTTGGGAAGACAAACTCCATCACTCCAAACATCCCCCCGCTCCTCCTTCTTCCCCGTAGCTTTATATATTGAGCATGGTGTCATATGGCCTGGAATACCCTTTTGGTCAGTTTGAGTCACCTGTCCTGGCTGTGTCTCCTTCCAGTCTCCCATTCACTTCCTCATCAGTGTTGCAGTATGGAAAACCAAAAAGGCCTTGGCTCTGTGCAAGCCCTGCTCAGCAATACCAAAAACATCTCTGTCTTATCAGCCCCATGTCCAGCACAAATCCAAAACATAACTCAAATTTACATTTAAAATCAGTTAACCTTAGTTTAATGAGAAATTTAGGGGATTTTCCACAAAAAATAATTTTAATGAACTAGACATCAGCTCAGCTGGTACAGTTCCTCAGTTATTGAAAGTGTGAACACTTACTGTCTTCTATTCTTTTCCTACTCTCCTTGAAAAAAGTATATGATTGGAAAATACTATGCTTTTTCATTAAATATATCCTGAAAAGGGAAAGCAGGACTGAAATGTGCTGGTAATTTGCCTTTTTTTTAAATTCCACTTGCTTCCATGAAAGTGGAATTATACTTTCCTATTAAAAAAAGTCTAAATAATTACTTGCTCTGCTTTCCAAAGATACAAAGAAGTCAAAGAATTACAGCCACAAAGCATTCCTTTGCCCTCTGTAACATCTTTCAGTTCACTATGGCAAGTATCAAATGGACCCACAGAGTGTGATGTTCAGCATCTGCTCTGGGCAGGGGAATTCAGAATGTGGCATGCTGTTACCATGCAGAAGCAGGGAGGAACATTTGATTCAGCATTATTTCAGTTCTACAACTACCTTCTGCTAAGCTTCATGTCTGTATGATAAAGGTATTTTAATCTGGTTTTTATTCCTTTGTTTCTTGTTTTATTTTAAGCTATTTAAGAGAAAACTATTTGAAGTAATAAAGGCCAGCTTCTATTAGTACTATTTACTAGTTAGGACAGTATTTCAAATGCCTGTTGTATTCCTTTATCTGTGATCACAATACTTTGTGGAGTCTCAGTTGCTGCAGCACCAGTCTATAATTATGGTGTTCAATCAATATTATGGATTTAAAAAGAAGTAGCTTTTCTTCTGTTCCTTATCTTGTAATCAGAGGAATGTTCAATTTGTATATACAGACGTGCTCTTGGCATTTGTGAGGCTTTTCTTCTTCCTTTCAGTACTGCATGCCAGATCGCCACAGGATCATTCCAGTTTCATTCAAGGTGCAAAAATGCCTACCTCATTAGGAAAAAAAAATCCCAACCAAAAAACCCAACACCACCAACAAAAAAAATCCCAAACTTACAAACAAAACACCCAATGAACTGAGTCAACAGAAAAAGCAGTATATATCAAAGCTCAGTTGGGAAAAGCACGAAACAGTTTTCAGGCCCTGTGATACTTCGGGGACGGATGTCTTGAGGAGTGCAGACTTCAGGGATCAAGGGGTAAAATACATACTTGCTGTTTGCTGTATTCATTTCACTACTCTGAGAAAGTATATCTTGTTCCAGAGCAGATTTGTATCTCCCCATGGGCAAAACACAGTCCCATTACACCTCAGAAAGCCATGCTCCTCCTTTCCTGTCACCCACAGGTCCCTCAGCTCACCCTGCTCCTGTTGTAAGTCTTAAACCATTGAAGGTGTTGTCCAGATCCAGAGATTGCTTCCCCCATTTTCTTTAACTAGAAGTTGTAATTACTGTATATATCCAGCTGAACATGAGAGCAGTCTGTACCTAATCAGAGGGGCCACCACTGTAAGCAGGAAGGGAAGGCAAAAGCTTCTACTGATGCCTTAGCTTCAGGCATCACTACTTTCACTTAGGTAGGAAAGAAGTAATTCAGTGGGCAGTGGACTGAGCCTCTCTCCATTCTGCCCAGCTAGGTGACAGATTCCTTTTGTCTCCACAATAAATTCACACCTTAAACTATGCGTTGTGAAATGGTACTTGAGATTCTATAGTATAATACCTAATCTTCTGTTATTGATTCATAGGTAGCATATCATAGTTAGGAAAATCAGGAAAGGGACGTGATTCAAGTAGGAAACAGCACAGGACAGGGATCAGGAGTTGTGCATCAAAGACTGAATTCAGCTAAGAATTTAGTCCAGTCTGACTAAAGATCAAGTGCAATATGGCTTTATGAAAAGAAATATGGCCTTGTTGAAGAAACTTTTTGTCATCAGTTATATAAATGCTCCTCTGTCATACAGATTCTTGCTGGGTAAACGTTACAGGGATGGCACTTACTTCTTTATCCTTGTAATCATCTGTGTTCTCATAAATCCAGAATGGTGCCATAAAGGAAGGATATTAATACTGATGCAAACACAATTGGATTTGAAGATTATGAAGCAAAGTTCCCACATACATGGATTACACTTTCTCATGGAACAGAAGGTAGCTACTTTTGAAAGCCTGAAATAACTAGGCACACTCTACTGTACCTTGGAGTTTTGAAGTAATGAGGAAAATCTGTAATACTGCCCCTAACTAAAAGGTAAGACGGGACTCTTCACATAAATGGGACTTTTGTGCAGGCAATTGAATGGGTAGAATATTTAGGGGTTGGAATAAAAAGAAACCTGAATTAGAGAGTCAGATTTATTTTAGAAACACGGGTAAGTATAAAAATGGATATAGGCAGATGGAAGTCTGAAAATCTCTCTAGGGTAAGGGTAATACTGTTAAGATAAATATTCTAAACTACTCTGTATTTTTAGCTCCTTTGTGGTATATGCATCATATGGTTTTCAGTAATGAGGTGCTGTTGGTTTACTCTCAAACTTAAGTTCTTTTAAAGAGATTTCAAGATACAACATTACCAAAATGTTCTACCTCAGAAAAACAATAGGGATTTCTTCATTTGTATCAAAATGGTTCCTTGCAAAGTTTGCAATCCAGGGAGGACAACACCATGACAGAATAAAAAGGATAGGTAAAATAACTAAAGAGCTAAGTAAAAGAAAAGTAAGTGGATTTTTTTTTCTATTCTCTTCACTGTGTGAGGCATCTAATCATTAAAAATAGTTAGCAAGTACAAAAGGTAATCAATAGCAATGGTGCAAGGCTGTATTAAAATTTGTTGATACTGTTATTTTGAGTAAGTTTTAGTAATGCTGGTAAGAACTACTCCATTTTACATTCAGCTACTCTAGGCATTGTCTGTAAGAATGTAAAAGCCTTTCAAAAACAGAGAGTAAGATTTCTAGCTGTTTGGGAGGTGATGGGAAGTGCAGCTCCTAACTGAAAGCTGGGAGACAATAGGTCTGTAGAAATGCCTAAAGGGTGACTCTTGACAAAATCTAGTCCTTGTTTTTCAGAGGCACCAAATTCTTCCCCCACCCTCATCCCACTTGGTGTTTCTCCATTGGAGCTTTTAGCAAGTTCTCCAAATGTTGCATCTGGCCCTGCTGGGAACAACTAATGCAGGCAGAGCCTCTGGCATGCCCTTCTGAGCATAGTTTGTCTGTAATCTGTGTAAATAGGTTTTCCTTCTTTTCCTGATTCTTTGTGGTGGAATAGGAAAAGGATTTATTTCTTTAACTCAAATAGCCTAAAAAGTGTTTGGTGGAAACCTGACAACTGATATCCCTGACATTTCCAACATGGCCTTACTCAAACCAGAGTTTTTGGATTCTGCTCTGGAATTCCACAGATCTTTGTCTTTTCCTGATGTGCTTCCAGGGAACAGAACTTCTGTTCAAAGTCATTCCAAATGTAGAGATGTGCCTAAAGGTAAATTTGGCCTTAAATGCTTTCCTGTCTGGGGAAGGCAAATAGAAGCAGCACAGCAATGCAAAGGCTTCTGTGGTGAAGTCAAAGCACACAGGAAACAGTGATTGTGATCTCTGATAACAGAATCCATGTATTCTTCCTGCTGCGTTAGTGAGGAATTACTCCTGATTTACACCTGCAAATAATCTTAAAGCACATTCCAAACCAGATATACAAACTGTGGACCCACTTCATTCACCACTGCATTACTCTATTTTGACATCTGTATCTACCTACACCAAGAGACTAAGGTGAGCACAGTGAGAAAATACACTAATTAAGCTTTGGGATGCTGACTTTGCTTTCCACCCTCATTTGTGGTTTTCTTAGAGAAAAAAAGACTGATGAAGTCTGAGATCATCCAGCTCCTTGAAATCTGAAGGGGTTCAGAAGAGAAGATCCTGCTTTGGTCTGCCTATATTTTGAGTTTCAGTTTTGTTTTGCTCATAATATGAGACAATAAGTTTCTGAACAGGCAAATACAGATTTTTTTTTCCCACTATTTTCAATGTTGTCCCTATCCTTTCTACCCTATTAGTCTATCACAGTCAAAGAAATAATCTGCTATCACTGATCTCCTTGTATTTTAAAATTGGGTTATAGTTTATAGTCTTGTTTTATAAAACCATTCTTTTTACTTCTTTGGTAATGCAATTCTTTCCACCTTCTCAGTAAGTCCAGAGTTGAGTGAACCATGCAGCAAATAGAATTGTGATCACCCAAATATGTTACTACCTGTCTGGAGAAAGAGTTATCATAAGCATCCACTGAAAAATCACACTTCATTAAGTACATGTATAATGCACTAAAGAAGATAATATAAACATGCACATTTAGTAAGGGACTTAAAAATCCTCAGTGGAAATGCCTACAGAGACAGCCAAAATCATCACCTTCATCACAATAAAATTGTGCCTAAAACTGGCAGCAATGTGTTAATCAAAAATCACGTGCTGCACAGAGCAAAAAGCACATGAAGTCTGTATTATACAAATCACCACAGGATAAAATGCAGTTAATTGCCTGTTCTGTCCTTTGCTAAACATACGTCTATTGCACTCCAGGGTGGAACTTGCCCTTGTCCTGTCAGGCAAAGCTTTACAAAAGCATTGTGCTTGCACCTTAGATTTCAGTGAGACAAGCTTGGAGTGAACCTGCTGACCTAACATTTATGCCCAAGGTAAAGAAAAACAGACAGACTTCATATTCATAAAGCCACTGTCCAAAGGTGTTCAGATCTTTCTGTTGCTCTTAATTTCCTGCTGAGGAATAGCAGTCATTTCATTGAAGCCTAAGGAAAACACAAGGTGTATTTTGTCTGAGATATCACTAGGATAAATATGATTAAGTTATTTACCTGGCCACCAGAATTTAAGACATAAATCATAAGCTTAGCTTGTGATTAGCAAAGTATTATAAATATATTTATTTTTACTAAAAAAAGGGCATCCCTTTGGGAGAGAAGTCATTCTTCAGTTTAGTTACTCTTATTTATACTGATATACACTGATTTAAAGAGTTTATGTGGAATTTCAAGATAAATTGCATCAGGTAGTCCAGATGCTGGAAATAACTTTTTTTGCCTGTCCTGCAGCATTGCTGTTTGTTTATCATTTCAAAGTTCACAAGGTAATGGCTTCATTATCCGTTCATCTAATTTCACAGAGAAATGACAATTCCTAGCTGCTGAGGTCATGGCCCATCAAAAATTATACTGTCTCTAATTTTATATCCGATCTCTGGTAGGTCTTAATTTGCTTATCTCAGTTCTCACGTATCGACTAAATTGCTGAATTCTATTAAAATCTCTACCAGCTGTCCAAGATTTAAGACTGAACTACTGAATTGAGACTTATTGAATTAAGACATTATTGCCAATGTGAGCCAGTAAAACAATGATTAAAATATACAAGATTAATGTGCTTTTTAGTTTCCTGTGTACCATTTGAATTCATCCTGAATGTGGCTTTGTACACTGTACATATGATATCCTATCACTCGAGTTAGTATGGAAAAATCATGTCTCTAGATTTTTTTCCTTTATACAGTTACTGACCTTGGCTGCAAGAGCTCTGAGAAACAGAGGTAATATTAAAATTATTGTGCAAATTTTCATGGGTGGATAGTGCAGTATTTTTCAAGTTGTATTTTCCTGTATAATGCTTCAAACTGAACCTTCTGAAATGCTATTCTGCAGTGCATACTGAAGACCATTCCTTCCAAAGAGTTATACTTAGCACAGTATTTAGCTTCCTGCTCTAATCTCCAAGTGTGCTCATGTTCCCTACACAAAGAGAATGGCAGATACTTTGGTGACTGGTCAATCTCAGATCCACGTTCTCCATTTTGGCCACTGCTGCCATATTTCTGTTAGTAGAGGAGAGAAGGAGCTTGCACAAGCAGTAAATGCAGTATTTAATAAAACACAGTTGACTATTCATTGCTTGGGTCTGGCAGGTCATGGGGAAATGTGACATCTTCCCATCTTTCTTCATCCTCCTGCATCCTTGTGGACCCTTCCAAGAAGTATTATCTTACTCTGCTATCTTACTGCACTGCTGAGAGCTATACTTACCTGCTTCTCTTTCCACAAAATTCTGGTTTCTGACAGTAGCTGCATTTCCACCACCACTGGGTTATCCTCAGTTAAGAGGACTATCAGCATAAGTTAAGAGGCAGTGATATTTGCTCCATCTTTTTGACAACCCACAAATCTCTAAATTTGGAAACAAATGTGTTGCAGCTGGATTTGTGGTCTCAGTGCCTGTTGACCAGCACCTCTGCTTCACTACTTCATCACAGCAAAACTAAAGCTAAAGCAAATGCCTGAAAGATCATTTCCATTCTGAGGAGCAGGTTCCCAAGGTGACCTATTTTCTACTAGGGCACAAAGGTAGCCTCTAAATGAAGGATGTAACAGAGAGAACAGATTTTCAAAGTATGCCCAGAAAGACTGATTCTTCACTGAAAGAAAGATTTAACTTCTCATTACCATTTTTCTTACATGGCAGAAATACACTTAAAGTCAAAGAATTTTGTAGTATTCATCACCAAAGGGGAAAAAAAAAAGACAAAATATGCTTACCAGCACCTCCCACAGTGCTGCTACCTGTGTATGCATGAAACTCAGGAGATGATTAATCATAGGGCTCAAAGATCAGGTTATCATAAGCTGTTTTAGATATCCTTGGTACTTCATCATCAGCTTGGTACGGTTCAGCAGAGAGGGAAGTTGGCATCAGAAAACGCACCCTGAGGTCACTTGTCTCTCATTGCCAGAGGCAGAACTTTAACTGCTTTTGTTCTTTTAAGTCATTTGGTAGTTTGTTCAAAGTCTAACAGTGCATCACTTTCTGTCTGTGACTTCACTTGTGTGCATCTAGTGATAGCCTCAGAAATACCCTGTTATGATGTTTCCCACTGGACTGTTTTAAGGAAGTGAGGAGATCTTGCTACGTGCTGATGGGTGACCAGGAGGGAAGGGAGGGAAAAATCATAGGTCAGTTAAATATACTGCATATATATTCCAGCATAGTGTATTCCCTATGCCCTGCTATGTTGTCCCTCCAACTCATATCGGGATGTTTGAAGTCCCCCATAAGGACCTGGGCTTGTGAATATGAAGCTGCTCCTATTTCTCTATGGAGGGCTTCATCTGCTCTGTCTTCCTGGTCAGGTGGCCCGTAGCAGACCCCTCTATGTCACCTGTCCCTGCCCTCCCTTCAGTCCTGACCCATAAGCTCTCAGTTGGCTCCTCATCCATGGTGGAGCTCCATATACACCAGATGGTCATCGACCATCGTCATAGATGGTGAAACCCCCTCCTCATGTCCCTTGATTGTCCTTCCTGAAGAGCCTGCATAACACTCCAGTCATTAGGACCATCCCACCACATCTCCATGATGCCAATAACATCATAGCCTGGCAGGCATGCGCATGTCTCCAACAACTGTTCTTTATTTCCCATGCTGGGTGTGTTTGCTTTCATGAACACCAACTTCCAGGGCAGCTACCACGAGACTCATTCCATACAAGTATTTAATTAAAATTGAGTGCATATTGAGTGAGTGTATATTGACCAGAAAATAATTTCTTTTTTGCTTCAAACTGACTATGAACTAGTAAGCATTTCTATTAGCAAATTCCTTAATGGAAAGCACCTGCCAACTAATTTGGACATAGTATTTCTGATGTCAAACTGTTCCATTTGTCTGCTTGCTGTTCATGGTTCATAACTAGTCCTACGTTGCCAGCCAGTATTTGTACTTCCTGATTAAATATTTATATATTTATATTCTAAATATATTTAAACAAAATATATAAAAAGATATAAAACAAAAGACAAAACAATAAATAGCAAATACTGAATTAATGAGTAACAAACACCACATTTCTGGTAAGAACTGTTTGATAAAAAAATCACCTACACTGAGGAATCGTGAATCATCCAGAACTCATGAACACTTTCAAAAGTATCTGGCAATTGTTACAAACAACTAATAATACAGCTAAAACCAGCTGCAGAATGAAGGAAGCCTATTTTTTCAGATTGTCTTGGTGAATCTACATTAATCCAGTGTTTATTGTCCCATAAGGATCTTCCTCCCCACTGCTACAAAAAGTTTTGGAGTATCTTCTTTACTCTCATTCAGGCCCCAGACAATTACAAACAAACATGATGTTATGCCTAGCATAACACAATTATTCAGAATCTGCTTTTAGACATGAATAATATTTTACAGGGCTCCCCAGAAACATGCAATATCTTTATTGAGGTGTTGAGTCTGTTCAGCAGGTACCGCAGCAACTTGCTAGTTACAATTTAAGTCACGTGCTATTTACACCAAGGGTTGTGGTTTGCAGGCTGATGAAAACACTTTTGATT
Source organism: Dicrurus megarhynchus (assembly GCA_013399195.1). NCBI lineage: Eukaryota > Metazoa > Chordata > Aves > Passeriformes > Dicruridae > Dicrurus > Dicrurus megarhynchus. Next base: position 1,425,164 of record VXAD01004646.1, on the reverse strand, counting down.
GTGTTGGGAACTTAAAAGCACAAGCATGCAACTTCAGTATGTGCTGTCTTCCCCCTACTCACTGTCACAACATCTGGTTGTTATTTTGCTCTCACAGTTAACAGATTTCGAGAAGACACTGCATGTTCTTTTTGAGACTTTTTTTTTGCTTTCACCAAAATTTTCCTTCTTTTAACAACATAGATTTTTCTGCCCTGAAATTCTGCTTTGAAAAACAGTGGTCATAAGAATACAAAAAAAAAACCTAAGAAAACCCATACTGAGTTAGATGAAAGGTCTAGGTAGCCTAGCACCAGCCTCCAGTCATATGCTAATAATTCATGCCCAAGGAAGAATTAGGGGAGGCACATAGCAACAATGACCCAGCATCCTCCCCTAATCTCAGGTGCTAACTGCTTTGAGGGCTTCCTGAAGCGGAGATGGTGCCTTAAATATTTAATAACCTTAATTAGTGCTTCATCCAGCAACATGCCCAATTCCTTTTCAAACTTCCAGGACTCTACTGTCTATTATACTCTGTGGCAAGCTCACCCACAGGCTTTGCCATGGGGCAGATCTTTGGTATTAACCTGGTCCGTGCTGATTTTATTTGATGCCCTGTAGTCCTTGTATACACAAAACTTTTATTCCTGTAAATATATATATATATAAAAACTAGTATCAGATGAAAATTTATGTTGTCAATGAGACCATCTCTGTATCCAATAGCAGATAGGCTGGGCAGAGGTGATTGCAGGGCTCCAGCACAGATCCTGCCTGCTGCTCTAACGTGAGGACTGTAACCATCACTTTTCAGCAGCACTCATGCCTATGGCCAAAGACAGTCTCCATAACATCACCTGTCCCCTCAAAGCTACAGAGTTCCAAACCTTGTTAAAATAACCTCATTCATTTATCTGCTCAGCAGAAGGCCAAGCTATCTCAGGTCCTTTCAGGATGACTCTGGCTGCCTGGCAGACTGAAAAGCTCTTCAGAAGCACAGTGTGCTCCTTGCAGAGGAGGTAGAGCTGAGCCACCCAAGCCCACCTTCATATGGACACAGATCCATCTGTCAAACCCTCGGGACAGCAAGGCTGAAGAAGACCAGATCCTGCACTGCCATTACAGGTTAAAGCATCAGCTATGAAGTAGTCCCGATACTGAAAAGACTTTTCTAGGACTCTGCACTGAGGAAGTGTAAGCTGTGCACAGGGCTCTCATCTATCAGGGCCTGAATACATGCAGAATCTTCAGGTCTGAGACAGCATACACCTCCCATATTTGAAGACTCCCAGCAAATCCTCTGACAATGTAAAGTATCAGTATAAGGTTATTCAGCTTCAGATCTGACTGAAAAATTTCCAAGGCTAAGTTTTTCAAAATCTGCAAAGTGACGCTTTTGAAATCGAGTATCTCACAAAAAACCTAGAGCTGGCTGCAGCAAATTCAGGATGCTGTCAATGGCCAGAGCCAAACACTCTAGCACAGGAGAGCCAGTAACCATATGATTAGGCTACAGCAAAGACCTCAATATTTGTCCCAATTCTGAAATGGGTAGACTTTAACCAGAATTTCCTTTGCAGCCAGCATATTGCCTGGTCTGTGAACAGAAGCTCTGTTGCTGACAATTGCTTTTCATGAGATGCTGAGAAGATCTTGCTCAAAAGACAGGAAGTGGACTATAACTGAGTAAGAAAACAAGGTAGTAACTTGCACTTGCATGAAGTCACTCAGGCTTAAATATTTTCCTTATTCTTGGAAAAAAAACCCCAACCACTTTTCTGTGTGCTTTTTAGCCAGTTAGTTGTAAGACATCAAAGATGATACTCCTAAATAAACACATGCCAAATGTTATGTTGTATTTTAAATAATGCACTTACTTCCCACTATGTGTACATTGTGTAATATTGCAGAAAAGGTGTCAAGGGATGGAGAGCCTACCAAGCATCACCATGTCCCCGTGATAAGGACTCTCCTATTTAATTCCTCTAGGATCCTGCTGCTGGAAATATTGCTCTGATTAGGCCTGTTTACATGTTATCCATTTTCTGCAGATCCAAAGAGGAACACATTTTGAAAGTCTATGATTAAAGCAATTTGCTTTAACTCAGATGTTGATTCTACTTGTGATGTATGACCTGCCATAGTTCTAAAGTATTTCCTGCAGAGATAAATCTGGAGGAAATAAGTATTTTATCCAGTTTGGCATGGGGAGTTACAAATGCATGAAAAGCAATCTTTGCAGCCTAAACTATATGAACAGTGTGGCATTCTAATTCTATACAGTCATGTAGAATTCGTTTTTAGGTAGATTACACTTCATCTTGTTAACTACCATCATATAAACAACATCATTAGTATTCTGAAAGATTGTCCTAATAAAACTATATCATATTGCATTGCTTTTTCATGAGAAATCACTATAATTTTAATTTCATATGGGAGTGCAGCAGTTGCTGCCATGTTACTATGCTTGAACCAAATTCTGCTGCTACCTTGCCCCTGGAAACAGTTCCACTAGCCTGGCTGGAAATTGCAAAGACAGGATATTGCACTTGGACAAGTACCACTTTGGTGAGAAGGAAAGAATAAGTAAATCTTTTACTGACATCTCTGAAGCTAAAAGGCACTTTAGTGCCCAGGCAAGTGATTCTGCCCTTTGGGGAAGGTGGAATCAGATAAATCAAATGCATAAATTCAGGAGCTCTTCTCCGGCAATTCACGTTAGCAGGCCTATCCCACTACAGGAAGCCAGAAAACCCTGCTCTAGGTCTGCACAGAACTAATTGGTTTGCAGCAAGTTTAATGCATTTCTCATTTTGAACAAATCTCTGAAGTCTCATAAATCTAGGTTTACCATGTTTATAAAGCTGCAGACCTCCCAATTTGTACTCTAATTATATTTTGTTATTGTTATTATCAGCTTATTCTTGCTATGAATGTTTTTGCATCACTTGAAATTGATGGTAATACTCCCTGACATACAGCCTGACATGTATTAAGAATGCAGAAAATGAAATGACAGAACTAATTAAAAAACCATCTGTTTAGTTAATTTAGAGGTGTGCCAAACAGTTCAAATGAGACTTGGTCAGCAGTAAATCACATCCACCTGTACCATTTGCTTAGCAGATACTGTCCCTAGTTGTGTTATTTCCTTAGAAACACTTCTACTATGCAGTCCTGAGACTGCACACTGAGCAGTGAGAGCATGAAATCACAGCTATTACTCTTGAACAGAAATAGTACACATGAAAACGTAGTATAAGCCTGCTAAATGAAAAAAGAAAACATACAACAAAATGCTGTATATCATGTAGACTCACTCCATTAATTGTAATGACTGTGCCTCCAAGACACAGAACAATCACATCAGTATTACCTGTAGAGATATTGCAGCTCTCTATCCAGGAAAAATTTCTCCCTTAATGTCAATGGGCTGTACTTTTCTCTCCTGTAAGCCCATCAAAGTTAATAGAGTTGTACCAAGAATACATTTGGTCCCATCTGATTATGGCACACTGAACATGTTATCTTATAGCCTGGCTGCTGAGTTACTGCTTTACATACAGAAAACATAATAATTCAAAAAACACTCAACTGGCAAGTTAGATCTTTTTTCTTCTAAAAAGAAAGGAAAATAAGCATGTCTTGGTCTGATCAGCAGCAGTCTGTCATGTGGCAGAACTATATTATCACAGATTAGGTATATTTCATCTGTATCAAAAAAAAATTGCTAGAATAAGAAAAGCACGTATATATAAAATAAGCTACTTGGCATTTTCTTCCTGCTCGTTCTGCAGTCAGCTTCCCTCCAGCATGTACCACTTGGATTTGCATTCCAGACTCCCACGCACAGAGGGACTCCCATTAGCCAGCCACTTTGACTTTTGAAAGCTTCAACCAATGGGCACCTTGAAAGAGTTTAAAGCAGACAGCTTCAATGGGAGGCAAAACAGCAGCTACCTGTTTTTAGCATGAAGCTAATAAAGAAGCTGCTATTAAACAACAAAACAGCAGATTAAATTATATGAACTAATTATTTCTCACCAAAAAAGCTTTTGCCATTTCCTGTGCTCAGCATGGTTTCAGATTAGTATTCTTATTACTGTTCCCCAACTTATAATTTTGCTTTACATAGTGTCATTTTGGTATGCTTGGGAATTTAAACATCTATAAGCAAATGAATGGGCAAGTGCAAAAACACTGCAAGCTGCATAGAGCCAGGAAGGGGAGGCCCACCAGAACTGGGATATCAGTGTGCCAGGTTCCATGGACAGGCAACTTGCATATTACCTCCCTAAACATAAGTATTAGGAGGGACTTCGATGGATGCACACCCACGCTTTTCTACATTGCTACAATCGAAAGAATGAGCATTGGGGAAGGACAGAGCTGGCTGAGGGTTACAGTATAAGTGTGGACAGACAGAATCCAGAAGGTGTGAAGGGAGGGATGGGAGAACCCTTTTACTGAGAGAGATTTGGGGACTTTAATGACTTGGGGAATACATTGAGAGAAAAGTAGACAAGAGAGATGAACAAAAAAGGTCAGACAAACTAAAGTAGATAGAAGGATGGGAAGCAGGGCACTAGCAAGAACCCCACGTGAGTGAAAACTCACCTGCTTTTCAGTCCTTCACCTGGAGTGAGAGTATTTCTCATTTATTCCAAAGTCACTAAGGCGATCATGTATTTCTAGCTACATTAAGCCTGCAAAAGTGTGATGCGCTATCCCATAAAGGTTTGTATTAGGGAGAAGAGTATTCATTTCAGAAGCATTCACTGAGCAAGGGAGCAACATGCCAGAAACCATATTTCATGAATTTATTGGGATGCTGGTTGTTGTTGTTGTTCAAGTGATATCTGGGATAGACGGAAGCTGACTATGCACAGGGGTGTAAAAGATAGTCTAGTTAGAAATTCAGTATTGATCCCAGAATGTGGGATCTGATTTGACACTGTTGGGGCTGCCCGAGGCAGCACAGCGTCCAGCTGCAGATGTCCTTGGTGTCAGCCGCAGCAGGCAGGGGGCGGCTGCAGCAGCAGGGAAAGCTGTCAGCTGCAGCTTGCAGGGAGAGCTGGCTCCTTCGCAAGGAGCGAGCCCCAAACAAAGGTCGTGTAAAAGCGTCGGCAGAGGCAAAGGATGAGAGAGGGGTCTTTGTGTAGGTTCCAGCTGGTTTATTTCAGGTGGAAGGTCCAGGGACAAAGACCAAGAAGTTAAAGAGAACACAGTATTTTATATGGGGGTGGAACAAAGGTAAACAACCAATGGGGATTGACTGAAGAGGAGGAGACAGCAGAGGAATATCCAATAGGGTTAACTTAAGGGAGAGAATTACATGAGTAGACCAATGGGGCATCAAAGAAGGGAGAATTTTCCAGAACTAATACATGACTAAGGGAACTACGTAAACATGAACTTATACATAAAACTGGGTGGAGAACTCTTGAACCAATAAACTTAAAACACATAAACTAAGAACCACTAAGAACATGGGAACTCGCCGTAACCTCGGAGTGAGGATTAGACCTTGGTGTTCTGTCCAAGAGTCCTCCAAAAGTTCTGCTGCTGTGGCCACCGCCTCATGTGCCGCAACACTGATTAGCACTTTAGTTATTTTTTATTGTCAGCAGAAATAATAATTTTTCATCCTTTTCACTGACAGCAATTCACTGAGAGACAAAAAAAAAAAAAATCTCACAACTGGTTTATGTCTACTAGAAAAAATCTGAACTCTAGCAAGCAGTTGGGGGGGGCATCACTGTTATTGACTAACAAGGGACAGGTTACTAAAACTCTAGGTTTTAAAAACTGTAATGATCTGTCAGCCATCTGAAAAATAGCATCTCGGCTTCCTATGTGTGTGTAATGTGACTTTTTAGATTGAAAGGGACAGATTTACTAGATACTGCTTCCTCTGGGACCATTATGTTAGACAGGCCTATGGGAATGATCTAAAGTTACAGTTGTACCTTTGGCGTTTCTGGTCCAAGCCATTGCTTCTACTATATAGTTAAGCATCCTTAGGATTTCCACAGCAAAGGACATAAGATTGGACCCTGAATAATCTTTTCTGGGCTTTGTCTGCACACTTTTGGGGCAGAGCTGACCCCAACCTGTTCTTAAACACCCACATCAAGACCCAGTTTCAAGAGCATAGTGCTGGCCTGTGGGAGGCTTCATTTGGAGCACAGTCATCACCCAAAGCACTGAAATTCAGAGAGGTGTCCTTTAACCATGAAGAAACAGGGAGAGCACAGAGTTTGCACTCTCAGTCCCCAGTGTGGAAGACCTCCATATTCATACACCGTGTTGATGAGCTTGAGTAGAGAAAAGGAGACTAATTCTGTTTTGGGTAGTGGGGTAGATCCAGTCTCCTGCCATCTGACCAGTGAATTCGGGCTTTGCTCAAAATGGGAGACCTTCAATAAGAGAGACCAAGTCACCAGGGTCTTGTTGGAGCACTGTAGGCAGATGATTGGGGTGTAAATAGATGTTTGTCTTAGATACGCATGCCAAATAGAGGTTAAAAAGCAGGGCAGCACAGGAGATTGCTCTTCTGTCTTGTGGATGAAGACTTCACCTTACTGGGCTTTGTGCAAGACTCATGTCAGCAGCTGGGCTCCCACTCGGACCTCACAGGTTCTTAGTTCTGGTTTGGGGATCTTCATGTGAATTTAACTGCTGAGGTGTTTGCTGTTTATGTCCAGCAGCAAATGTGGAGAAACATGGGTACTTCAGGGATTAGGTTGATTCCAGGCCTTGGAGTTGTAGAGCTGTAACTAATGGTAGCTACCAGCCTATCTGACTTTAAAGCCTTGTTCAGACACAAGTAGGATGGGGAGAATAATTTTATGTTCTAGAAGATAAACTAATTAGTAGAGGTGTAAGGACAAAATGAAAACTTCATCTACAGAAGGGAAGATGGGACAGCTGAGTCAAGATTTAAGTGAAGATCACTAAGCTTTATTATGAGTTCAGTTATATTTCTGTGGTATCCCCTTCAAAAAAATTCTCTATCCCTAAAAAAATACAATCATTAAACAATATATATGCTACTTTCCCATAATGACAGCATTTTTGTAATTTTTTATCAACTCTAGGAAAAGACTTGCACTATGACAGATCTATAGTTTCTATGTCCCCTGGAGGAAATTAGCATGCCATTACAATTTGTGTTAATATTTGTTTAAATTCCCAAATATTTGCTGGTTTTTGTTCTTTGAAAATCTGGGATAAATTAACTCTAATCAAATTCAATAGCATGGGTGCTGAATTGTTTTGTAACTTTCAGATCACTTCCATGATAACTCTCATAATCTAGAAATCCTCTGAAATACCACTGACAAAATTGTGAAGATGAAGGGCTGCCCCCACATAACAGCTCCAGTTTCCATACTCCTTGGGCTCACAGCATTGTGCACGGAATCAATGTCTGGTGGAACTTGAACATTTCCCTAATAAGAGACTCCATTTAGTAAGCCTGCATGCCAGAAAAAAAATTATCAAGTATTTAGGTCCATCTTAGAGCATCCTCTGAGCTTGTTTTCTGCCATCACAGTTAGGTCAAGGCTACCCACACCTGTTGCCTCATCTGATCTTAAATGCCTACTTCAAGGCTTTGCAGGTTTACATTCCAAGACCATTGAATTCTGACACTGTTTGAAACCCCCTTGGAGAAGCCCCAAGACTGAAGAAGCTGGAACCACCACAATTTTAGCCTAAACAATATTGGTAGATTTACAGTGGTTGTAACACCATGAAACATTCTGAAAAGACAGATTCAAGCCAGTTGAGTGAAGCCAGCTTGGCGTTCATTTAGCATATTATTCCATGCGAAATATTTCAGCATATTTTAATTATCCAGGAAAAGTTATGTCCCCTAAATTGCTGGAAAGTACCTTGTATTTTTGAAACAGAGGTATTATGGTATGCTTATCTCTACTCTTCGTACATTGTTGACATTGCTTTACATTTCTACACCGCATGATGGACTGAAATCTAAGTTGCACATTTTGTCTATCAATATGTTTATGCTGTAAAGTTTTTTAAAAAATGTTAATGTTACTAAATGTTAGAGTCAATTTAATATTTACTCTCCAGAACATATTTATAGCAGCAAATAGTTTTTTTCTATTCATTTATGCAACATTTTGCCTAATGAGCTAAAACTTACTGGCTCATTTTGTTTTACTGAACGAAGATATTCATATGCAACAAGACTCATTTTGTTAAAAGGGTAACCAAGATGCACTGAGCCAAGAACTAAAGGCTGTGTGTGTAGCAGTGTGATTTAGCATTTGGTCAATAGATACATGATCAAAGCAAGTTACCTATAGTGAAGACAGCGAAGAGCAGTGAGGCAGGAAAAACTGTGTTGCGTATTTTAATGTACACCTTCTTATATTTCTTTCCTGGCACCTAGCACATAAGTATATATTGAATTATAACCAGAAAGCTTTAATGTCCTGTTCTTAAATTCTCTCTCCAGTTCTAAAAAAGCAAAAATTTAGAAGGACAAGAAAAAAAATACCAGAAGACCGGAAAATATGTCCTTCAGTGAAAGAACCTCCATCAGTTTATACTATCAGAATGTAACATGAGATATGGCTTCATAACAATTCTATTTCCTTTGCAGGGAAAAAAAAAGGTTTAGGTGGTGGTTCTGCCAATACCTGGAAGATGATACTCAACAAATTTGCATTTTAACTAAGATGTTTGAAAATTGGTCAACTCTTGGAACAAATTTCAAGGAGACGTGACTTCCGCCCTCTCTTTTTATCACTGTCAGGCAGAATATGGCTGCTCAGGAGAAATGCCTGGAGACACTCTGCAGTACCTCCCACCCTCTGCTGCTGCCCTAAAGCACACCTCAGCTCCCTGCTCCTGTGAGGCAGACTCACCTACAACAATTCCAAAGCACAGGTAGATCAAGTCCCAGCCTGCTGCTCAACAAAGCTAAGTACGTATCTTTCATCAAACAAGTCACTCAGCTCAGCACAGCAAAAGGAAACCAGACAAAAAATAACACTGATATTCAGAGGTCAGGCAGTGCACAGCCAGTAGCTGCCATATCCTAGGTCCTTCACAGGCACTGTGCCCTCTGATAAAAATATGTTACCTGCCACTTTCATATGGGCTGCAAAGCACTTGAGTACCTTACCCAAAACCATAGATGCCTAGACAAAGTAGTTACAAGAAAGCATTCTCATCCCAGTGTGGGGAAGTCAACCCTAAAAGTGCAGTGTCCTGATTATGATACAGAAACACTAAACATGCAGAGAGGATGAGCAAGCCAGTTCCTTGGGACTCAGCTGCTGAGGCTTTTCCTCTGGGTAAGTTTCTGCCCAGTTCTTTCTGCTCCATAGACTATTTAAGTGGAAACTGGCTTATTTTCAGAACCTGACAGTAAATGTAAATTTTATTTTATTTTTTATTTAAAGATGATGGGAGATTAAGAGTTTGAGAAGACTGTGCGAGACCCATAAGGGGTAGAAGTTTGCTGTAATTGCTGACTTGGAGAGCTAAAATGTAGGGAAATTGAAGACTAAATTGGGGGCTTTTTCAATTCACTACGATGTGAAAAAGGCAGTTCATTTACTGTGTTAAGGGTACATTCAGCTGTCTCTGCTGCAGTTTGTGTCTTTGCAAAAGCCCAGAATAAACCTTAGTAAGCACAGATACTATTTTGCATAATACCCTAACATTTGGGTTCCAGGATTTGATGTGTTGGAAGAGGAAGACAAAAAAACCTTAAATCTTGCTTTCATCTGAGACTATTTTATATATATGTATAAGTTTGGTCAAGACACTTGAAACAAAACAATTAGTCCTAAGCTAGGCCTATTATTTGTAAGTGGCACATTATAATGCTTAAAGAGTTTGTGAGCTTCAGACAAAGTTTTTTTAAAATATTCTGGGATCCTCTGTAAACTGACTCCAGGGAAGCATACCCTATCACTCCTTACTCCCATTTTAGTAATTTTTAACCTTGCATTCATTTTACATTACTTAAAAATACATATCCCCAATGTTCTTATTGTTAAATATTTAGCCCAGCTGAATATTTCTTTGACAGATCGTTGATCATTTTACAGTACTGAAAGAGAAATTAACATCAAATTGTAGCCTCAAATGATTTATCTATTTGAATAACTGACCAACTGAATTCAAGCAAACAGGCAGATTTGTTCATGCCTCTGTTTCATTGCTGTGAAAATATATATTTAATTTTTGTCTTACTGGCTGTTTTTACAAAGAAGCAAGGAATTTTAACCAGGAATTCCCAAATATTAGACCAGTGGATTTCTGCATACTCTCAGAATATCCCACGGACCACTATGGAGCCTCATCATCTGAATTATAATTTAGAAAAATATTTTTTTCTGTTCAGCATGGTTCCATAAGCCCTAAGCTGCTACCTCAGCCTGCTGGCTCTGTTAGGGAGACAGTCCTATGAGTAAGATCAGTAGCAGTACTATTTTTGAACAACTTTCACGGTTTTGTTCCAAAAAGGGAAGGAGAGAAGGTTCTCCCACTACAGGGTATTTCTTTTTGGTTTGATGCTTCCTCATATTGGTCCTTGTGCTCCTTTCTTTGTGCCTCTCTCCCTTATTTTTTCTAGCCAGTAATAATGCAGAAATAAAAGCTATACGGCACTGATTCCCTACTAAAAAGATTGGCTATGCAAAATCCTTGAGCTCCTCGTCAGATACCTCCCCCATTCTTTTTTTCTCTTGCCAATTATGATGTACTTAAGATTAAAGTGTGATTTTTTTCTTTGAAGAAGAGATGAATGTGTTTTCCCACTTTACTAATTACAACATGATATATGAGGCAGAAAGCTTTGCAAGAGGTAGCACAGCATGCAAGCACAGATGAATAATAATTAGGCTCACATGTTTTGGAAATTAAGATTTTATTAGAAGGCTGTTATTTGAAAGTTTTAGTGCTGTGTGTAAGTGCAGTTACTATAAGTGGTTTTTTTTTTTTTTGAATCCAATCAACCAAGTGCTGCTTATAATGTAGGGGCCTCTACTAACTCTCAGTAAATTCAAAGACTTCCACGGACTTCAAAGGGAGTTGACTCAAACCCTAGAAAAAGGATTTGTAAAAGTGATTAGTGCCAGGGCTTTGTTTTAGAGCTAAATTGTAACTAAAGAGAAAAAGTGTTTTTATTATAAAGATTTAATATACATCTGGGAATAAGAATTTCTCTCCCAGTTACTGTAAGACACCCAGCACTGAGGGGAAAGGATGGTCCTATTGCTTTGTTACATCCCATCATTTCTTCATTGCTGAAAAGTTTGTGCTGACATTTGGCAATACAACAGCATAAAAGGACAGTATTTGTGTTACCAAAGTGTACATCTCTGGGGACATGCTGGGAGAGAAGCTCTGGAAAGATGACTAACAAATTATGCAAACCCATCTTTTCCAGCAGGATATAAGACAAGTATCCTTAGTTTCACTCATCTAACATGAGAAAAAAAAATAACCAAAAAGCCATTGCTGGCCCCAAGTGAAACACCTATAACAACCTTTATTCTTACAGATAGTATTTCCATGAATTACGAAGCTATTCAGCATGGCAGATGCTTGATTACACCGGGCGTGAGCACTGCACCCTTGGTTTGGCTGTGCCAATCTGAATTGCCCTTCTGGCTTTAGGTGGCCAATTCTCTGAAGGCATTATTTCATCCAACTGGAGTTAGGCATTCCTCAGCGATGAACAGAATCATCAGTGTACCTATTTCAGGCACTGCATTCTCTTGCCTTCCCATTCTCCTTCAGAGTTGTATAACCCTCAGTATTATTTTAATCCCCTTACCCTGCACACAGATCAGTACCCAGAGGGGAACATGCAGGTCTCCATAAAGATCAGAGGGTCCACCAACTGTGAGTAGATTTGAGAACTAGGTACTCCAATATTTATTGCTTTAAGCCAAGCCTACCTTTTAGCATTACAGGAGGAGTTGCTTGGCAGTTTCTTAACCAATAGACATCAAGAAACATAGAAAATACTAAAAATGCTGTAAAAAAAACTCTGAGCAACCAAGACAGTATTTCTGATTATGGAATCATGATAATAATCACAAGTTATGATTTATGGGTGTAATCAGTGAAAACTTAAATTGCTACTATGGACATATTCAGTTTGCAACCTATGTAGGAAACTCCTGCAAGCCTTTTATACCAGCCCAATCAGAAACTAAGTAGGTCAGGCACCAGTATTGGTGTACTAGTGGCAGCACAGAGTTCAGAATGTTCTTTGCAGACCACAGCGAATCCTGGGATGCGACATGCAGTGCTACAGGCATCCACCCTAGAGTAAAACTAGGTGTGAGCACACAGCACCTTTCACAACTGCCCAGGTACAGCAGCTGGCAATATATGAAAAAGTGCATCTTTAACCGTGCTTTACTCTGGGAGCATTTCCAAGTGTTTAGGGCTTTAAGTATGAAAAAAAGTCTGGAAATTAATAATGATAATTTTAAAAACCCCCAAACAGCACAAATTATAGATATGTGCTTAAGTTACTATGTTCAAATCCAAGTCCAAACCCTCTCAAATTCTGGTGACATGTCACTCTGGGATATGGTTCAGCTTAAAGACCCAAAAGTGAGGGCTCAGGGAGCTGAGCAGAGACCTGCAGCCACAGTGTGAGAGAAGCTGTATACCTATGAATACCAGGTAGTGGGCAGGGTGAAAGATCTGTGGTTGAACCTGAAAATGAAGGTGATTCCCACAGCTTTGTATATGCTTTTGTTGTAAAACAAGGTCAGCATAGTAGTTCCCAAATGCATTTCTCCCTAAGAAGGGCTCCAGGAACAGCAGTGACACTGACAAGTCTGCTGCCATACAAGAGCTTTCTATTCCACCACCACCCCCCACCGCTTCACAAGGAGATGTTTAGCTCTGTTGGTAATCAAGGGCCTCTCTGTATCTGTTTGCAGTAGGTTATCTATTGATTTTAACTGCTTAAAGTTTAACAGGGCTTTAGTAAATTTCATATTGATCTATTAAACTTAATCGTGATTGGTTTTATGGGCTCTGTTAAAACATACAGTGGCCAGGTGTCCCAGTCAATACCTATATACTGTTTTCAATTAACTCACTTCAAGGGGGGGAAAAAAGTCTATGGAACATATCACTGGATATTTATTTTGCTAGTCCATGTCTTGACAGCTTATGCAACTGACCAAATCAGTTTTTAAGACAATGTAACACAGATGCAAACTGTCATTGAAATTCTGGAGGAGTATTCTAGTATTAACTGCTTAAGGTTGCACTAAACATACAAAGCAATGCAAACACCAATAATCTATTTTAGTTCATTGTCAGTTTCATTTTCTCATAAGATTATGGTGTACACTTTTGTTTGCACTGCATTGTGGATCTTTCATAAAAAGGGTTCTAAGCTTACCAAGAGGAATTAAAAGATGGTGTTACACAGTGCATCAGCTCTGCCAGTAACAGAAAGGAGAAGATTTTCTCAGTGTATAAAATGTCTGCATGGCATGAGGGAAAGGAGTCTTAATTTTAGAATATTTAAGGGAAAGGAGTCTTAATTTTCAAAGATTAAGTGCCAAAGTATTTTTTTTTTAGATACTACATTTCTTTGCTAGTTTTCATAGAAAATATTCTTCTTTATTACAAAGATGGGAAAAAAACATCCTTTTCTCTCATTAAGGACCACACTAGTATTGTCAAACATCTTTTTTGGGTTTATTTCAACCAGTGAAAGTGTGGCCTGCCAGTTTCACATCAAGCTTATCACAGCTGGTACAAATCATTCCTGTCCATCACAGCTGCGGTATACCGCCGTCATCCTCTGAAATTTAGAGAGAGTGCTTTAATCATTTTACTGGCTTGTGCTGGTGTTCTGACACTGCAGATCTATTACAAAAAAAGGAAAAGTTCTAAAATTAGGTCAGATGTATTGTTGGCATAATAAATCAGTTTGTTTAAAACCTGGTTTTATTCTACTTTGCAGTTTTGGAAAGTGCTAATGGTATATACTTCAAAATTCAGTATTTAAGAAGAAACTCCTTACTATTTTCCTCATTTCCTTCTTCCGGATTATACATGTTTTGAGTTCCATGATGCAAATTGCCATAGGCTGCTTCATAATTGGATACCACTTCTATTCAGAAGCATTACTTGGACAATTGTAGTGAAGAAAATCTGACATAATCCTAACCTACATTTTAAAATAGCTAGTTTCCAGAAGAGTATTGTATTCACAGGTAAAGTGGGCAGTACATTTAATTGCAATTTATTTAAAACACAGTTTATCTATCCAAGTTTTGAGAATGACATTTTTAACCACATGAGTAAAACAAATCCAATTTTAAATCTACAGTGCATTTTACAAGGGAGACAGATGTCAATTTGGTTTATAAGCCTTGAGGCAAACCTTACCCCTGTTAAAACACAGAAAGAGTACTTGTTTAAGTTACATGAAAAAGTTCGTGTTGCCAGTACAAGAAATAAACCATCATAGACCATCCATTTCTTCAGTAAGTGAAGGAAAGAAGGAAGTACAGAAGAGCCACAGAGCTGACAGGTAACCCTCTAAAATGCTGGTTTAGCAGAGATTTCCCCGCACCCCCTCCCCTTTTTTCTTTAAGAGATGAGTTCCTAGGTTTTGATTGCAACTACATCAGACACAGGTTCCAGTAAATCCATTTTGTCTAATTTCTAGAGTAAGAAAATGGACAAAACAAGACCTAGAGGTCTTCTTATTTCTATAAAGGTACTGTAAGGCATTAAATTCTGGGTTTTATTATATTTTGTGCACATTTTATGATATCTGTTCCTCAGTTGGCTTTCTCGGGTGTTGTGTGATATATTTATGTTCATTTTATCAGGAGCTGAAACGAACAAAATTATAGAAGTTGCATCCCTCCACATTTCCTGTAGAGGGAAGTTGACCATACTGCACAGATCAGAAAGCCATAAAGTCAAACTAATAGAACAGCCATCATCGTTCAAAGCTCGTGTCTATCAGGTTTTTTGTTGACTTTCTTCTGGAAGTTACAACTCATTATTACCTTCTTCAGAAAAGGTGTAGGTTTTTCTGTAATTTGAACACCACCCTCAAAATGACCTAAAAAATGTGAAAATCGCTTACCTGAAAAGGACTGAAGTTTTCCATGAAAGATCTAGGAAGCAATAAGATACCACTGCATTAACTCCTGCGCACACGTATTAATGCAGTGGTATCTTATTGCTTCCTAGATCTTCCTAGATTAATGTAGCGCACATGTTATTAATGCAGCACGACTTGCTGATTTCATGGTCATGGTTCTTTCAGTTTGATTTTCAGGATTTTATAAGTAAAACATTATTTTTTCTAAGTGTATGAAAAGAAGTTTTAAATCAGTGTTCCTAAATAAAGAAGCAGTAGGAAAATAAAAGGGACAAGTAAATTCTTCAAGAAGACAAAGCACCATAGAATTGACTAATATGGGAAAAAGGACAAACTTCTTTATTTCATAGGGTTCCACTCTAAAAGAAGGAAAATATATCTGAATTTGAAAAACCCCTATGGGAGCCAAATTTGAAGGATGTGAAGTGACTGGTGTGGAAAGATCCTTGAATATTACAACCTATTTATGTTTTTCGCAAACCCAAAACTTCCAAAGCTCATTATACTTGTGGGTTGTTGTGTTTTTTTAAAGAAAACCAACCAAAAAAGTAATCCCTCATGATAAACCTATCAAGATCACAGAAGATCCCACAGGAAATACAGGACAAGCTAAAGAAGTTTCTGACTAAAGGGTCCAGAGAAATTTTAATGAATGATTGCTTTGACAAAAATCCAGTTCTAAACAAACCATTTTGGATAAAGGCAATCACAGGGCCACAATAAATATATGAGATATAGGATGTGCAGCTGATGACTCAGCAAAATTTTAAGCCAGGCTGAGACTCTAACTCACCTTACAAGGGGAAACCATACTGCAGGCACAAGAAAAATGTAGTGGGAAAGGGCATTTGAAGACTCATTGACAAGCTGTTGCAAATAAACTATTCAATTACCAGGCTTTCTCTTTTCACCTACTCTTTTCATGGCTAGATAACTTGTGAATACAAATCAACAGATACGCGTTTCTCGATTTAAAAAAAAGAAAAAGAAAAGTGACAATAAGCTTATGCTCTATTTTCCAACCCCTTTCACCTGTTCTCATCCCATCATAAAAAATACCGCATGCTCTTTTTAGTGGTGCAGCCAGTTCCAGGAATCAAAAATCTTTGCTCAGAACTGAGACAAGATCAGGCATATTTTCTCTTACAGTTTAAGTTTTAAAGGGTTTTAAAGACAGCCAGATGGAGAATCAGGCATATAAATTCGATGATCTTTGGCCTATTTCAGAAAACAGTGACTCAGTCTATCATAGAGCAGCTCCCCAGATTATTTATTGGGATGCTTGTCTCCTAGCAAAAATGTCAGCAAGCTTCTGTAATTGCTTTAGGTTCAGCTAAAAAGAAGTTCCAGGTTGGCCTGAGCGAGAAGGCAGCTGAATTCTGCTCTACATTTAGCAACAATGAGCCACAAAAAAAAAAAAAACCCAACAAAAAAACCCAAAAAAACCCTCATGTCTGTCTCCTAGAAGGGAATAAAATACTTTAGCCACTCTTAATGCAGATTATGTCCTTCTTTAAGGAGACATTACTTACAGCAAATGCAGTTGACGTGCTTATTATCTAAGGTGGCTCCTGCCATGTCCCCCCTGAAGGGCAGTGCCACCTCTCCCAAAGAAGGCATGCCAGCCTGCTTGTGCACTAATGCAGCCCTTCCTTTCAAGCTGTCTGGAAGCTAGGCCAGCCTCCACCAGCACAGCAGGTCCCACCAGCCTGGCAAGTGTGGTGCATGAGCTGGGGGTGTGGGACAGGTGCTCTGTGGCTGTGCACTCACCAGGGCTGCACCCCCTGCCTGGAAAGGCTGAGCCCAAGGGAGCCTGTCTACAAGGTACAATCCACTCCTGTAGCCTGGCAGCACCTCTGATACCATTCCAAGGTCTCCATCACACACTCACACTACTCAAAAGATGCTGTGAGACTGTTGAAATATTGGGTTATGTGTCAAATATGCACATTAAATAATCAACAATAACTAAAAGAAATCCTTTATCTCCAGAACACAGAAACCTCTCTCCATCTTTATAAGCAACTGCTTAAATCTCACAACTTATTCCCTAATAAACCAGGTGAAGATGATGTCATTTTTTGGGTTTTTTTTTACAGTATGAAAATCTACAAAAGGAAAAAGACAACAGAAATATCACCTGAAAATCCCTGACATGCTGAGAGAAACTCTTGGGACTATGAGAAGCTCATATTGTGCCACCCAAATAAACTGAGTCATCCTCTCTCTAGACACTGTTATCTAATTCAGCCTGCATGATTTGACCTTGGAGTTCATAAAAGTACATTGGAAAAGAAAAGATCTCAGCCTATAAACCCAACAGAAAATTTCTGAGAGTTTTGAAGAGAAATTGCCTTTTTCTCTCTGGAGAAGAAATAGAATAGTTGGTCTGACTCTTGTGCTACCACACTAACTTTTCACTTTACTTATAGATGTACATCTACAGGCATGCAGCATGAACAATATGTCCTGAATACTGCAGTACTGTACTCTGATGCAGCATTAGGTACAGGATGGTTGAACACCAGAAGGGTGGGCAGAGTGCTGGAGGAGCAACAAGGCTGAGCACACGATGTACAGCACCACAACTAAGATTCAAACCATTCATTTGCAATCTAAAACTGCCTCCTTCAGCAAAAAATATTTATCCCTCAGTTAAACTTGCAAAATGGTTAATTCTTTGCATAACCTTTAACAGCTTGTTCTTAAAAATCTCTGCAGCTGAAATGCACAGCCATCTGATTAGGCAAATCCACATTCATTCCTCTTCACCACTAATCTCAGCATCACCTGTCTTGCTCCTGCTCTTCCTATCTTCTTTCCAAAGGTCAAGAGAATTCAGTGGAAGGGGGCCTATACATTTTTGGGGCATTAACATTTTGTGATTCTCTTCTGTCCTTACAGGATTTATTTTCCATTCTGTTGTAGCTGGTTGTTACTACACAGACGTGAAGCACCACGTGTTGTATGACTCAGGGTTTCAAGCCTAAGCAAAGCAAAAAGCCAGACAGAAACTTGTTTTCCGTAATGGCAAGAAAGGACAGTAGGACAGCATTACACACCATTCAGGGTACGTGTGGCCTTTTGCTTTAACTTGTCTTCTGCTTTTCCAGAAAGGCATATAGAGATAAAGCTCAGGGCTAGGAGGACTTTGTACTAATGAGCTAACAATTCACATCAGTTTAAATGAAAGCATAGCCCAGCTGGTTTAGATTGGCTTTTGTTTGGTTTTTTTTTTTTGTAAATAAGCTTTCAATGCACAGAGGTAACATTATAAAAGATATCTGGATTCCTGTGAATAATTTATGCAAAAGCTATTAAACAATCCCTCTGTTGGTGTGCTTCTAAGTTGTTACATGTATTTAAATGGTAGCATCACATTTTTGTCTACGTATTTTGCTTCAATGAGAGCACATTTCTCTCTATTCCTCTTTTAGGAGTTTTTTCTGAAACTCAAAAGTGTGACAGCAATATACAGCATAGATAATGTAGCTTAAGCAGAATCAGAAAACTTGAAGTCATGTATAAAGACACTATTATCCTTTTCCTGTGAGTCCATTGAAGACAGGCAATAATTAACAAGGAAAAATTATTTGGGAGGAGAATTGTTACCTTCTGAAGGAGGACAGAATCCCAGCAGTAAACCAAATATCACCCATATAGGCAGCTGGTGTGTTAAGGAGAGACAGAGCAGAGATTTTATCCAAATAACACAACTATCAAAACTTAATGCGAGATGCACAGAGCTGGAAAGGTAAAGGAGAGCACCACCAGCATTTATAATGCTCTTTCAGGCATCTGCATTTTATAAAAGCTCAGAGGATGGTCAGGTGTGATCTATCAATGAGGCTGTCTGTAGTTAAACCCCATTAAGCAACTTCAGAAATTGCTGTTGGTCATGTCCATTAACTGCTGCATGTTCTTTTTAAGTGTTTAGGAGTTTTCTATGTGTGTGAATGTCACTGGTTCTTGCACACCTATAGGGAGAATATTCTAATTGCTTTAAGCTTCACAGATCCTAATACTTAATCCTATGCTAAACAGAGCTTGTGGCTTATATTAAGACAAAAGCTTAAGATGGGTTGCTTGTGAGGATTATTGATGAGAACCTTTTGGTAGAAGACTGGGATTTGGGTCATCCTCCTGAAGTGCAGCCATGATTCAGTTCTCCTTAACTGATATTGAATAGATGAGGCTCTCTCATCTGACCTTGAGCTTCTGCAATGATAGCTATTATGCAGTCTGTCCTGGAAGTTGATTCTTTGTCAATTTTGCTTCGTACTGGAAAGTGTTCCTTAATATCAAAGTTACGTTTTCCCTAATATCAAAGTTACATTTTCCCTCTCTGCTTGAAGCTTTGGTTTCTTATCTTCCGCTCTAAATTAATCAACCATGACTGTAGCATGGTTAATGTAGAAATTATATTTTGATCAAGTAATTTCCTGAACAGACATGCCCAACTCTGATTTTTTCCTTGTACATTTTTGTTTTACTATTTACTGATACTTTGCTATCTCTAAATTGTCTTCAATTTGTCTGTCTATCAAAAAATGAGGCACACATAATCAAGTGAGGAAGTCTGTGGGAGCAATGAGTTCTTACTCGTTAAAAGTGACAGTGTAGGGTAGTATCACTCTTGCTTTTCATATTATGCTGACAAAGGATTCATGTGTTGTTTTGATCCATTATCATCCTCACTGCTCAAACATCTTGTCACTATATCTTATGGCTGATTGAAACTCAGAAGGTTTCAAATGTTCACTGCAGGTAGAGCTGTCAGAGCAACTGGTTGTCAGGGTTTGATTCTAGAGAGAGCGCACTGTCTCTGTCTTATAAATGAACTGAAAGAGTGGTAGGAAAAATAAAGCAGTTCTTCAAGAACCATGAAGGTATGGGAGGCCTGCTAGCTATGGGATTTCTTAGGAAGGAAGTAGGAAAGAAAGCTGAAAAAGGAAGGGTAAAACCCAGTGGAAAGAATAACATTTAAATAAATCTAAGCCAGGTAAAAAAAATTAATTTGGGATGTAAGATGCAAATTGTATGGGATTATTATGTTGATTAATTACATCTTCCCCAGAACTTCCATCCAAATATGCCAATATCCCATCTCACTAACGTTGTATTTACATATATAAATAAGATTGTTCCTCTGGAGTTCAGAGTACATGTATTTGTAAAATAAACCTCAAACGTGGCATGGGAGACATCTGTGTTTATTTTCTCTCAATTTCTATATTTTAGGTTCTCATATTATTGGTATTAAATCCCAGTCTTGTAAGCTCAACCAGCTTCTGTGGTTTCCAACAAAGGAAATTAAACTTGTGTGGAATAAATTGGGATATTTGTTATATACACAGAGTTTCCATTGTCTTCAAGTTATGTTCTGAGTGACACTGAGCAAAATTTATAGCTGCAACTAAGTCAGTGAGTCTTGTTGGTGTGCAATGTAACACAGCTCTATCAGACTATTACAGGAATAAAGCAATTTTTATTTTTGCTTGTGAAGGCAGCTGATAGAGACTGGAATTCAAAGATCTGCACTCAGATCAAGGGAAGAGGGAGTATTTTAGGCTCCTATTTTTCCAAATAAATATACACTTAAGGATTTCGTTTCACTTTCATTCTGCTTTATCTTACAGATTGTATTTAAGTCATTCCCAAAACATGTTAAACTCCACCTTGACATGTATTCTTTCTGTATTCAGCCATCATTCTGTTCTCCAACTTTGTATTTCAGTAAGATGCTGCTGAAATTGAGAGGCTGTGGGTTTTTCTGTCAGTGTTTTCTCTTCCACTTTTGTGTTGCTTAAACAGAGAGCTATCTATGCCTACTGCTGTTTCAAGACATCCAGTGTCTTATTTTTGGTGATGCTAAACAAAAAGCGAGCTCAGTTTCTGTCATCTTTGTGCTCTCTGTGCTGCACAGTGGATGTCAGAGCACATCTGGGCACTCTGCTCGCTGCTGAGGTGTGCCAACATGAAGAGTCATGCCTCAGATCTTTTTGGCTATCCACCACACATGTTTAGACAATAGAGTTTCCCGACAGTGTTTCCTGCAAGTAAAGTCACAGTAACAGATTGTTGGTGCCTGAAGATCCACCACCTTATTCAGCATGGGTTATCTGGGTCAGCAAGAAGAGGATTAGTAAGAGCAGCTCCTTTTTTGAATTAAAGTTTATTGGAAATACTCTTTTTGTAAGAGTCCTGAAAGCCTCAACACATGAGGGAGAGATTGAGACCTATGCTTTTATATCTGCTTCTTGTTAAGGGTCGTTTGTCATGACCTATTACTGTGTCATAGCTAATGCACTCAAGGGAAATATTGTCTCCTATTGTGCTTTACTGTGGCTAAGGACTTCATTCTGACCAATATGTCCCTGCTGAGCTTCTCTACCAGCTTTTGTACATCATGCCAATGTTTTACTGGTATTTCCTAGACTTGCTCAGATAAGAGACATATTTTTAAGGACCACACTCAGCATCCCATTTCACCTTATCAGTAATCATCAAACATCACAGCTTGTGCCATTTGAATTGAAACAACTGTTTTTGTTTGCTTTCATTTTGTTTTAAGGACTCCTTTTCCCCAGGTAGCTCTGTCTGAGCAGTATTTTGCCAGGGCAATTAATTCCCAGTTTGGGCTGCACTGTTGCTCTGGGGTCAGCACAGTGGTGGGGCACTGAAAGCAGTTTTCAGAAATGACTGAGACCATAATAGAGCTGGAAGTCACAGGGTTTTGTGAGAATGTTTCCACTTGAGAACATTCAAGCCTATAATTGCTGTCAGTGCAGGTTGGATCAGCTGAAAAATTTTCAGTGGCCTTTGGAAGAGACATGGATTTCCGTGACTTTTCTAGAAATTTTGGAAACGGGGTTACAGCATGTTACTGCATGTTCCTACGGTTTTCATGGTCTTGAGGAGAGAATTTAGGAGTTATAAAAGGGGAAAGTTATTCCAGGAACCCCGCCTAGAAATTCTTTTAGGAAACAACTCAGCATCTGGTTTGGAAGGTTAGGAGTTGACCATGCCTATGCTGTTCTCAGTGAAAATCTTTTCACTGCCTCCAGTGGGCTAAAGATTGTGCCATAAATAAAAAATAGTGTTGAAACATGGGTGATATGGACGCTATTGATAAAGGGGTCATTGGAGCTTTGATAAAAGCTTACTGCAGGTCTTTAATTCTATAACTATCCTTTACATTCTCCTATTTAAGTCGTATTCTAATGTAGAAATACTATATTTATAGACTATTGAAACAATCACAAACATATAGAAGAAAACACAGTGTGAGGACTGTAAGGTAGTGAGGGTGAGTCATTTACTACACATTTCCCTCCCCACATGGATATAGAAATAAATGTTCTGCACGGGAGTGCTTGACACGTACAATTACGCTGTTTACTCAAGTACACTCTGTCTTGCAGTTACAACTGTTAAGCCATTTTTCCTCTTGGTGGTTCCTTCAGTACATTTGCCTTTCTCTAAAAACTGTGTGTTTTCAGGCTTGCAGCTGTAGACACTTTTGTAGACACTCTTGAAATATTCTGGTCAGAATTTTTAAGATAGCTTTGAGGATCGGGGCTCCAGTATGAGAAATGAGAACAGCATACCTCACTTTCTTAAGCACACTTGAAAATCCCATTCTTCCCTCATGCAAGGTCAGGACTAAAAGGGTAAAAAACATATACTTTCAGGCCATAACCTTGCAAGAATTTCTGCATACAAAGTGAATTAAATATGTGCAGAAGCTTTTGCAGTATGTGGATTTAAATGCAGATTTGATTAGAAAAAGACCTTTATATATGCAAGGAAATGCCATTTTAAAGGAACATTTTAATTTACTGGTGTGCCTGGGTTTCCCAGATATTTAGCGATGGAAAAAGCCAAACTTTTTAGCTCTGGTATAGCTTTGGATTAGCAAGCAGGTCCCGGACATACATTTTATTTTCTATACCGTGAACAGTTTCCTCTTTATTAATCCAGCATGCAAGGCTTTCATTTCTTACTGAGACCCATTTTTTAGTTTCTTGCAGATTTTAGAATCTGTTGTGTTGGCACTTCACTTCTTGGAGACCACTGGTGTCATTTTCTCCAAATTGTTAGCGTAAACAGTCTGTAACTCGAGTAAGCCAAATGTGGGTGTATTAATCTTCCTAGTGCCAGCTAAGCAAGCCTGGCAAGGCACAGTTTAATTCTGATATCAGAAGAGAAGTTCATAACAATAATCACTTTTTCCCCCCTTTTTAGTGCTGAAAGACCCAGATCCTTGTAAGTATATTTGGCTCTTGTAAGTTAAAAGGTGAATGGAAGATGAAGGAAGTTCTTTTTATAATCGCATACAGGAGCAAGGATGAGCAAGTTAGGATAGCAAAAGAGCAGAGTGGAATATTTTAGATAGTGGTCAAAAAGTAGACTGGCATATAGAGACAGTTGGCATCATCAGTGTTAGTTAAAAGCTAACTCCACCACACCAAATAAAGCAAAACATGACTTCATAAATGTTCTGCAAGATTAATAAATTAAAATCTGGCTACTGTTAGACATCATTCAAGATCTCTGCCACTCTCCTTGGTGAGAAGCCTGTCTCACAAGCCTCTGTATCAGCTTCAGCATATGGTTGCCTTGCGAGATATCCTCCTGTACAGCGACCATGGGGTAGTCCAGGTCAGCTTCCTGCGGGACGCTTAAGCCTGGCTTTCAGGACGGAGGGTGTAATTCAAGCCTCAGAGCTTTCTCCGTGTTAGCAGAAGGTGTGGTGACAGATTTCCCACTCCTTGAGTTGAATGTCAAGAGTTGTTACTTCCACAGCAATGTTCCCCTTCCCCCGCAGCCCACAGATAGAGCTCACTGGGTTTCTGGATCAGGATAGATGGCACAGAGATACAGGAGAGCAGGAGGCAGGGTGATGCCAAGGGAAGGATCCAAACTGTCCTGGCAGCAGTGTGCTTCAAACGAGGAAAATATGGAGAGCCCCAGACAGTCGGTAATGCTGTATTTGCAAGGACATTGCTGGTGCTTCAGGAGTGTACATGGGCAACGTGGTACCCCCAAAACATTCGAAACCTCCAGGGAGATTATCAGCACTCTGGAGCCAATTTCATGCCTTCTCCTAGGAGGGCAAATATCTCTCCTCGCATTTGATACCTGGAAGCAGAGAGATCCCATCACATGCCTATTCCAGCAAAGCTCACATGTAACCTGAATCCCCACGGAATTATTAAGTCAAGCACTGTCTTTATGGATTTTATGTTCATATTCCACACTGTGTTTAAATGCTTTGCTGGGAGGGGGCCAGTGCTCCCTGCCATCTGAGCATGGGTTACCAGGAAAAAAACAGCCTAACCTAACACCAGCTTGAGCCCCATAAAAACATCATGGTTCAATTCACCTACGGGCTTCAGTATCACCTCAAATAAAAGCACTCTTAATTACCATTGATGTGAACGGGAAATGGGTTGCTTAGTATCCTATACCATCCCCAAAGTTTCAGTATTTACATCTATGGAAGAGGTTTACAGACACACAGAGCCCTTGATTTCTGTAATATGTTTTCCATGACAGGAGATAATAAAATTCCTTGGGAAAAGAGGGTTGAGTAATCTGTCCCAGAAGCTTTACACATAATAATTTACTACTGTGCTTGCAGGTTTCTCAGGCACACACAGTATTCCACCCCACAGAAGAGCACTGATGCACTCTGTCAGAGCTCTGGTGTTGGCATATGGGGTCAACAACACATCTTAGAAAGGCTCTGAAATCATTGTTCTGCTTTGTTTGCTTTTTGGTGAGAGGGTGGAGCTTCCCTGATCTGCAGCAGCCATTGTCTTCCTAGCAAAATGGAATAGCCAGCTCAAACCTACTGCTTTCTGAATGCCATAGCTGCTGCTTTTCTATGGCCAACAGAAAAACAAAGAGTGGGAAGGCCACTGCTTAACCCTAGGAAAAACATTTCTGGCTTTGTGCAAGAAGGTAAGCACAAACGTTCAAATTTTACTTTAAAATTTAACTGTAGCTACAGAGATGTTTGTGGTTAAAAGAAAGCATTGCCTTTTCCTGCTTGAAATCAATATTTAACGTTGCATTTTCTCTGACATTCCTGAAATGAATGCAAATAATCATACATACACAAGCAAGAGTGATCTGTCAATCACAGCTCATCACTCCTTGTTCTGGAAGTGAACAAGGCCAGACTATGGGACAAGAGCCAGTAAGAAAAATAATACTCCAGGAAGCTTTGATGCTTACTGTAACCACAGCCTGAAGCATCAGCATTTCAGATATCAATAATTTACAGGAATAGATAATGACAATAACTTGATTCAACTTCTCATATGCCCCACAGGAAGCAAATCAACTCAGGTAACTGGAGATACACTGCAGTGAGTTCTGAAATGCCAGATTTTTAAAATTTGGGTCTAGTACTGTTTCTGAAGATGTGATGGGCTTGAGCTCAGATGTGAGGGGTGGGCTCAAATCTGTTGATGTAAGGCAGAGTCTTGCCATTTATTTCAACAGGCTTTTCAATGAGGCCCTTTGTGACATTTCTCAAGAAGCTTGAATTACCCAAATCAAATCATCAGCTTAGTCTTCAAAGAAGAAATGCTCCACTTTGTCCATTCTCAAAACTCAAACATTTGTTGGATGTCAGGCAGCAAACATTAAATCCAAACAAGACATTCTAGTCCCACTGAAATAAATGGGCATTTCATCATTGGTTCTGAGACTGATTTCCTATGGTGGTAACATACAAACACAGGAACAAGAGGAGGAGGATCCACAGGTGATTTAAGGAAAATCTATACCCACTCTTCTTATGTGGAGAGTAAAACCTACTTTAAAACTGACAAATTCTGGCATTGAGACAGAAGTACATCAGCAAAAGGCTAATGTAATTGCATTTTTCTACAATGGCAATGTATTTTTAAATATCTTCAATTCATTCTCTTTTAAATAAAATACAGTGAAATAATAGAACAAGAACAAAATTCTATCAAATTATAATGAAATCAGCTACTTTAATCTGCAGGTGACAGAACCAATACCACCTTCATGCTTTATTGAAATGTGTTATAGATGGCCTCAATTTCTTTATTCCCTCTGCTTCAGGACAGTTCACTGTTTAAGACTAAGAAGTAACAGCATGGTTCATGTTGGATTGATACCGGCCAAAGGAAAGTCATTAGAACAAGACAGAAGATGAATAATAAACCATCTATTTCATGTTGTTGTTTTCCAGGTCTGACATAGGTGTTGCTTTTTACTAATCTAATATCTATATTCTCATCATTCTGAAATAAAATTATTGCTACCTCCCAGATCTCTTCTATTGATTTGTGTGACACCTTGCTCCGGATCCAAGTAAGTGCCAACCCTATATATTCAAATGCTGAGGGATTCCAATTACTCATGAGATGGTTTTTGAAATTGCAAGAATCTGAATAAAATAAGACTGGGGGAGGTTAAAATATATTTAAGTGGGCATTTGTATGCACTTGTGTGACTACTGGTCCTTTGTGAAACACCAGCATTATCACGAACACAGGCAACCTCATGAAGCACATAACCCACCTTAAGTTAGTAAGACAAGGCCTGTTGTGAGAGAACCCCTATCTAAATAAACCCACCCTGCCTGTTTGGGGGCTTTGAGCTGGATCATAAGATTTTTGTGTCCAAAACTAATAGGTCTTCTGGTTCATATTTAAGATACATGTTTATCATGTTTATCAACAAAAAGGTATTTACCGGGAAAAAATCAGAGAAAACCTTAAGAAGGCAGGACAGACTGTTTGAAATTTCAGAATTTTGCTAACATTTATTTCTGGACTGAAACCATTGCCACTGTGGCCCTGCCACAGGGACATAGCCAATGGAAGTGGAGGAGGGCACAGCCTGAGTCACGTCCTTCCCAGCCACTGCCTCAGTGGTATGAAGGGGACCGATATCATTCTGTGTCCATAAGTTGCTGTGGACCTAAGCTGGGGTGGACGAGGAAACAGAAGCAATGGGACCCACCTCACACAATTCCCTCTACCTATGCAGCCCAGCCTTCCCAAAAGTGGCTGTTAACCCACCAGGTTCCTGGCACATGATGGTCACACTGGGAGGGATGAGCCTCCCAGACCCATTTCAGGCTTTTTGCTTCCCACTTCTCTGCCCTGTGGCTCAAGCAGATGCCCAAAGGTGTCCGGGTGCTCTTTGTTAGATGTGACTGTCCATCAAGCTGAAAGTAGCTCACGAACAGCCACATGGACCAGAAACACACTTGACCCATTTGGTCTGACTTGAAACACAGGCTGTGCATGGTCCTATTACACACAAGGGACAGAGTATTTGAAAATCTAGGAAAAAGCAGCAGACTGCAGAGCTCAGCACAGCAAAGATGTGCATCCTGAGGGCTGGTCAACACCCTCCTAACTCCGTGCTTGTTCCCATCTCCACATGTTGTCTGTCACCACAATTGAAAGCAATGAGATCGAAGCACCTGTGAAAGAGCAACTCTCTCTTAGGTGTTCTGAAATACTTTGAAAATCTGCCTCTAACAAAAAGTACAAGTCCTTTGAAAAATCTAATGTAAAGGAAATAAGGATCTCTGTGCCACAGTGTCTCCATGGGAAAAGTCAAGAAAAAATGTGATGGGGAAAAGAGGTTTCACACAGCCATTTTTTATC
Source organism: Dicrurus megarhynchus (assembly GCA_013399195.1). Classification (NCBI taxonomy): domain Eukaryota; kingdom Metazoa; phylum Chordata; class Aves; order Passeriformes; family Dicruridae; genus Dicrurus; species Dicrurus megarhynchus. Next base: position 1,397,360 of record VXAD01004646.1, on the reverse strand, counting down.
AATCACAAAGGTGTCTCGTAATAAATCAATTTAATTCAAACACACTGAATTTACATTTCACTTAATTTCCTTTCAAAGTTGTTACAAGTAATATAACAACATGGTCGTTAACTCCATGGGGATGTCGTCAAGGCAGTATATCACAATACACAAAGTTAAAAACCCCATGTTGCCAAATTTATATTATCATGCAATTTAGTTCCCAGTGCCATAAATTTCAGGTGGCAAGTTTAGCATTTTGAACAATTCGTCTGAAAATGTGACAGTATATTTACTTCTACCTTATTTCTCCTCTGAGTTCACAAAATAGAAGTAACTGGAAAGCTATATCAGACTTGTAAAGTAATAAATATAGCACTGCATAAGGTATTTGGAAGCCTTTGACAAGGCAAACCCATAAATGTAGTCCTCAATAAATCTCAGGTTTGGTATAGCACCTGTTGACCAATGTCATTTCCTCTGCTTAAGTATTGTGCAAATGAGTTCTGGGGCAGATTTAATGGCAAAGGGAGAGAACTGAGAAAGGGGTTTTAGTCCCAGCCATTAATCTCAGTGCTGCAATGCCCTCTCTCTTTTCCAGATGACTCGGGGTAAATCCACAGCTACTTAACCAGTTATGCTGAGGCTCTACCTTCCTCTGGCATGTGATGTGCATACAGACATATGTATTGTAGGCACCTTGTTCAGTGGAAGCTCTTATTTGTGAAAAATGCAAGTGGTATACATAGATACTCAGTTCTTTTTCCTGGATGGTACAAACTGACCCTCAGTAATTTGTTATTAAGAAGCTCCAGCTTCACAGAACTGACATTATGACACCCATAATATTTTCATAAACTGTGAAGGCTAATAAGTGTTATTATGGAGTAAGCACTTCTGTCTTTTCATGAAGTGCTTGGTAGGATTGGACCTTCTCTAGAGGTAGGATGTGATTAATATAACCTCGCCCTCAGATCTAAGAATACTTTGATTATTTGCCCAGATAATTAAAGCTGTTTACTTGTGCAATGAAAGACCAGTTTAAACAGATTGTGAACCTTAGCCTAGGGAGCATTCAAGAGCTCTGCAGCTTGTTACTGGCAAAGGATGAATTTTAATACTAACATAATTATTTCATCATTATGAACATACTGAGATTGGTAAAGATGCTTCCTAAAATTGGGATTATGATCTAAGTGTGCTGCAGATATACAGAAAGCTGTCAGCTATTTCTTGAGCCTGCCTTGTGGCTAGAAATAAATCATTCTGTAAAGAAATGTAGAGCAATAACTATAACCTTTAAACAGCCAAGGGAATTATGTTAACAAATATAAACATGCACATGTGTGCAGCATAAAAGAGTGACAAAGTTACTATCCAAACACACAACTATATGATTTCTTTCCCTGCAGGTTCTGGTATCACAGGTTTTTTTCTTAGTACTGAGTTCATCTATATTCTCTTAGACCTCGTGGGAGAATGAATTATTAGAGGCAGGCATGATAGCCAAAAGGCACGGGGTGTAAAATCTTTGCACAGGGCTGGCAGGAAAAGAAGAGGTTATGTTACAGGGCCATGTCTGTGTCAGGAGGTATGCCTTTATCAGGTACAATGGAAATTTAACTTGCATTATTTCTTTTCCTTTAACTCTCTCTGCAGGCATTCATATTCAGAACTAAAAGAGAATTTTTTTGGTTTGGGATTAACCAGAAGAGCTGCTTGGGGTTGAGGAGGAGTGGTATCAGCAGCCACTGCTTCTAAGAAGGATACTGTGGGCTGCAAGGAGGACTTGCATTAACAGACTGAATGGATGCTCTTAATCCTCTTCAGTGCAATTGCCAAGGTTAGAGGAAGTGACCAGTAAACAACATCTCCTGCCTTCCCATGGGTGACAAATTCAAGGCTTTCTGTATGTGCACAGAACTAGTGATTGCCTTAAAAGAAAATAATAATAATAAAATGTCTGTCTGCACATTCAAAGCTCTGCATATTTCTTGTGCCCTGTGAGGGCTTCTATTTTTCACTGGTCAATAGATATTGCATGGAAGGGGTTTTTTTCTGGTTTCTATTTTGTTATAGATACGCACAAACATTGAGCTGATTTTGTTTTAAACACAAGAAAAGAGTGAAGGGAATCCTGACTACAGTCCATTTCCAGTTCCAATAGGACCTCTCATTTTCCCCCTCTAATTGTAGGCATAACCTGAAAAATGGGATCTTTACCCCATGGCAGGGAAAGGTGTTTTGTGAAACAATATACTGCCAAAGAGGGAAATTACATTGAAAAAGGAAGATGAAAACGATACTCAATCAATAACAAATAAAATAGTGGGAAAGTAGCAAAAAGACATTTGGAGGGGAATATGTGAATTCATGTGGGGACTATTTGATGTTGTTTATACATCCACTGCTTTTTTAACAGGATATACTTCTGATCAATTACTGTAATACAAAATTCCACCCAAGTATCATGTAGATTTATTATTTTTCACATAAAAATACATTGCAGGAAATAGTTTTAAAATGTTCCTAAATTCAAGACACTGAATTTACTCTTTGAAAATGTTACAAATGAACTTGCTAATGTAATATTTTGACCCTCTTACCACTCCTTTCTTTGTATTCTTCAGCTGGCTATAGGCTGATGAAGCATAGTCAATCAGATTTTTTCCATTCTTGACAGCAGGAAAAAAAAACAGCAGCGAGAAAAAAACCCCAAACAAACAATAAAACAAATTCAAAACCTGAGCTGTTAAGAAAATCAAGAAATATTTGCTAAATGAGTCAGCAAGGTCTAGACCCTTGCTCTTCAGACAGTCATGTGCAGAAATGGCTCTGTGACAAGAAATCCTTTTAAAGAATTACATTTTTAGGTAGAAGCATGAAAATCAAATATAGGGTTTTAAAGCCATTTGATCTCTCCTCCAAAATACTCTAATACTTTGCTAGAGAGTGCTGACATGCTGGGATGCCATCCCCTTTGATTTAAAATAAATAAGAAATGAGAAAAACAGAAAGCTCCCCGAACCTTTAATTGCAAAATTCACTTTTCCTTTTGTTCAGTTATTTAACAAAAAACTAAAAATCAGAGTGAACTTCTTACACATGAAATGTTTTAATTAGAGTAGGCTAAGGAGGTATCTGTCCTCAGAAGACCATATGGCTTAGAAGTAAGTAATTCCACATCACTGGTTTGCTGGCAATAATGGAGTGAGGCGGAAGAATGAATTAATTTTAAATCACATCCATAAGGGAATGAATCGTTCAGAATGTTCTTTGTGCCACACAATGACTGTAATTTTAAACTGCTAATACCTTACAATAAGACCCATAAATGGGTTATTTCTTGCTTTTCATGGGGCCAAATTCTGTTCTTTTGATGTTCTTGTGTAGCTGTTATTAAGATCAGCGAAAGTCGAGCCAACTTTTACAAGTGGGGGATTTGTTTGAAATCTATTTGGACATAGTCAGATAAAGTTGGGCTGTCCAGCTCAGCTGTTCCTCCCCATGTGCCACAAAGAACCTGCAGCATTGGGATGTGCAAATAGGGTTCTTGCCTAACTACCCTCTCTTCCCACCCATAATGAGCCTTTTGGGTCAGGGATTTGCCTTCAATTTCTTTTTTACAGTTCTGGATAGCTCAATGGGTCTCTCTCTATCACGGGTTGCCTGTGCTAGGGCCAGCTTGCCTAATGAGCAACTTTCCTGGAAAACATAAAATGTGAGGATGTGTCTTTGAAGCACAGGATGCATCTGACAAAGCTGAAAATACAATTATTGATTTAAATAGTTCAAAGTGTTGCACATTCATTATGTGGAGAGGAAAGCCATTGTTGTTGTTGTTGCTGCATGTCACACATGGTACAGTCAAGCTGGAGGCCTCGAGCTGCAGGATCAATAGGAGATTAAAATCCGTCCTCTGTCTGGAGTTATGTTATTCCCTAGCAGCATCCACCATGTTGGCTGATACTGGCTGATTTATACATGGGAGCATGGATACAGGTACCCAGTTAAATACACTGAGTTACAATGAGCTTTGAAGGACTGAAACCTAAGTGATTGCACCGCTTGGTTTTCTAATTTGCTTCCTAGTTTCCAGCCTGCCTGGACAGAGAGGCACCATGTTGCAGCCCTGAGGGCAGCTGGGCAGAGGGTATGAGCTGTGACTCACACAGGGGCCCTGACATCATGACTGCCCACAACCTCAGCAGGACACAGCCCAACCCGGGGGTACAGCCTGAATGTAAGAACATGTCCTAAATCCCACTGGTGTCACCAATGGGCAAGCCCCTCAAGGTCTAGGTGCTGTTTAATTTACCAAAGGGTCTGCCAAGCACTGACAGCTGTACCTGAAGCTCCACACATCCTGCTTAAGTTGCCAACTCACCCTAAAGACACCTGAAGCCCAGAGGTTCTCAGCTCCTCATTGGCAAAGATCCCACAAACCCCCAGCGTTGCCCTGAGCAGGTCTTGTCTGCAAACCTGGAGCTGCCCTGCTGATGCTGCCTCATTGGCTGGGCTCTGCACAAAATGAGAGGGCATGGGAGGCAGCTCTACAGCTAGAAAATTTGAATGTAGGAGACTTCAGTTAAATACAATCCTCTTTCTGAAGGGATCTGAGTCCACCTCTAGGAACCTGCGAGTCATTGTACCATAGAGTAGACAGCCACACAGATGTTAGTCATCTTCCCTGGCAGGACTGCTCCCTGGCATGTGACATAGTGAAAACACCTAGGCCGCAGTGAATGCTGTTTTAACTCTAAAAGCTACACTGTTTCAGTCAGTATTTAACTAAATAAAGCCTTTACTGGGGCGGGTAATGGCACTCAGGTTTCCATCATTCACATTGCTAAAAAACAGGACCAGGTCTGAACCGTTTTGTAAGCTGAATATTTAATTTTTCTGTGCCAGGCATAGAAACTCAAATGAGAAAAACTCTGAGGAAATCAACTACTGTCAGGTGACCCAGCATTCCTCTTGTACCTCTGCAGGAAACTTTTTCAGGGGGAAGTTCTCTGGCTAAACCTGGCTAATGAATCAGCTGTGCCTCTGTGCAGGCATGGCCTTGAGCTCTCCCTTCTACAAAAGATAAATGAGAGATCAGGATTATTAACTGTATTAATGTAGAGAAGCAGACAGAGAAAGATGGCATGACCTAAATGGGGGGGTCCATAAGAATCTGAAAGGAGTTATACTGATGCTTTCCTACATCATTAATATTTGTGTTCAGGTGTATTCTTCTCTGAAGGCACCCATCAGCAATCATACACCATGCAAATGTGCTTCTTTTTTCTCTTATGGAATCAGAAAACATACACCTGCATGTTTCTTTTTCCTGTATTGTTTTCCATAAAGTACATTTGTAAAAGAGTAGAATTGACTAAAAGAGCTCTGCAATGCTGTTAGTTCAGAGATAAGCATCCTACTCAATTCCTTCCTGTAGCTAGACGTGTCAAAATGATGGAAAGAGGCAGAAGAACAGTGGCAGAAATAGAAGTTTGATGGGGTAAAGTAACGGAACAGAAAAATTGGAAGATGCTAAAAAACCTGCAGTGATCTTTGTATATATATAGGCAGTTTAGAAATATTGTTCTAGTTGGAATATATCCATTGAAGCCTAATCAGCCCCTGAAATTCTGTTAAGAACAGCCCAGAACAACAGTTACATTGTAAGAAAGGAGATAAGCTCAATTTTTTTTTTTAGTTCTTACAGAGACTGAAACTTCAGCTCATGTTCCACAGAGCAAAGAACCTAAACTACAATGGAAGGCTGTTCAAAAATGAGCAATACTTTTCTTCTTACAAGTAGTAAACACCATCAAGAACTGTAAACAAGCAGCTCTTCGGAAAGGAATCCCAAACATATCCTAGCCCAGTGACAGAAAGGGTGGGTGCCAGGGTCCGTAAATGAGAGCCTGGTGTGCTGGAAGCATGTCTCTGAGCCAGGGCAAGCTCAGCTCACAGAATAGCACTTGCCCCCTGCTTAGGTTGACCTTGATTCCATTGCTGCTGTGGGGTAGCCTCCTCCTTCTGCTCTCTGCCTTTGCAGCTCCCGTGTGAGAGACAAAGCTCTGGGGTCTGAAGCAGCTACTGCTTGTGTTAGTTGGTGGAAATTGCCAAGGGAGGGGGCAAGTTTTGGATCCTCTGTTTGTCCCTCACCTATCTCTGCTTCACTCACTTTTTAGTTTTCCCTATAACTGTAATAAAGATTCACCTTAGTAATCAGCTCCAGCTGAGTTCCAGCAATAGAGAATCCTTCAGTTGCCAGTCACCTTTGCAAAGAAATTACTTCAGCCTTACCAAAATATGTGGGAAAAATGAGAGTCACTTGGTCTTAACCAGTTCTCCTTGTTCACAGTGAGATGACTACAGAGCCTTCTCTTCTTGGAGGGGCATCCTTCTTTTTTTTTCCAGAATCATTGAGGTACATGAAGACTTCCCACAAAGAAGTGAGATTGACAGAGGGACTGTCAGAGACAGAGGGAATGGCCCTCATACTCATTTGCCCTGAGGTTGATTTATGTTCTGCTTCACATGTGATGGACCTCAGAGCACACCTGAAAAAAATGAATGTGTTCATACCTCCCTAGCACTGCCGGGATGCTGGGATGGGTCCTTGTGTGGATTGAAAAAGTCCGTCTGCCTCTCAGCTGGGAATTGAACTGAGTTTTGCTTTTACTGGGCACAGGCAGTGGCCTAATAGAAGAAAACTTCAATATGACTTCACTGAGCAGCTCATGGAGGAACACAGACCCTCGCAGAAACTGGAACAAAACGTCTCAAGTCTGGGTCTCAGAGGTGCACCCTGTATTCTCTGCCAATGCTTACTTGACAGAAAAACTGCCAACCATAGCGGTCAAATGTGCAGTATTTTGTCTTGCTGAAGCTGTTGCTGCCACACTCTGCAAACACACTCTCCCCAGGCAGCAATTGCAGTCGGTATTGTACCAATGGAGCAGCCAGCCCTAACATCCTGTGCCCAGACACAGTTATTCAGCTGTCTTTGTTCTGCTCTGCCATTGTTTTACATGAGAAACCACTGAGAAGTTCAAATCTTCTGAAACTAGCCAGTGGTAGAGTGGTGGGAGGATAAAAAAAAAGTGATGGCTTTTGGACAACCTTGATTCTGTCCCTGACCTTGATTTATTTTGGGATTGTACGCAAGTCATTTTATTACTTTGTGCTTTTTCTACCCGCAAGCGCTGCCTTTTCTTTGACATTCTTTGGATGTTCCTCTTTCTAAATGAGTCTGCATTTCTGGGTTCTTGCTAAAACTACGTGATAAAAAACCAAACAACAGTAATAAATGGTATTTCTTAGCAACCCAGGAGTGGATGGGATAAATCCAGGCTCTTTTTCCAGGGGAGCAGTACATACAAAGTAAGACAGATCTTTTCCTCCTCCTCAGTGAATCAGGATGGCTCCATCACCTGCGAAAGGATGAGCAACCTCTGCAACTCTGTGACTGCACTACAACATTAATCAGCCCTGGAGATGATGGGGAGATTATTTAATAGTACTGAGCACCAATCTCCTGGGAGAGGTAAACACTTTTAGTGTAGAGTGCAGCCACCACATGGTTCCCTCCTGGCTGATGGGAGCTGAAGAGCTGGCCCTTACTGTTGCTCCAGTAACGCAGCTGCTCTGAGTTGTTACTAACTTTTACATGGTACCAGGAGTGCTGACACAAATCCAAAAGAGATTTTTAAAAGACAACCAGAAAGATACAGCAGAAAAAAAAAGATAAGGCCTGGGAGATAAGTCAGAAGCAATCAGGCCTCCAGCTTCATTGTTTCCTGTAGAAAATATGGGCTGTCTCTGGAACAGTTTAAAGCTGTATCTCAGCAATTTGTGCAACTGAGAAGCCTGATAAACACAAATCAGCATTGCTTCTTACAATTTTAGAGTCATAATTGATACGTTTAATGCATTACACAGGTAGAATAAGAAGAAAAATTATGGCAATGGCATTTGGTATCATTTATTTTTATCAACCCACAGAAGCCTTTATTTGGGTGGAAATAAAATGCTGAGATGTTTTATCATGTTTCAGGATTACATTTTCTCAATGAGTAGACTTTACTTTTCCATTTTTAGGCATCTGGAAAGCTTTTATTTCATATTTAAGTTAAATATTTTATTTGCAAGGTCTCTTGCAATTTTGTCTTTCTGCATCTATACACTTAATTGGAGAATAAAGGTCGTAAGTGTTAGTCATTCTTGGAGAATGATTAACCACTATGCAATAGATTCACATATCTGTTCTTAATATTCCTGTAAATTTATTCATTTGACAGTAAATTTAAGAAGCACCTACATTATGTTACCTTTTTTTTTTTTTGAAGATAAATACTCTGTAAACAGCCAAGGCTATAAAGCTAGCTGAAGTCTACACTGTTTGGTCCCAAAAATTCAATACACTGCAGTAAGCAGGAAAGATTAAATGACTTGAGTTCAGTAGTTTAAAAATATTTTCCAATTCTCCTCTGTGAGAGGTTCGAGATTGTTCACATGACTTTCTCCTGCTGAATTATGATCACAGAAAGAAAGCAATTACTCTTTCATACTCAGTCCAGAAAAGAAAACTTGCATTGAAAGAAAACTGCAGAAGTTGTACAGTTCAGCACTCCAGCAATAAGAGATAGATACTGCATGTGCCACACATTAGCATCACTATACCAGTATCACTGTTTTACAGATGGGAAATCCAAACACAGAGAGATTAAGGTAAAAAATATCCGCTAATTCTGGTTGCTCTGTTTGAAATTCTTGAACCTACTTTTTCAAAGGATTTACTCTATACAGCAACTGTAACAAAAGACAGTTTCCATGGATTTCAATAGCATTTTAAAGTTATCACTCTTTCTGCAAATGAGACCCTGAGGTATCAAATCAGATATCCAGAAAATGAAGAAAACACAGTAAAAAGACCACCTGTGAAATACCCGTTTTATATGATTTTCAATGCCTTTTTCTGCATTTTCTTTCTGCGATGACTTTTTTCATTAGCAGCACCTCTCCCAAATCCTGCATGTCTCCCAAATTCTGTGAGTGCTATCCCACAGAAAAGGAAGCCTCATTCCTAAAATATTGCACACCCCCAGCAAGCTGAAAATTTACCATAAAACTAGTTTGGTGCTTTCCTATAAGACCTTTTTTTCTTGTAAATCGGTAATGTAATGAAAGGAAATAATTTTGAGGAATGTGCTGGCATGAGTGCTTTGAATTTCTTTTTTCTTAACTACAAATTGTTAGAACATTATAGCTTCAGAATAATACAGTTATACCTGTAATTCAAAATCACTTTTTTTTTAGATGTATTTTATTTTATGTTGTAACGATGCTTAAAGGGATAACTGTCAAAACTTATATTCAACTTTTTGCACACTCTGAATGAGAAATATATCATGTGACTTTTTTATTTTTCACAATTTAGTCTGAAAAATGTTTCCATTTGTTTGGGTGTTTTTTTTAATTCTTTGGTTTCCTTTGCCTTTTCAGAACATATCCTCCAGTCCCAATCATGGAATTTCACAATTTCATACAAACTGGAAAAACTAGATCTTGCAAATGTCACAAGGCACTTTAACACACATATATGGTCTGTTTTTCAAGTTGGGCAGTCTGGGCTCTTCTTTCCTGCTTCTTTGGTCATAAATTTCCATTTTCCTCACTGTATTTATTTTCCAGCCCCCTTCACCGTTTTTATCCGCCTCTGTTGGTTCTTATGCCCAGGTTTTTTTGCCTTCCCACTCTTTGCATCTTTTTCTCCTGCTGCTTACCAGCCTCCACTCCTATTTCTCAAGGAGCTCCTTTTTTCCCACAGGTTTATTTTCTTCTTCTCTTTCTCTCAGAGGAAGCAGATTTTTTTTTTCTTAGCTCCAGCATAACAGCATGGAGAGCTTTGAAACAACCTTGTTACTCATAGTCCAGCTGGCCAAATGAAGATGAGAATGTTGCTGCTTGCATCTGCTTTTTCCAGATGTTGTACAGCATCACACTGGATTGTGCTCACCAGAGATAGGAAGTTTGGGGAATTTTTTCGATTAGCAATGACCATATTTTAAGAGTCTTTTTTAAACATTTTAGTCCTTGTACAAATACAAGATTTACCTCCCTGTCCTAATAGTCCCTTCTCACCAAAATTATTGACCCTACTTCAGGTAATGAGGAATAGAAAATAAAAATTACTGATGCTTAAAGAAAAAGTCTGTCAGGTACCATTTTGTTTCTCAACCTGTGTGAAACAACCAAAGCTTCTCAGGAATTATTCTCTAAAACAGCTGGAATGCATTGAAAATAAATACCTAAATAAACCCAACAAAAGCAGACAGAGGCAGACACCTTATCAGCATGAAATTTTAAACATCAGTAGTTTAAAAACTAGACGAATTTATAAGAAACTGAAGAGAATTTCAAGGGCTACACTCACCAATTTTAATAGTAGGCAGTGCTGTCAGTTCCACTGCTAATAAAATACAAAGTAAAATAACCCACGAGTAAAGCAATATGTTAGCAACAGTGTTAGCAGATATTAGTCTCCCTCTAGTCAAATCCTTCTGGTGCAACATTAAACCTGCAAGGTAGTGGAAAAAAGTTGACAGGATGCTTTGGGATTGAATTAGAGGCTTCTAGCTTCTAAAGTTACCGTGCCCGTTTTTTTGCTCAAATCACACAAGTGTATGATCGAGTTTCCAGTGGTAATATGAACCCTGCTTGAACCTGAGCTGACCTGTACAGAGCCAGCTAAAATGCCTAGGTATTGATGTTACAATTTATAAAGAAAATCCAGATAAAACGTCACCCATGGTAATGAAGAAACTGGCTATACTGACACTGCCAGTGAGCAGGACACACTATAAAATAGTTTGTGTCACATGGCATCTGGACAGAATTCATGCAAGATGCTTTAAAAGGTGCCAACACTGTATATCTCCTCAGCAATTATTAAAAAAAAATGTAAAAAGAAGGAAAGGTTGTGAAAGGTTGTGGCTTAGGTATAGTTTGCATGAGGTTTGCTGAGAATATTCCCTTTCAGCATAATAAAAGTGACTGATAATGACAGAAATCTTATTTCTTTTGTAGCAGCATTTGGCTTTATTTGCATCAATCATGAGAGTTCATTCAGTCTTTTTTATTAAGTTGGGCTGTAGCGAATACAAAACGGCTGGCAGGAAGCTTGGTGTACTCTGGAGGAACAAGCTGTGTGGGCTTAGTCTCATCAAAGCCATTGTGCTGATCATGGTTATGCAGACAACGGTTAATAGCTGTTCAGGAAAAAAAAAAATCCTTTTTATTCCTTTTTTGGCTTTTTTATTTTTAAAGAAGAAAGAATAAAAGAAGTCCTTTTTAAAATTTGGCTGAAACAGGGATGTATTGGGGTTTCTTGCATAGGATGAGGCTCTCAGTGTCCACTCTTCACACTGAGCTAATTACAGATCTAGGATAGCTCTTAGCACAGTATTTGACTATGGAGTAGTTCAGTCATGAACTCTAGGCCTGTGCCCTTGAGATCATTGTGGTGTGTTTTGGGATGTCAGCAAATTTTGCCAAAGTGGTCCATCCTCTCTGATTTGTGAGCCACACACAAATCCACACAAATCCACACAAATCCACACACAAAGTAGCTGCAGCCCAGCCTCCAGCTCCAGATTCAGTTAATGTTAGTTATATAGTCTGATATTCGCTGTTTATCAATTGTCACCAATATTTATCAGCAATTATGCTCAATGGAGGAGGAAAAGCATCATGAAACAAGACAAAAGTTGTCAAATGTCAAAATGCAACAGCATATTATTGTACTAATGCATCTAGAATTTTCCACAGATACAACAGACTCTTGGAAGTCATTCAGGCAAGAATTTGTTTTCTTCTAAAAAGAGATGAAACTATGGAAAGGCACAGGGAGATAATAGGACCTGTAAAGGTCTATATCTATTCTAATATATAGGGGTCAGACAAATTATGTTGGCAGGATCCATGGCATGCGTTTCAATCACCAGCCTATAAGTTAGTGAAAGAGAACAAGCCATGATACAGATATAGAAAATACTCCATTCCCAGAAAGAACGACTTGTTTGCAAGATAATTGGCTTCATATGTGAAATCAAAAAAAATTTTGAAGCATTTATAGCAGTCTTCAGTTTGGCAAGTCTGACACTCTGTTTGTAGGGTTTGTACAATCTCTAATGTAAGATCAGATTGTAGTGGGCCTCAGAGACATGGAAAGGAGATAAAAAAATACTTCTGAAAATAGGCTTAAACATAACAGATTAAGAAACTGAAATTTGCCAGCCTGCAGGATGTACTCAGATCAGATTACAAGTTTCAACAAGTTTCTCTTTCTTTTGACTCCTCAGTGCCACAGTGGACTAGATTTAAAAGCAAAATAAAACAAAACCCAGGAATATTCAGAAGGAAAATAAAAGTGAACCTGCAAGAGGTTGGAAGAAGGAATGTCAAGAGGACAGTGATAACCACAGAACTGAGCACTAACCTGCATTTGGCAGAGTTGCTCTCTCTGTAAGGAAATAAAGCCATCACCACACAGCCTCACTGACAGCACCAAAGGGGAAAAAAGGCACACATACATAGGGAAATACATTAGTTAGTTGTAGAAATTGCTCAAAACAGAGTCACATCCATTGTCTGGAATACTGTCTGGAAGCTTTGACATTCCAGAGACCTCACAAGCGAGTGTGGTATCTGAAGCTGGAGTGAAAGGTTTAGAGAGAAAACGTAGGCATAAGGAAAGATATAACAATGATGCATTGCAGAAATTATTCAGAGAGTGGGTGGATGTGAATGGGGCACATAGGAAAGACATTCTTGAAAACAAAAATGTTGGAATTGTTTCAAAATGTTCTCGGGCTGAACACATATATTACACTGAATTCCAATTACACTTTGTTTTATAGAAGATCAGGCAGCTAAGAAGGTGGCAAACATGGATATTCAAATTTAAAAAAGGGAAAGAAGAGCCATGGTTTCAGCAAGTAGCCATATAAAGGAAAACAACCTTCTCAACTTTCAGAAAACTTGGTAACAAAGTTATAGAAATGTATGGAAAAAAATATAAAAAAGTATCACTTTGATACAACTGATCTAAATAAAACAAAAAAAATATTTGTTGGTATCAGATTGGTTTGGATCTCTTAGTGCTGGAACATTTATGAGCCACTTCTTAATTCATATTCCCATTATACAGAAATAGCACTGAGTCCCCTTTTATTTCCCTATCTGTACAACCAAGCATCATATTAGGGTATTTTTGTTGCAGAAATTTTCAGGAATCTTTATTGAATTTTGCATCTTTTATGGAGTTTCCACTTTTAAATTCTCATATGTTTTGTCTGGCCTTTCACATTCCTCTAGATTAAATGTGGAAACTGCATTTGTGAGACAAGCCATTCTGGAAACAGCCTGGTACTGAACAGTAAATATTTCTGTTGGACTGGCACCACCTAATTGTTTCTTTTCACTTTAAATATTTGGGCCACCTTAAAATGTCATCAGTGACATTTATAATAATTGGGAGGTCGCAGATGAGAAGGATTATTTTGCTGCTAGTCACAAAAGGCCTGCTAGCCCCTACAAATCATTAAAATGTTGCATAATTTTATGAAAGGAAAGGGGAAGACAAAAAAGCCAGGAAAAAAAAACCCCAACCCTTCTAAATCTTTAATCAGCCACTCAGATTCACTGGTGGAGAAATGAAAGTGCAGGGAATTTATGCACAGCATCAAGAGGGAGCATACTCTGCACAAAAAAGGCCTTTTGAAAAATCTTAGTAGTCACAGAGAAAGGATCACTGGCCCTTTATAGGTGCTTACAACCTGTTTATTATGAGGAGATTTTCACAGACACAGTATAAAATAAAGCTTTAAGCAACAGGTGTTAGGGATCTCTTTGTAAGGAACACAAGGCAATTTTTGATAAAGCAGGATACAACTAATAAGCCTAATTGAGGAAATAAATATTGACGACAGCTTTGAGATGGATCTGTCCAGGCTTTCATCTCCAATGAAGTCTTCCTCCAAGACAAAAGCTTTTAAAGTCAGACAAGTCAGGTTTTGCTGTAGTATTAACTAAGATCCTTAACTTATCTGAAGAGAGAAAATCTGAAGTGACTATGCCAGATGGAGTCTAAATATCAACAATTAAATTAAAAGGTTCATAAATAACTCATCCTTCCCACTCTGTCCTTGCAGGTGAGTCATTTCCTCAAACCTACTTTCAATGACATCTCAGAGACTCTCTGAATTGCGGCAAAATCCTCCTAGCAACTCCTGGTCCCTGGGATGTTTTTCAGGAGAACCTGGCTCCCAGCTCTGTACTTGCATCCTCTTTTCTGCCACACACAGTGGGCCCAAATATTTCAGCCCCAGAGACAGGTTCAGTTCTCCACAACACCATAGCAAATTCCCCTTCCTCCTGGGAACTTCATTTAGTTCAGGCTTTTTATGGAAACATAAAGCTATTGCAAATAAACATATTTATATTTATATTTATATTTATATTTATATTTATATTTATATGTGTATATATATATATGCAGACACATTGATAATATTATTGTGTATGACTGGTGTATCTGATGTCATGAAGCAAAGCTGATACGAGCTTGATGCAAACAAACCAAAGAAGAGCAGCAGATCACTCAAACTCTCTCTAAAAGACGAATCCATTTTGTATGCCAAAAAGTTTACATAGATATGAGTGGAAGCTAAACGAGTATGTGAAATAAAACTCCCCTGAAGGCTACTAAGCTCATGAAATCTTCAGAGCTGCAAGTAGTTGACTTCTGGCAATGTATGAGGGTAAATATCACGTTTGCTCTGTTCTTTGCCCTAGGAATCAACTTCTGTCCACTGCTGGGACAGAATACTGGGCTAGCCCTCTGGGCTGAATCAGCACAGCTCTTCATCAACTTTTGCATAACAAAGAAATCTTACAAAGTATTGTTTTTCCAAACCAAAAGTGTGGATGCTTACAAGCTAAGCACCTAGGGAGTCTTGTGCTTTTCAGCACACATCTCTATCTCGATATGACCTTGTTGATAGAGGACAGATCACTGACACATCACTACAGCAGAGTCTCTTTCAGAAATCTAGCTAGATGTATCTGCATGTGCACGTGTCTGCATGTACTTATGTATGCATCTATATATATGTAAGCAAATACCTGTGCACGTATGTATGTGCCTCTCTCTCTCTCCGTCTCTATCTACCCATTTTTAGCCCATCCTTTTGTTTCCTGAGATAGCTATTCCTTCCTCTGTTTATCAAAACCGGCATCAATCTCAGAGTGCAGAATGCATTAAACACCAATTACAGCTCTTTATTCTGCGGGTGAGCCTACTTGTTTAGTTTTGTTTTCTTTCCAGTCATGGCCCATTTGCTGCTTTTATTCCTCAGAATACCTAGCTTGGATTATTTTTCCTTCAGTTAAGGTTTGCTTCACATAAAAGCAGACTGCAAACATATCATTTTTAGATGAGCCACCTGGATATTTTCATTGTTGTTATCATTTCCCATTTTTGTATCATTACATTTCTTTCTTTACCAAATGTTTACAAAGTCTCTGTGGATCACCTTCCTTATCATTTGCTGACAGACTGAGCACCAAACTGGTTTGATTATTCCGGGGCTGGTCACTTCTTTTTTTCTCTAGCACTTTAGAAGATAGTCAACCCATAGGGGATGGCTTGTCAATTTGAAAATTTCTCAATATGAGGTCTTTCTCCCAGTAAATCAGCAACTCCACATTCAGTTTGGGCCCCAAAGAGGGAAGGGAACCTTGTACATAATGAAATGAGTGTTATTTTTGAAAATATTCCTTATATGTTTCATAAATATCACAATGAACCAGATGAGGAAGTTTCACTGTAATGTTCAACAAAAAATAGACTTCTACTATGCGTCATTTATTTTTATTCTTTATTTCTTTTTATTTAAATCACCCACTACCCTTGTGAAATGGGAAGCTCGGAGTGACATGCCAAGGTCCTGACACCCTTGCAGAGATACCAGTGTCTATGATAAGAAGAAGGAGTTGATGTTGGCTGGACCATCAGCATGGAATACTAATACTAGGAACTACATGAAACAAAAAAGCAAGACAAAGGAGTGGCCAACACTCAAATACCAGGAGATTAAATCAACACTGCAGGATCCAGGACAAGGAGCAAACACCAATTCAGGAGCAAATTTTCAGTCTGAAGGCACAACAAGCAATATCTAGGCAATGCCTACCTGGATCAGGTTTACCTACACTCAGTTATTAGGGAGAAGACAGCCAAGGCTTGCTACCACCAGCCCCAAAGAGCCAGTGATCTAGACAGGAACATAAACTATTGACTAAGATTCCTCAACTGCAGAAACTTCCGAATGCCAAAGAGACTAAATAGTCCAAAAGTAGTACTGCTGTAATAACTGCTTGTTCACAGAATCACAGGACAGGTGGGACTGGAAAGGGTGATGGGAGGTCATCTAGTCCAACCTCCCTGCTCAAGCAGGGTCCCCTAGAGCATGGTACTCACAGGTTTTTGAATACAGCTCAGTTCACATGAGCCTTGTAAGGTGGTATCATTAAGTTGTGCAAATGGTACAAATACTGAATTTCACAGAAATCTGTCTTTTGTTGCACTGAAGTTACTCATTATGATCAGTGGTTTGAAGCTTATGAGCAAGGGAGATATTTAGTGTCTCTAAACTACTTAAATGTAACAGAAAACAGAGTCAGCCAAGGTTTTGCAATGGAACTGCCTAGACCTTTTCTTTATAATGAGATCCCCAAAGAAGACTGAAAGACTTTGAAACTCAGAAAGCAATTTTTTATAAAACCTAGAACCAAAACCAAAAAAAGGAAAATAAAAAGCACAAAATGTCCAATTCAAGTAGATTAGAAATAAAGGTTTCCTATGCATGTCTCCCTCAGTTACATGTTTTCTTTTGGTCAACTCAGTGACTTCCTAAGTTTGTCACAAACTTGACTAATCCCCTCTCATCCTAGGAAGCCTCTGAAGTCTGCCTGTCTGCTCCTCCTGAGCTGCAGGATCCCAGTTCTCTGCTGTAACTCTTCTACGTGCCACACTCAGCTGTCTTGCAAAGTTTTTCCACCCACGTATGCCCAGCTGCTGGATAGACAGGAACCTCCAAGGGGCTGCACCTGACCTAGCCTTCATAAAGGGACATACTACAACTGTGAACAAAGGAAAAAAAGAAGATATTAATGTCCAGTATGCAAATCTTCAACAATTTGACGATAATCTGTTTATGGATTTTAGTATAAAGGGAAATGCTAACCCTAATAGATGCAGCAGCACCACTCTAAAATTAGTTTTTCTGAAATGTGACACTTAGACAAAACAACATTGTTATTAGCCATATCCAGACATATTTGACAGTAAGGAGGAATATGTTAGTCAGAGCCCTTTTAAAGATCTGATAGAGGAAGAGGGGCCATAGAGCAGAAGCGATTAGATTTTACATTTTCTGAAGTTGACACAACACAAAATAAGATCTGTTCTTTAAATGTTAAAACACAGTAAACATATAAATCAGATGTCAAAGCTGTGGAACTGGAACAGAAATGGATACCTGAAGGAAATGTCTTAGAATAGCAGAAGACACCAATACACTGGGAGAAGAAAGCACTGTGAAGTTTTGAATACGGGTATAAGGTGGTTATGTGAAAGTGAGGTTGATGGTTGTACACAGGTTAACCATGGTGATTCCTCTGGTTCAGCATGAAGTAGGAAGGATGAGAGCTCTACAAAGGCATAGAAAATCATGGTGTCATGGTTTAACCCCAGCCTGCCACCAAGCACCGCGCAGCCGCTCGCTCACTCCCCCACCAGCGGGACTGGGGAGACAACAGGAAGGGTAAAAGCTAAAAAACCTATGGGTTGAGATAAAGACAGTTTAATAGGGAAAGCAAAAGCCACACACACAAAGGAAAACAAGGAATTCATTGCTTCCCATGGGCAGGCAGGTGTCCAGCCATCCCCAGGAAAGCAGGGCTCCATTACATGGTACAGTTACTTGGGAAGACATCACTCCCAACATATCCCTGTGCTTCCTCTTTCTTCCCACCATGTTTATATGCTAGGCATGATGTCATATGGTCTGGAACACCCCTTTGGTCAGTTTGAGTCACCTGTCCTGGACGTGTCTCCTCCCATCCTCCCATGTAGCCACAACTTCCTTGTCAGCAGTACAAAAAGCAGAAAGGCCTTGGCTCTGCGTAAGCCCTGCTCAGCAATAACACAAACATCTCTATTTTATCAACACAAATACAAAACATAGCCCCATGCCAACCGCTGTGAAGAAAATTAAGCAAAATCCCAGCAAAAACCAGCACACTTGGGCATGGGAGATAAAGAAAAAGGACAGAAGGACTTGGATCTCATAGAGAATCAGACCCAAGTATCTCCCACATGCCTTACACAAAGGAGTTATTGGGCTTAAGTTTAAGGCCAGTGCTGAAAATCCATAGCATAAGCCATTCTGTCAGACTCTGCACAGGACTTTACAGATCTGGGGCTAATAGGAAGGCTGTGTGCCTTCCCACTACATGTTGACATTCGTGATCAGGGTGGCTCTGGCCTGAAAAAAGCAGGGAGATGAGCTATGACCTGGTAATGTTCTACCTCTTGCATACCCTTTAGCTTGGGGGTGACTAAAAGGACAATGCAACATTATGCAAGAACCAACATTATATGACCTACCAGCATGACTGCCAAGACTGGGAAACCAGTGGGCTCAAATAGCAAAGATCCAAAGAAGCAGCTAAAGGCCATTAATTTTCCTGCCTTGTATGAACTACACCATTAAAATTATGTTCCAGCTTAAATAGTATCATGCTAATTTACTTCAATTTCACTAAGTAAATTAAATAATCAAACATTTAAAATTATGCCACAATGTAAAAAAATTGACATATCCCTAGGCTCAAATTTTAAATCACTAAATCTGGATAACATGTATTCAGATTCATGACAACTCTTCCATTGAAACCTGACAATGGCAGGTTTAAAGGTTTAAAGCAGGTACATTTGCAAGATAATGCAAGTGACAGAATCCCTACATGAAGCTGGAGTAGGCTAGATTTGAAGATCCGAAGATAGGGCTCTCCATAGCCAGTAAAGATTTGGCAATAATATTGAACTAAATATGCCTTGCACTGGCCTCACTCAGAAATTTCATTTCAGTAGAATTTCTATGTTCACTGATGACTGAAACCTTATTATTTTTGTTAAAATTGTCTAGTATTTGACTTCATTTGCTTCAGTCGTGGGAGCTCATTCAGTCTTTCTTTTTGATTAGTTTGGGATATAAGGGCTAGCAAGAGCTCTGTCAGCTCTGGAGGAACAAACAGTGTGGGCTGAATCTCGACAGATTCACTGACGTTATGCTGATCATGTTTAATATCTGTTCAGGGATGTAGAAACTTTTTTCCAGGAGTGAAATTGTACTGGCTCTGCCCAGTACCTATGAAAGAAAGCTAATCTAAGGGCAACTGAGGGAATACTACTCACTTGTTAAAAATTCCTATTTTAAACAGATTCTAAAGTTGGCTCTAAGCAAAGACACTTTTTCCAGATTAATAACCCTCTCCTTTCTCAGAATACTGAGCAGATTTACATAGAGCCCTAAAGTTAGTTCATAAAACGTGTTCAAAGTGGCGTAAGAGACTTTTACGATAGAAGAAATTTCACTCTTTCTTAACCTATACAAAATGTACTCAATATTTCTATTATGTAAGGGAGCACAAGCCTATGGATATGTTTGTTATTTACTGCCTCCTTCCTGTTAAAAAATATATTTTAAATGCAGCTCTCCTTTATTCCCAAACTACCAAAAGAGATGCCTCTTTTTAAACCTGTACTTTAAACAAAATAAATCAAGAGGCTAGAAGAGTGTCATATAACAAGTCATTCACAGCTCTGAAATTCCAAAAGATGTAAAATCAAAATGACCCTGAGACTTGCATGTATGATCCTTGAAAAAGTAAATCTTTAAACCTGCTTTCTCCTTTTCAGGTGCTTGCAGAGATCCTCTGCTGTTCCTCTGCCTGATCATCTCACTCTCAGATCTCCAGCTGCCAACCTCCCTCCTTTCATTTCTTTGCCACTGTGGCACATGCGTATCTCCCTCACTCCTCTGCCACCACACTTTCCTTACATCTGCCAAGGATCTTTCTTTGTGTTAGGCATCTCCTCAGCCCTCCCACTTACTCCTGCAGTTGCCCACAGCAGGTGTGTGGGAGTGAGGGACTCAGGGCTGCTGATGGGCAGTCAGCTGCACTATCCAGCTATGAAACCTCCCAAGTCCTGCTGAACCTATCCTATTCCCCAAGTCTTAATGAGAAGAGGCTTCCTGGATGGGGCAGGAGGAAAACTAAACCCTGGGTAAGGCATGAGAGCACAAGAGATGTGATTTCCAAGATCCCAAACGCTCCTTGTGAGGCACAGGGTGACCTTGTTGAGCTGCCTTCTATGGAATGTTGACTGTGTTCATAGTAACTTTTTGGATCAGATATATACTGCAGCTAAAACTTCTGAGGCTGTTCGGATAACTCATTTAACAGAACTAGAATCCCAAGTGATTAGTTTTCTGAGGAAAATCTTCTACTGAAATATTCCGTGTCACATTCCTCCTATCCTTTAATCTATAGGCAGTGCCTTGAAAACTTATTTGGAGGTAATTTGAATTTAAAAGAGGAAATAAATCCACCCAAATCATCCCGACAGCAGCTGACTTTACTAATCAAGACAGATTTTTACATAGCCAGGGATCTTTCATCAAAGACATCAGGAAACTTTCAGTGGAGTCACTCAGGACTATGCAGGATATTATAAACAATCTTTCATTCAAGCCCTGTCTAAAATTCATTTTTAGACTAAGACTGTCAGAAAATGAGGATGACGTTGGGCAAGACCTGTGTAAACATGTGAGGCTCTGGTCTTTCACAGACAATTCCAGCACTCGTATTCCACTCAGACATCCCCTGTGGGCAACCCTGGAGGATGGAGCCTGCTGCCCTCAGCCCTGCTCAGTGGTGCTCACTCGCTGCACGGCACAAACTCTGTGTACTGTGAGGTGGCAATGTGTCTTCTCACCACCTAATTTTCATACCCATTATATTCAGTTAATGAAATAAAGAGTTGCCTTAGTCGACGTTTTCTGTTTGCTTTTGATTGTGGACATTTTCTGTGTGGCAGACAGAACTGCCTTGGTTTCTAGAGTAAAATTTCAGAAATGTCTCGCTGAGTGGGAGGATGTTAGCTTGATCTCCAACTGAAATGAGGCTTGTTTCGTCACTCGTTCTGCACACGTAGGTACAAGCTGGTCTTCTGATTTCTAACCCATTGCTGAATTTCAATCAGATTTGACAAA
Organism: Dicrurus megarhynchus; assembly: GCA_013399195.1. NCBI lineage: Eukaryota > Metazoa > Chordata > Aves > Passeriformes > Dicruridae > Dicrurus > Dicrurus megarhynchus. Next base: position 1,375,980 of record VXAD01004646.1, on the reverse strand, counting down.
GATTCTCTGAGTTTGGTGAAAACAAAGTAAGAAGATAAAGGGCTGTTAGTTCCCACTGGGAAAAAAGACAAATAAAATGGCAATCTTATTTTTCTTGGTCAATCAGAGAGTCAAGGAGTTAAGAGAGTGAAAGAGTGCAAGAAAGCTGGGTTGAAAGCCAGGTTTTTTGTTTCCTCTGTGCAAGAAACATCTTGTTACATTGTTTCCTTCTATTCCTGAAGGCAGGACCTCAATCATTCCTGCCGCACCAACCATTACAATTCCAAGTTTTATAGGGAACACAGTACATTCTGGCTTCCAAAAATTTCTTCTTATTTATTTTCATTTCTATTTTTATATTTTTTTATGTATTGTTGGAGAAAAATCTGTGGAGGAATCAAGAGCTGAAAGAAAGAGAATCTGTTACTGCTTATGAACTGAAATGACAGGACTTGCTGAAGTTGTCCTGCCGATATCTTATATGTCAGCAGTCACTAAGCGTGAATTCTTGACAGTTTCTGCTCTGCACTATTTTGTTCCCATCCATTGGCTCTGTAAATAGTGTGGCAGGTGACAAACTGCATGGTTCAGTGCTCAGCTCTTACTAACCAAAGGGCTTCCAGGAAACACCAAGTTGCTCAGGGACCTTGCTGTGAGGCAAGTATGAATCATATTTGACAAAAAACCCCACCAAAACCTTGATTAATAGAACAAATGTGATTTTTTTCTGCTTATCGTTTAGGGTAATCCTTTGTGTCCTTGAATTAGGAAGACCAATGTCATGCCAGCTGTATTGGCATGCTTTAAAATTCAGCCTTTAGCACAGAATAATGATGAAACTTGGCTTTATAGGAGAAAATCTGATTGAATTCCAAAGATGAAAATATACCCCCCCAAAATAGAAATAATGTTAGTAATTAGCTAAAAAATAGTGAGATTCAATGATTTAATAGTACCATTCACAGTTTTAAGCTCTTTATAATTAAGAAAAAGTTTAGAAGAACAGATTATGAACTCTCCTGTTATGAATGGAGGTAGTTTGCTAGGGGTGTTCTGGCAGCAAAGCAATTCCCAAAATAGAGCACTGGATTCACTCCCAGCTAAAAGGAGCAAAACTTGCAGATGTTGCTAATGCAGACAAAACCCAGAACATATACATGTGACCAGATGCAGCAATTCTAAGAATCGCATCTGGCACAGAACATGTGACTGTTTTAGCATCACACCAAGAAGTGTTACTCAGCCTTTATGTACTATGTCTTTCAGAAGGCAAGCATTTTAAATACAGGCTTGAATTAAATATGCAAGTAGTCCCCGTGGAATTACTCAGGTGCAGAGGGACATGTTTAAGCAACTTCCAGAATTAAATAATAAAACCCTCAACAACCTGATCTGACTATGAGTCAACTGACTAACAATATTCACCACTTTTTCCTGGAGACAACAGCTCTTTTATTTTTTCTGTGCTTTATTTGCCTCACTCTATTTCCTTCAGATTTATTTCTTCTCTTGGGTTTTGGATTGCCTGCTTCCTATTGTTATTCTTCATCAAATATTTCATGTACAAGTGCTTTCCAAAACAAGGCAATCAATCCAGAGCAACATATTTCCAGTAATATATAATTAACTGAGTACTTTTTCTGTCATGCAATTGCTCTAGGATTTACAAAATTATTTTCTGCATGCATTTATGCTGATAAGCTAGAAAAGTAAATAAAATTTCATGCAAAACCCTAAAGAGAGCAATAGATGATAGCTGTTTGGTCTCACATTATGCATAACCACATTTTGGGTTTTCAGTTGTGTTCACAACATGATGAGGAGTTGTTGGGAAATTATCCAGTTCACCACTTTCTTCTTCAGCTTCTTTCTTCAGCTCTGGACTGTCCCATCTGTCTTGCATTCATGAATTTTCTGTCTGAGGACTACCAGAGTTGGTGCAATGCAAAGCCTTGAGGGCACTGATTGGTCATGGAAAATAGCAGATGACAAAGTTTCCTTAAATAAATGAAAAAGTACAACATACAATTTCCTGCTTCTAACAAAGGAGGTAAGAGACCTGTTGGTCAAATATTATAAAAATACTTTTTCTTTTTTATATTCTTACTATATTTCCTATTTATCCATGTTTCTTTTCAACACTAAGACCGCTCACCCTCATCAGTGAAAAGGAAGAAATGGAAAAGTGTCATTTTTTCCCATCACCATAAAGAAGAACTGGCTGGGAGACATGTTCAGAAGGGCATTCTGTCTTCTTGCCTGCTACTGACTCTGCTTTCCTTACTGCTTGGCCTCTCTCCTGACTGCCCAGATCAACCATTTCCCCTCGTGCCAGCTGTGGCACTTTTCACTCTTTGCCATAAGTCAGTTTAACATGCTAACACAGCAGTTAGCTAGCCAGAGTTGTTCACGGCTTTTGCTTTCTGCTCTCAGGGAGGTCCATGGCAGTTCACAGAGAGGCCTGACAATCACCAGAGCTGGCCCAAGACAAGAGGTGGGAATGTGTGGCCGTGAGCAGGGTGGTTTGTGGGAGGGGGAAGTGGAAAATCCCTCACTGAACATCATACAATTCTTCAACTTATCCACAAAGCTGTATGCTTAAGATGATGCAGGTTTCCCAAAGAACTTGAACAAGAACCGCTGGCAGTATCCATTTTTGATGGATGAAATTTCTGTATGTGGTCAGGGGATCAAAGAGTGCCACCTCTCCTAAGGAAGAGCACCAGAGATCCTGGTGTCACATGTTCTGCAAACAGTGCAGTGGAGAGATGGGGACTGGAGGGAGAAAAACCCATCAAAGTGAGCTGGCAACTGTTTATGTGCAGAAAGGGCTTTAATTCTTTAAACTGTTGGGAGTGAGTTATTTACTTAGCTCTAATGCTTTACCTACAAGGACATTATGAGGAGTAGCTGTTATGTGTGAAGTTTTTTATGGATGAAAGTTCTAAGTGTCCAGAATGGAGGCTATTGCCACCAGTTGCTTTCTGGCATTCTGCAGTATATATGCAAGGGAAGCAATGAATTTAAACAGGTTTTCTAGAAGCTATTTGATTGGAAAAAAGAAAGCACTCGTGAAAATGCTCAAAGGCAAAGCTTCTTGCATGACAAAAGTACAGTCCATTTCATCATTCTGGTGCAGAAGGACACAGCAGCCCTTGCCATCTAAATAACATGCTTAAAATCTTCTAGGTGTGTGAGAAAACTCACTCACCAGACAAGGCAGTGAAATTCTTCTCCTGAAAACTAAAAAGCAGCAGATTGCAGTTAAGGATTTCCTGATGCCTCCTGGAAGACAGCCCTTTCAAAGCTGAGCAGAGAGGTCACTAGGCTGTTTGCCCTGGGAGCAGGTCTCCCAATTTATCTCTGTTGAGGAGAGCAGAATAATTTACCTCTGAAGTAAAAGGTGCTCATTCAGATAAAATCTAGATGTTGTAAACTTTGAGATTTACCTATTAATAGTTATTAACCTTCATCAGACCTAATTAAGCCCTGTGGGAAAAGCACAAGCAGTGAGAGATTTTATACCCATGTCATATTTTCTCAAGGAAGTCTAAGTACAATGTCCTCCACCCCTTTTGCTTTGTGAAGTGGGAATTCCGTCATCCAGTGGTTTTCTGCAAATAGTGGATAACAGCAGAGAGTACTCTATCTGGAGTAACCTCATTTCTGCAGTTCCCATGGAACATTAAGCATCAACACTTACTTCAGGAACCCTAATTACTGCTGCCATATAAGTCTGTTTACTCTAAGTGTTCTGTGCAATTCTCCCATCAGCACTAAATATAGGACCAAGTGTGAGAAGCTCCCTACTTTAGAGAGAGAAGCCATAGTCCCGAATATTTTGTTCAGTGTCTCAGCAAGCAGAGCACATCTCTATATAAATTTATTTGGGTAACCATTGTCAATGCACTGATGGATACTGAAGCTACTGACATGGTAGAGCCAGGCATGACCTAAATCTCAATTCTGCAGCATTTTTCATATAGTTCAATTGTTTTATTGGAAAGATGTCTAAAAAGAGACCTGATCCTTTAAGATTCACAACTGAGTCACACATAGCTGGGGTGAAGCTGATGTGAGAGATTCATGTTCCAAAATTCTCATTGGGAAGCTGTTACAAGAAAAACCTGTGAGAACTGTGGCTTGTCTGTCTTTACAAAAATAGGGAAACATTTTTAAAGTATTGTGCCATGTCACAAAAACTGTACAGACTGTAAAATGACAGAGTATGTTTGGTTTTTTTTAAATTACTGCAGTTCCTGCCTGGATTTCTCCAGTCCCTGGAGGTTTTACTGTGTTCCAGTGATTCACTTAGAAATCCCCTGTTTGCAAGTGGCATGAGTGCAGTATTAAAACCTACAATGGTGATTTTCAAACTGTAGTCTTTTTTGTCTGTAGGGAGCCAAGTAGGTCCATGATACTGCTGGCAAGAATGCCTTAAAGCATGGAACTGGAACTGTTGCTTCTGGGACTGCTGCATCAGACAGAGCCATCCTCAAGCCCAGCAGGCATCACCAGAAATTCAAGACAGGGGGATGGGAACTACTGCTGCTGTAGAAAAAGCCACTGCACAGGACTTGCTATACTCACCAAGAGAGCAGAAGAAAGATCAACAACGTCTGTGATTTAAGGATCCTTCTAATGAGATCTTCTACCCATTTCTTGAGAAGGGATGAGTTTGAGAGGACTGCAGGAGGGTAACAAGGTCTCTCTCTGCAGTTCACATCTCCCTCTCCCGAGATGCCTACCTGCCCTATTCCATGCAGATACCCCATCTTCACCTCCTGCAAGGTGGTCCCCTGAACAGCTGCTATATGCTGTGACATGCCTTCCCAGCACTGTAATTGGGGGTGGTGGAGTGCTGGTGGGCACAGGCCAAGAATAAAAATGTGTCTTTGGACTTTTTTCCTGATAAATCCCCTTCACAGACCCCAACAGGAGCATAGATCAATGCTAAGCAGCAGAAGTTCTTTCCACAGTAGCACTAACTTTGAATAAGCAAGAGTCATTCTGTCACTTAAGGCCAGAAAGCAGAGTTGCTTTGAAACCCCTCTGAGATGGCAAGAAAAAACACACATCTTTGCTGAATGTCAACCTTTCAGAGCCTTCTTCCCCTGGGGTTCACAGTAACCTCGCTTAGTGCATGCCAAACAAAACAGGGAGCTTTGTTCGCTGAGTGGGAAGTTAGAAATGTTTCCAGGAGCACTGTCATCACTATCATCTTCACCCACAGGTTCAGAGATGACTCAGTGTGTCTGAGGATGCCACTTTAGGAAACCAAGCTGAGTGTGCTGCTCGTGCCAGAGACAGGGCTGATGTCAGGCTTACGGAACAGGAGTAGCATTAGCCCTAGCAGTCATACACTAGTTTTAGGTGTTGGGGTTGTTTGACTTCTTTAATTGAAGGGTAAGAGGGGCTATGTATTACAGTTCTGTGGGTAAAGTCACTACAAATTAGCTTAACCAGATCTGGTTGTGAATCAGTAGTCAGAAATTGTGTGAGTATTTAAGTCAAATTATGAATCATGGGACTATATTTGAATGATCACGCACTTTATTTTCAAAGACTGATATGTAAAATCTCTGCAGCATCTTCAGGCTTCAGTGAGGGACATAAAAAAGCTACATGTTTTTCTTTGAATGCAATACTGTTTCCATTGATAAGATGGCACTATCTTAAATAGTGGAAAATAGGTTTCATTTCAGCTTAGTTGACCTTATTTCTTTTATATTTGTAAAGATACCTGCTATTTCTAGTAATCATTAATGATTGCACTTAAAAAAATATCTAGAAACCGAGAACATTTTTAAACAAAACCACATTTTTCCTGATTGTATCTCAAATGCTAGTGCTGAGCTAAAGACAGGAAAAAGCAGCATGAACTGCTCCACCGGAGCAGCAGAAGAAAAGAAATCTCCTGGGCAAGATTTGCTAATACCAGATTGGGTGGCATGGTATGTTCCAAGTGTTTAAAAATAACGGCATGACATTACTGTATCAATGGTGGAAAATCAAAGGACTGCTGTCCTGGTTTGTAGGTCAGAAGTCTGGCATACACTGCTATTTTAAGTGGTAGTAAAGTCTGCATGGTGACAGTACAACCAGGAAAATGTTTCTAAAGGATGTTGGTCTATTACACCAGTGACTGCAGAAAACTTTCAGCTGCAAGGCTGCCTGTGCATTGAAAGTTGAATCTGTCCTATTTCCCATGTATTTATTCTGGCAAAAGAAAAATGCCCATGTAAATGTTCACAAGCAAGGTAGACATGACAAAGGGTGCACAGGCACTTGACTAAAATCCATCAGTCTGACCAAGACAGCACTACTTGTGTCTAGTAATTATCACTTGACTCTGGGGCCAAAGATGATCATGAAGTTGGCTGCCATACTAATTATTCTGTATTTGTTACTGCATTTGTGACTTCCATGTTAATACCAGTGAAATTAAAAAGCTTATAAAAATAGGAGCCTGCTCTGTCAAGCATAGCTGAATGAGTTCATGCAGGTTTATATTTTGTTCTCCTACATCCCTATCAAATCACTTGGATTTTTCAAAGGTAGGGAAATCCATCATCCATCTTCAAAAGTCTTAACCTAAACTTTAGAAGTCTTCTTTCCTTGGTTGCCAGTAAAATGGACAAATTTCTCTCATTAAGAGATTTCATGATCAGAATGTTGTGAACAAAATGAATTTCCTGTCAAAGTTTTGCTATTAGTTAAATATAGAAATAGCAGAGTAACTCTCTGAGTGGATCATTTTAAGTCTTCTAAGAGGATTAAAATATCTGATTCAGAGACACAGCCATTAGACGGATGACTTTTCAGAGTGAAGCAAAGCTCAGCCCTGCTCTGATGTTTATCCTGAAACTTCTATACTTATTAGAGTTTACTTTGAAGGTATGTTACCAGTGTCTTGACTCTGTATTTCAGTAATACTGAATGTGATTGCTTATACTTAAAGTGACTTTTACTTTATTCAATAAGACATATGAAGCTATAAATATATAAATAAGGAATGATTTTTTTTTTAATCTATGCTCCCTATTGGCTTAAGTTTACTGGGACTTTTGAAAGCCTTGCTGAGGCTTTGCTTTAGGATCAGGCTTGGAAAATAACTGGACTTTTTCACGTTCTGGACCTGAAATCCTAATGCCAAAAGGAAGTGTATTACTGCTGCTGTTCATATTGCATTGCTACGTGGAGGTCATAGCTGCCCCTCGTGCCTAGCACCGTGCAAAGTCTCAGCATGACATGTCTTTCACCTAACAGCTCATCTTGTCCAGATAAAAGATGATGTATCTCAGGAACATCTGTCATTTATGCTCTTTCTCCAGCAGGGATGGCCATCATTTTGCTCAAACACCTTGTTGATGCTACATCAACTACTAAAACAAGGGGGTCAAGAACTTTATATTACTCCTAACTAGTAGCACGCTAAATTAGCTGTTGAACTTCCAGTGTTATTTCCACTTCAGCAATAAACTGCAGCACATTGTCCTCCTGAACTGTGTGCCATGTCCTTTTGTAGAAAGATAGATAGTCAGAAAAATACCTTCATGTGGTTAAAAGCATCACTCCACATTTCGTGCTGAGACACAACCAAAGTACGCCAGCATGCTTGGGCTATCTGTCTGCTGCTTCTTTCAAATTTTGCATAAATTAAAGCAAGTCAGTAAAACCCAAATATGTGAGACAGAATTGGACACAACAAATTAGATTCTGATCCAAAACCAAGCATTTCTCCAGCAGTCTTAAAAAGCTCTTTGCTAAGTTCCCATCAAACCAAGGTAGAACTTTGTAAGCTCTGGCCTGGAGCACAACTTAAATTAAAATTGTGGTAAAATTTATGATTAAAAAATAAATGAGTGGTCACTCCTTTTGAATTAATTGGATATGAATAATTTCCTTCTTGAAAGTGACAGCTGGAAGAAAGTCTTCAGACTCTGCTCAGACCATAACATGCTCCCTATGGCTTTCCATGGAGATGTGACAACACAGTTTATCAGAGAATGAGTTGAACACAGTGACTGTACTGTATGAAAACAGGAGACTACTATTTACAGTGGACAGCTGAAATTGGGAAGTACTTCATGGAGCTGCAACTACACTGGTAGTGTCTGAACTCACTCTGGATCAGTATTTCTTTTTCCTTATAGAAAATTATTTTCTTTCTCCTTTTACCATGGAGAATCATGGCCTTCTCAAGGTGCAGGGTTCTTCAGCTGAAGATGCCTAATCCAACACTGGCTTGTCATGTAGTTTTCTCAGAAGCATTAAGCCTAACAAGAAATAAATAGAGTTGAAGTGTTGAGGTGAATTTACCAAGCTATGCTACCACTGCATTTATATTCATTCATTCACACACGCATTCAATCAGGTCTTTAAGTTACTAAGTTACTTGCATGAGCATCAGTAATTTAGTTTATAAACATAGCACCCAACAAAGCTTACCAGCTACATAGAAAAAAAGGTGCAATCTCATAGGGAGCCTTATGTTTTAAAATATCTTCTGTCTGTTTTGTGGACTGTTTTAGGACTGAAAAGCTAGTTTCAAGCCTGAAGCAGCAGAAATTAATTTTGTGAATTCCTTTCTTAGAGGGCATAGATGGAAATGAGATTATTTTTTTTTTCCTCAAGTATGTCTTTTAGCTAGCCAAGGGTCAAGCTAAATGCTGTAAAGGCTTTCACATGCTGGAGGCATGTCTTGAGGCAGATGCTTAGGGTCCAGCCCTTGCAGATGAAGTTGGGTTCTATAAAATGTGTATCTGTGAGCACACCTGTCTCTCCTTACTCTGTTTCTGCTCAGGACTGCTCAAGAGGAGATTCGCTAAATACTGAAGGAGGGTGGGGGGAGTCCTTCCATCTCTGTCACTAACTTCCTGAATTACTACTGCTTCCTCCAGTCAGACCTGGCCATGTGTGTTGGATGAACAATGAAACAGATCCTTGACTGCTGAAAAACAGCCCTTCATGGCATTTTACTGATAGCCACACTGAGAGTCTGTCTCACTCCAGTGGATGTCTGGCAATGTGTGTTGTGGAGTGAATGCATGTGAATCTGCAATTTATATATAAACCATTTTGTTAAAGCTTACTTTCTATACATATATTAATATTACTGTCGCCAGGTTTTTATGGTTCATGGCATGCACTAAAGGGTTTGCTCATACGAATAAGAAGCATTGAAAGCAACTGAGTTATTGAAAGCTTTTGTCTTTTTACAACAGCGGTGTGCTAAACAGCCAGATGCATGTGATGCTCTGTTTATTTAACACATCCCTGTTTATTCCCATAGTAAAGCCAAGCCATCTCTTCTAAATTTGTAGTCTAATCTCCAACATAATACAGGCCCCAACATTTCTAAAGTCACAATTTTTTTCTGATATAATATTATGAAATTAGGTTCAAGTTAAATAACATAAAAATGTAGGTCAATATTAAAAGCAAGGAAATAAGACCGTTAAAAAGAAATTGAAGTAAAAATACTCCTTCAATATCACTACCCTCAAACATCCTCCATTGCACAGAAATTTATATTTTGAATCCAGGTATGGGGTTCATGTGTACTCTTTTCTTGGAAAACCAGAATAATTTTAACAAAAATAAGCAGAACTTCACAATGCCTAATTGCATTTCCATACCACATGTGATTACAAAGAGAGTAGTAGTGATAAGGGTATTCCCTTGACATGACTACCTATTCCATCCCATTCTTTTTAATAATCATTCTTTAAATAGTTGGACATTCACAGGGTTTAATTTTCCCGAACTCATTCTATCTATGTGCAGAATAGAAGTAGTGATTAATTTTTCAAAAGGCTTTGTTAAAGCCTTCACTGTTGAAAAATTAGGCAGCAGGAATGATAACACAAAACATGATTGTTGCTGTTGTCTCTATAAGGCTTTCTCTTCTGAAGTATTGGATTTCACCAATCGACGTGTCTAAATACTACGTAGAAATTGGCACCTGTTGAGCTGAACATCAGATTTTTTTTTAACTGAGAAGTAAATATTGCTAGAATTGAAGTTTTTGCCAATAATGACCTTGTTAGGATACAAATTTTTATACTGATCAGTCATCATATACACAGCAATTTTTTAATGCTTTTTCTGGGGTATTTTGGTAACATTGCATAACTAGAATTTTGTGCAACAAGGAACAGAATGCACCAGGGAAGAGGGCACACCACCTCTTTCAGAAAGCAGTGATCAGATGTCCTAGGCCTGCCTCGGGAACAGTACTGGCATGGTAGTTTTGCCCTGAATTGTAATGCACAACAAGAAACAGGGAAAATCGGAATCATGGCTGTAGCAAATCATGAAGCACCAGAGCCACAGACAGCGAGCAGAAGACAATTCCCCAGATGCCCTTCCCATTCAATTTTCTGTGCCTTTGGCACTGTCTGTAAGTACTTATGCTGGATCTCATGACCTAAATGCAGAAGGGGTATATTTTCTTTTTAATCATCTAACTGTAGAAAGAAGATGTGGGTTTAAAACAGCACAACCCAGTGCCAGGAATAAGAAATTTTAGGAACTGGTCTTGCCTCTTGGTGATTTCAATGACACAATTAATGTCCTGATCTTAAACCACTGAGTATTATAGCCATAAAGAAACAAAATAAGGAGAGAGAGGAACCCAAGCAACTCTGTATTACACAGTATTACCAAGCTATATGGATTTAGTACACAGGCACAAATACTCAGAGCAAGACAGGGCAGAGCAGGAAAAGCTACTTCAAAAAAAGCGTCTTCAATTTCTCATTCAGCTTTCAGGCTGAAGGAAACTAAACAGATCCTATCTGCTTGGTACAGGCCACACTAAAGAAAATATAGGCTAGCAAGCAAAGTACAAGTCTAAATTTTGCAAGAAGTTTATATTTAGTTTGCCAAGCCACAGAGCAAGCCCTTACAGTACATTGTTATTATTACCTGCACTCCCTGAACCAGAGCTCACACGTGCATGTCTGCTTGCTGTGCCATTGCATCTCTATTTCCTACACTTACTTTTGACAAAAAGCATGAAAATTAAATTCCAAAAGAAAAGCAGATCAAAAGTCTATTCGGTTTCCTAACCCTTTCTCTTCCCTCCTCTCTACATTTCAGACCCTATTTAATAAATTCATTGATATATCTGCAGGATTTTGCCTCAAGTTCTGTTTGTGCCACTCATAGGATATCGCTGATTTCCCACCTTCGGTAACAATCTTCAGGAATAAGCACTACCCTGGGCACCCTATGGAATTCCATCATCCTTTAGTGCCACACTTAAAGGCACGCTTTATTCCTTTCTGTGCTAACCCTGATGGCAGATGTCTGTTGTCTCTCCATTCAGTGTGCATAAGAGCAGCCAACGGTTTTGATTTGCCCTTTGATCCTTTGAGTTTTACTTTGCTTTAATCAAAGGCTGAAAAAACCATTCTAGCAAGACTGCATGAGAGCAGGTGTCCAGGAGAAACACAAGTGTAGGGTGTGGTCTCTGTGTTCAGCAGTATCAAAATAGTGTCTCTCTCCATAAAGGAAAGTTTGAAGAAGAAAAGGATAACAGACCCTTTTTTATGTAAAATGGGGACATCCATAATGTTTCTCTAATCACAGAAAAGTAATGTGGGTACCTATGGCAACTAGATATTCTCATTCTGCTCCAGGTAATCATCTAGAAAAATTAAAACTCTCTCACATAAGTATGTGAAGATTACTAAAATGGAAGGCAACAGTACAAAGATAGAAGTAAAATAAAATTATTTTAAAATACACCCTCTATGCAAGATGTCAAGTCCTAGTCAGATTATAAAAGGGATTAAATAACTTCAAAGGAAAATTAATACATAAAGTTGATTCTTAATATCAGAACCTGGTCTGCCTGAGCACAAATGTTAGAATTCCTTTAGATCTCAAAAATGTTAATTTCTTTCTGCCCTCTAACAGCACAAATTGCCTTGCTGGGTGAAGTGCCCATGGACAAATGGCTATCAAGTAATTTGTCAGTTTTACCTGGCTAAAACCTCTGTGTTTCTTTACAAGACAGAAAATATAAAGAAGGTAGATGCTGACATATGATAAACTGTCATCATTTTACTGGATATATTCAGTAATTCTCCTGTGGCTATTTATAGTCATGCTGAAATTTAGGAAGATTTACCAACATGCTGGTATTGCCTTCCCTGTGGGGAAAAAAACAACTTCCTTACATATCTCAAAATTTTTCTAAAGCAGTGAATAAAAATGCAGTAAAAAATGAATGTTCAGAATTTTTTACAGCATTTTTTATCCCTCCAATTATCTGGTTTTTATATTTAATCTTGGCCATTTTATGTTGCTGCAGGTTTTTACACAATCCTGAACTAAGTTGCAAGTAACCTTATTCTTTGCCAGGCTTCATTCATTTTGGGTCACCTATAGAACTTAACTGCCCCATGAAAATTGTGTGGATTTTAATTAAAATTGGTTTTGGAGCCCCAAACTAAGGACACAATGTAGTGCTTAAGAAATCTAAGTATTAACTAGTGCAACTAAAACCTAAATCATTTTAGTGGAGGTTTTGCTTTGAAAACAAAATAGGAATGGAATGCCCAATTCTCTCAGTCTTCCAGGAAATATTTTATCCTAAACTAATATAATTACTATTAAGTTAAGAGCAAATGGATGTTTTCCACAGTTCATTAATTAAACCAGCATTAACTGAGAGTTATTTTTCTTACATCTGATTTTCCCCAACCTCTAGGATTTTTTCAGAGGATCCTGAATTCAGTGCAACTGAACTAACTATTCATTGTGTCGCTACAGGTTTTCTAGGGTCAGTTTCTGGTGTGAGTCTCCTGTTTGTTTTTGTTGGGATTTTGTATCACCCAGATAAGTCTTTTTAATCATAAGCATTGTAGTGACAGCTGTGGTCACCACTTGGGACAGGATAATGAGGACTGCTGCCCAGATCTCTGGGTTTAAGGGAGTATTAGATATAGACCTGCAGTCCAGCATGAAGCAACTCAAGGTTTCGTGGATATTTTGCGTGAAAAGAATGGCAGAATTCAGGAATCGCTGGTTCCTTCCTGGGCTCTGAGGAGAACTGATCTACACTGGCCAAAGTCTATTCTTTCTTGGTCCCTGTTTCTTCCCCCTTCCTGTTCCTAGTTCACAGCGCTTTTCTTTCTTCAGGTTGCTCATTGACATCCTCGTTGCACACAACCAGGCTCCTCAAATGTGTCTCAGTTTTTCTCCCTACTTCCAGGATCTGACTTTCCATGTCTTGTTACCTCTTCACAGGTGCCGTATTTCATTTTTTAGCTTTGCCAGCACCTCACAGAAATATCCCCCCTAAAGCCTTGTGAGAAGTCCTTGCCTTCCCAAACTATATCTTGATGTTCTTCAGTTCCAAACTAGGTGTCCTGTAGGATTTTATATCTAGTGTCTTCCCACAGGAACAAAGGAATTGGATCTTTCAGCCCAGATGACTTTTTTTTTAGTGTAGGAAACTCTTTCCTAAACCAGAAGAAACTTTGGACAAAAATCAAATATTACCTTCTCCAGATCTCCTTTAACTCCCAGATCAAACTTAAGCAGATACAATTCATAAGTTTATACCCTTTTCCTTTGCGCCAATATTCCACATCCCATGTTAGCTGATTTACTTACAAATTGCAAGCATGTCCCCTTTTTTGTTTTTACTTAACTAAATAAGATATGCTCTAAACTAAATAAATTCTGGTCTTCTAATTCCCCTCCTCCAGGTAAAGTTTTCCATTATTTCCACTCATTTTTATTCTCCTGCTCTGCACCTGTTTGAGTCTGGATTCATCTTCATTAAACGTAATCATCCAGAATAGAACAAAATATTGCAGACTTGGCCCTAGACATTAGTACTAATATGTTATTTTCTGTACTGGAGATGCTACATCTTAAGCTTTCACATACATTTTTAAGGCTATGAATGTCAGACTGATGTCTCATATATTCCCATAATGGACTTAGACTTCCTGTTGCTTTATCCTCATCAATTTTTAAGAGTTGACAAGTTCCAAATTTATCGATGAAATTTGTGTTATTCATCGCTAAAACCCACTTCTAGAGTACCGAACCCCATTTGTGCCACTGCAGTTGTCAGTGATATTCTGAAGTGTGCCCTGAATTATATTCTAACTCTTCTTATATACTGTCAGTGCCTTACAACTGCTTGTTATCACATTTAGCACTCTGCCATTTTTGGTGTCAAGGTCATTAATAAAAATATTTAATGAGTTCTGTCTCAAGACTGATCTTTGAGAAGTAATCACTCTACAGCCAGATAGATGCTCTTTCAGCACATTGTAGAGCTCCCTCTCTATTTTTTTCCTTACTAATCTTATAATTCTCCTATAAAAATTGCATCATCTACACTACAGTTAAACTAACAGCTTCCTACATGGCATCAGAGTGAAGAAAAGACAAAGAAAATGCAGTATCTCTTACCTGTAAAATCAATTCCCTAACAAAGAAGGGTGTGAAGTCATTATAGTGTGAGACATTGTCAGCAAAATCAAGTCATATTTTATCACATTTTCACTTACTTTATGCTTTTAGTTATTTTCACCACGAACATTTCTGCAAAGACGTACCATGCCTAGGAGGCCAAACGCATGGACCCTGTTATAATGCCGGTGCCCCCGCCACACACATCTCAAATATTTTTATTGTGCTTGTTGCCGTTTTGTCATACGACCCAAACACACAGTAGTTCTGTTCAAACTCCTTGCTATGAACCTTTCAAACGTGTGTCAGTTCCTTCTGGATTCTGCAACCCGTGGTGTATCCAACCACAGTGGCTCAAGTACCCTGTGTTCTTTGTATGCTGCTTCCAGTTCAGATGAGCTTATTTCCAGTTCTACACTCTCACCTCTTTTACACTCCCTGACTTCCTTAACATCCCATCCTTCTTCACAGAGGCTGATATCTATTAGCTAGCTCTGCAGATATTCAAAATCAACAACCACCAATTCACCAGCCATACCAAATATGAAGTACATCTGCAAAGCAAGCTACAGTAGGATCCGAAGAAGGGAGTGACCCCCAGCTGGAAATCATTTCCACACAGGCAGAGAGAGAATCCCGCTCCCAAGGGCAGAGAATTTAATTATTCAATTTCTCCTTAACCCAAGATTCTCAGTCCAAGGCTCTGTGTGTGCCCAGATGGCCCTGCTCTCACACTAGTCTTGCCTGTTGTTATTCCCTCATGCACACTGGCTCCAGGGCTCCAAACAAGTTAGCTACACCCAGTCCACCACTAATTTGCTGTGCAAAGGAATGGCTTGCAGGGATATTTCAATGCAAGTGGCAGACAGGCTAGCAGCACTGGAACTGGGAAGGATGTGGCTTTCAGCTCTGGCCCCTAGGATGGCTCTCTATCTGGCACTTAACAGAAATCAGATGAAACTGAGGACAAGAACATGATTTTGAAAAGTGAGTTCAAGGCAGCAGGATGCATCTTCCAGGTGAAGCTGGGATTTAAGGACACACCAATGCTACCATCTTAATTTGGGGCCAGGACACAAACCGGACCCCCAGCATGCTGAGGCCCCAGACTACTTACCTGCTGATTTGTAATCTACCCCATGTCAGCTGGCTCTCCAAGAAGGGTGCAGACCTGGGATATGCTACAGGTCTGACAGCTGCACTAGCAATCAGTTGGCACTGGCCATGCTCAAAGAAAGGTTTCTTCCAAAAGAAGTTCAAGCCTACCTTCCTGCACAACCAAAAGAGGGACATCTCACACCTCTGGACTCCTTTAAAACCACAAATAGTGTCAAAATAGTGCTGATATCTTGGTCATTGTGAAGTAGTACAGCAGGCTCTGACTATAAATGATTTCTTCAAAGTCAAGTAGGAAACCTGTTGGCACAAAAAAAAGGAAAAAAAGGTCAGTTTTTCCAAATTTCAGAGATAATTTCAGCCATATTTGTTCACACTTTAAAAGAAAAATTAAAGCTTTACATTTGAAGATGGATGATCTATTCATAGCAAATAATGTAGCCATCAAACAGAGACTTTTAGTCACTTGATGTATTATCAATGAATAGACTGATTTTTATGAATATGCTCATTAGCTGTAATTGTTTAACAAATGATTTATCTGAAAAAGTTTCATCCCCTGAGTTGTCTCTGATCTACTTGCTTTTAGATTATTCACTAGATGTGGTACATGATTACTTTGCTCCCTCATAGAATAAGTGAAATATTAGCAGTATCTGTGAACGCTTGCAGCATGAATATACATTTGTGAATGCAAATGTTATATGACTTGTCATTAAAGGCATCCATTATAGCCCTATGAAGAGTAGTTTGACTCTTTTTAAAAATAAATGTAATTTATTGTGACATCTATTCATTATCAAGGTTACTCTAAAATACAACTGAATAATTACCTTTAAATGTTAATCCATCCCTTGCTGCAAATATTTTTTCTTTTAAATACAAATTTTAAATGCTGCTGTAAACAGAAATGGGCTTCTTAACTCTTGCACTGCCAAACATGGGTTATTTTCAGAGAATGAGCATGTCTACACTGAAACCCATTGTATGACAAGAATTTGCACTCACATATACTATGTGTTCCTGAAAGAATTTATGCTGTAAGAGGCTGAGATGAGCGGCATCCAAAAGTTAAAGAGAAAAAAAGAGAGAAGGGAAGAAATATGAGACATTCACAGGAAAAACTAAATTCCCCAGAAGGCAATAAAACTGCCATAAAGTAAACAAGTTGAAGTGCTGTGGAACAGTTAAAAACCTCGACAGCATGTAACAATAAATTACTCAAGAGAGGAGGATATTGAAGATGGAAATCCTGCTTGTAATTCAGGCATATTAAAGGAAACTTCAGATCGGTGTAAAGGGTTGGCATTAATTTATTTGCTTACACTGGCAAATATTACATATTGTTTTGAAATTGTTTTTTTCTTTATCCAGAAATAGCACTGAGTGCTACTGCTGTGCTGTTGCAATAGCTTCTCACATGTAAAATTAATATCTGCTAAATATGGCATACCAAGTGAGGTAGTGACAAATAATGGACCACAATATGATTTGTTAGGAGTTTTTCTAATGTTCTGCTAAAGAATATGGTTTTAAACGCTTCAGTGTCTGGCGTACCCACAGTGAATTGCCCTTATAAAAGCTCTGCTGAATATTTTTAAAAACAGAACTTCAAAAGCCTTAGAAAGAAATTCAGATCCCTGCTTGGTGACAGAGTTTCAGGGAATGGTTGTAATAATTGCATGGAAATGTTTTCATACAGTTCAGCAGGAAGTTGACAATCTCTTATGTCATCACTACTAATGAGAGTATAGACATTTCTTATTAGCTATGAGAAAATGAAGCAGATTATGTGATGAAAGGTAAAGGAAGTTAAAGCTCTTTCATCTATAAAACAGTAAATATGAAAAGAACAGCAAAACATGGGTGCAGAAGCCAAGTATCTCTTTGGAAGGTGTTACCTGCTCACTGCAGCAATTGCTAAGTAGAGGTAGATCAGCAGGAGAAACAGGAGGCCTTCTCACACATCTACAAAGGAAGGAAGAAAAGAAGCTGCAGTCTAAGCCTACAAATAGTAAGTCAGAATAGACCAAAAAGGATGCAGTGGATCAGCTGCCATAATGGAGTGAACTGTGTAAATATGTCCAGAAATTAAAACCTGGGACCTACTCTGGAGGAATACAAGACTGAAGAGACTGACTCCAACCCTTGTGTTGTAAGTACTGTGTGTCTTCAGTCAGGAAGATGGACATACTTGACAAAGCCCCATTTGGTGCTGGGGCTTGGCATCTGTGGAGAATCCTACTAGAAGTCTGACTCTTGCTCTTTCCATGTGCTTCCACAGAAAATGTTCAGTATCTACCACTGGGGAACTACACCTGGTACCTGGAAACAGAAAAACAGAAGCAAAGATAATAAAACAGTGGAGCAACTAAGGAATACAGTGTGTTTAGAGTACTTACAACTGCAGGAGTAAAAAGGGAAAGGTCCAGACAAGAATTTGGGATCTTTGTGGAGGTGGGTAGAGCCACAGCAAAGAATGATAACTTGTTTTAATATGCAAAAAGAAAAACAGAGTAGACCCAGAATGTGGAAGAAAACACAGACCAAAACAGAAATCTGCTTTTGAACAGAGTTGCTCTATTAGTGATAAACAAAATCATTTTCCAAAAGAGTCCAAACAAGAATAAAATGGGCTGATAAGAACAGTTGTGTATATATTTTCAAGAAAGAAAAGTATTCGGGAACAATCAAGATCATTATAATAGCATCACTAAGGATTTCCAGTGGAAGAATTAGGTCCAGCAACTTGAATAATACTGGGAATATAAATGGAGCATGTGTTAATTTCAAACTGGATGGCAGACATCAAGTCCAGTTGCACATCAAAATTACAATAAAAAACTGAAAAGAAAACCTAGTCATGTGGAACACAGGTGGTAAATCTAACATTTTACATTGGAAAGACTCCTTCTAGTGTGAATACTTGAGAACTGGTAATTAAGTGAAATAAAATCCTGACAGATTATGTAAATTGGCTCTGGTCTTCCTTTCTATGCTCTGCTCTATGTAACTAAATTTGATTTTAGTACTAATATCTTCAAAATTGTGCTGCTTGTGATGGTTAGGGTACCAAAGGTAAATCAGGCTATTCAAATGTTTCACTTACATTATTCCTTTCTGGTTCTTCTGTCCTAATATAGATGTTTGAAATTTCCAAAATATAGCTAAAGCTATGCTGCCTTTGCCCATTTTGTATTGATATATTATTCATACAACACAGATTGAAGACAAATTGCCTCAATAAATTGTGTTATTTGATGCAACAGTGGTTATAATGTGGTTCTTGTTGTGTTGGCATCATTGGAAAGATATTTCGTTGTTGTAATGTCATAGAGATTTTTATATTTTATTCAGTTTAGCACCATGCAGTTTATTGCTTTTAGTTGATGTTTTGACTTTTATTCCCATGTCACAAGATATTCCATTTAAAAATCATAATCATATGACTTCCTTTATGTTGAATAAATTCTACCTTGTCAAAATCCTTAATAGAATTTAATTGAATTCATTGGAGTTTACAGCAGTTCATTCTATCCTGAATAAGAAGAGACACAAATTTCTCCCTCTCTAAACTAGTGGTGAAAACATTCTTTTATAATATTAGACTTAGGAATAGAATACTTTCCTAGATTCCCACTTGAAATACTCCACCATCAGTTCCTGGAATCTTCCTGGCATAAAAATTTTTAAGGCATGAAGTAGTTGCTGAAGGTAAAGCAGCCTGCAGGAAACCCCAAATCCCAGTACTTGCCTCTCAGGTTTAAGGAAAATTTCATCTGAAATCTGGTTGCTTTGTTGATTGATTGATTTTGTCCAAAAGGGTGATGCAGTAGAAGAACTGCATGAGTAAACTTGGGAATTTTCTATATTTTGGCTAAATATCTTCATAAATATTTATCTCTAGCCAGTGTGTTGGGTATCTCCACTGATACCATTATTCCGTGTGCATACTGATACCATTATTCTGTGTGCGTATAGTTGAATGAACAGGAGTCAGAAAGGAATAATATTTCAAGATTTGAAAGTACTGAGGCAACTTGTGCTACTTTCTCCAAGTGTCAGCATACAACCCAAAATGCATGGTGACACCCTCTCTCTAAAATAATTTCTTGTCTTTCTTGTGAGTTTCCAAATATATGACAAAAGAGAGTGAGAAAAAAAGAGACAAATATAGATGCTGATAATTATAGGAAAAGCCTTCTGGCACGTCCAGAAATAGAATGCAAACTTCTGACTCATATGTCTGCATCCTGGCCACTGCACCACACTGCTTTTCCTACAGACTTATTTTTATGGAGTAAATGCATATTTCATAAATATCGAGATTGAAATACATTGTAAAATTGTAGCCAAAACCTAATTTTAAGTACTGTTAAGGCTTTACTGTATTTATACACATTTTAAAATAATGCCCCACGAGAAAGCCCCCAGATTGCAAGTTGTTACATAATTTCACTACTACTGCTTAATGTTGCATAAATCATCAACGTTAATCTATCTGAGCTGCGCTATGAAAATCTTTCAAGCGTAAGTAATTGGAATTTTGCAAGGATCTTTATTTTATGAAGAAATACAAAAATGCCAAATGATTAAGGTGTTTTCACGAACAAAGACACTATGCTATTCTGAATTAAATTAGTTTTAGCTTAACGTTTTGTCAACATAGAGGAACACTGTGTGTCTTTGATCTTCATTATCCATTTTCTCTGACTTCATTGCTTTTAGGAAGACATTTTGTGAACAGTTTGAAGGATATTTTAATTAAAAAATCCTAAATATAAAACATTCTGGTTTCTAAGAAATATATCAGCTTAGTATCTTAAATGTCGTTCTCCATGTAGTGCTTGCTGTCTTAAATGTGTGCCCCTTTTGCTTAGTTCACTGATTTCTAGAAGCTCAATTTGCACTTTTTGCATACAAGTATCCCCCTGTTTCTTGAATACATAAATTATATGGAGACATTCCAGTACCTGAAGGAAGCCTACAGGAAAGATGGAGGGGGACTTTTTACAGAGGTATGTAGTAACAGGACATGGGGAAATGGCTTCAAACTGAGAGTAGCTTTAGATTAGATATTAGGAAAAAATTCTTTACTGTTAGAGTGGTGAGACACTGGAACAAGTTGCCCAGAGAAGCTGTGGATGGAACGTCCCTGGAAGTGTTCCGGGCCAGGTTGGATGGAGCTCTGAGCAACCTGGTCTAGTGAAAGGTGTCCCTGCCCATGGCAGGGTGTTGGACCTAGATGACCGTTAAGGTTCTTTCCAACCCAGGCCATTCTATAATTGTGTGATTCTATGATACATATTAGGGAAGCACAAGAAATACATATCTAAAGTCACACATTTATGCAGACTAGTAGAAATAACATACATATATGCCAACCTTCTTTATATTTATGACTTCTGGGCAAACCAGCACTGTCTCATATTTTAAAATATTTTAATATATGGGAAAGGAGAAGGTTTGGGTTTTGTGGAACATCGTTTTTCCTTCTATGTGCACAGGCAACCAAGCAGGATGGTCTACTTGGCACAGGAAATTATTTTCAGGAGAATAGCCTAGCTACAGCCACTGGTGGTATGTGGGCAAAAGGAGACAGAAATAAAATCAGCTCCTATTTAGTTTAAAATCTAAATGCTGAGGACATAATAAATCAAAAGACCAGAAGAAATGAAGACTCTTTATATGCTGATATATGGGCAACAGGTAAGAGATATTCAGACTGCTTCCTTATGAGCTCATATTTCACTTATTCACTGAAGCAGGAAGGGGGCATATTAATCAAATTTTTAAAAACTTGATATATTCTAATATATTCCTTCTAAGGGATGAAACAGCAAAAGCAACAGAGGAAGGGTGTTCTTGATCATTCAGCACTCCCAAGTCATTGAATGCCTGAAACCAAAAAGTTTTCAATCATTATGTACCACCATTCCAACAGAAAAATCACGATATGGATAAAGTGAGCATGTTCTTCCTTCCATCAAATCTGAGTGCAGAGTGAGCTCCAAAAGTATTCTCTAATAACATGCAGGGAGGAAAGTTAATTACTGTGCATCCTTTCTCTTCATCTAGCAGATGTTTCAGCAAAAACTTCTGCCCCTGGAACCTGTAGAACTATAGGTGGATATTTCCTGACCTGTAAATGTGCTTGACCGTGGGGACATTGTGTACTACAGTAATTGCTTGATTATCAGGCTGGTGATGCCTAATTCCGTGGGAGTGATAGAGTCTGATTTAAATTTGTTATGTGGAAACAGAATATATAACTGTATAACCAGTATGTTCTAGACTTGGTGCCTTAATAGGGCCAATGTAGAAATGCTGAAAATAGCTGTGAGTCAAATCAGTCGAGAAAAAATACAAACGGAAGCCTCTGAGACATGACTGGAACTTCTTCACATTATATTCAAAATCCACAGTCTAAAAAAGTGGAAAAATATCCACACTGCTTATAAAAGCAACTTAATAATGGAAAAAACCAGGTACAAAATTATATTTAATTTATACGTGTAGGTATATGTATTTTAAAAATGAAATGGGGAGTTTATCCATGAACGTTCAAAGTGTTCTGACTGTGGTTCATTATTTTAAAATGTGTATAAGCATGGAGTAAACTCCCAACATAGTGCTCATAATAAGCTTTTGATGAGAATACTCTTCATTCCTCTGTTTAATATTTATGAAATAAGCATTTACTTAGTGAAAGTAAGCCTTTAAGTGAGGCACATTTCTCTGTGACCAGAATTAAATGAATATAAATAACATAAGTTAGAAAGTAAGAGTTATAGGAAATATATAAAATGAAGAAACAGGAACATGGTGAAAAACCTCTAGTCAGCAGAGTTAAAAACAATGCAAATTAGACTTTTAAATAAACTAGGAACAAAAGAAACCCTGAAAGGAGTGTCAGTCCAGTTTATAGATAGAAATTCTGATCTCTGTCTTGGCTCAACTCAGAATTCCACTGCAACAATGATACAGTCTCAGTGCAGGAGGAGGTGGTAGACTTATTCCACTCAATTGAGGAAAGGCAAAGTGGTCTGTCAGAAATGTGCTTTTCCAGCAGTGGGATGATGCAGCTAAGCCCTGTGGTGATGAGGGCACAGGGATAGTTCCCACGCTACCAACACTCTGGTCACTTCTGCTTCACTGCTTCCTTAAGTGAGGTGTTCTAAAGGAGCACATCCATGTAACTGTATTTTAGACGGGAGCTGATTTTTGTTGGTGCATTGGGTTTGCATGGTCAGGCTTTGGTAGTGGGGGCGCTTATAGGGTTGGCTTCTGTGAGAAGCTGCCAGAAGCTTCCTCCATGTCCAATACAGCCAGTCCCTGGCAGTCCCAGTGCTGCTGGCCAAGGCAGGGCCAACTAGAAATGGTGATAACACCTCTGTGATAACATATTTAAGAAGAAGGAAAAAAAAGATATTGCACAATTGTAATTGTGGCAAGAGAACAGCAGGGTGAGAACATGTGAGAAGAACAACGCTGCAGACACCAAGATTAGTGGAGAAGGAGGGGCAGGAGGTGCTCCGGGCACCGGAGCTGGGATTGTTCTGCAGCCCGTGGTGAAGACCATGGTGAAGCAGCTCTGCCCTTGCAGCCCTTGGAGATCCGTGGGGAGGCAGAGATCCACCCAAAGTCCGTGAAAGAGTGATCCAGGTTGCAGCAGTTTTCAGGGATCTGTTGCTCGTGAGATGGACTCACACTGGAGAAGTTAATGGAAAACTGTCTCCCATGGGAGGGACCCCACATTGGAGCAGGGGAAGAACTCCTCACCCTGAGCAGTGGGAGAAACAACGTGCAATGACCTGACCACAATCCCCATTCCCTGGCCCCATGCAGCACCAGGGAAGGAGGCATAGCTGGGAGGGAGGGAGGGAGAGAGGGGTGGGGGGAAAGTGTTTTTAAGGATTTTTTTTACTTCTCGTTATCCTGCTCTGATTTTGTTAGTAATAAAGTCATTTAATATCTCTAAATTGAACCTGTTTTGCCTGTGATGATGGTATTTGGTGAGTGATCTCTCACGCTCCTTATCTCAACTCATGAAACCTTGGTTATATTTTCTCCCCCTTGTTCAGCTGTGAAGGGGAGTGAGAGACAGGGTTTGGTGCCTGGAAACCAGCCAGGGTCAGCCCAATACAATTGTCTTGATCTTCCTACCAGGAGCTAAATATTTACCTTTTGTTTGTTTGCTTGTTCTCTCTGAAGACTCCCTGGAAGGCTGAGTGAGGAGGACCTCTGTAAGACCTTGCATTCCCACCTCACCTATAGCATGCTGATCAGGCAGCTGTCAAAGAGCCTTGATCACCTTCCAACAAAATGATGGAGAGTCAGAAGCCTGGAAGCTCAAGGATTACTGGCCTGCAAAATTCTCAGCACCTGGCTCTTTTGCAATCCAAACTCTCATGGGAATCTGGAAGACTACTAGGAGAAGCAAGGGCCACAGGGTCTTCAGTTAAGGGTCATAGAGTTACATGAACTGCCCCAGAGCTGTGATTCTTGGCCTTCCCTTTTACAAAAGGACTTCATCTGTCAGGGCTTTGACTGCATACTCTAGAAGTGAATGTATTGCAAATCCTGTGAAAAAAAAACCTGTCTGCACTGGTCCTGATATCAACTACAGGAAGAGGTAGTCTTGGAGACTGGAGATGACTTAACCTCTAGCTTCTCTACTGGGGAGGAGGAGGTGAAAAAATATCCCAGCACAGGACATAAAGAAATTTTAGGTAGTGTGAGGTGGAAGAAAACAGCATATCAGAAGAGTGTTATTGCAGATGGGAAAATACAATGGGAATGGTATCCCTAGTCCCACAGACACGGTCACCTATCAATGCTGATGCACTCATCCAATGTCACTATGCCCCAAACAATTATTTAGTCAGGCTGGAGCTTGGGGGTCATCCATTGGACCATCAATCAGTAAGGCAGCACTGTTTGTGTGTGTACAGCAAGGTGTTTACAGAGTAACAGGAGAAAGGGGAGGTCGGAGGGGTTTCTGTAGGATCTGTAGCCAGAGGAAGGCACAGCCTGGAATTTCTGGACAGGGACTTGGGAGCAGGTCTCAAAAGCTGTAATAGTCATCACACTACTAACATGCTCTTCAGACATACCTTGAATCCCACAATAACAAGGTCTCGAGATCTTTCCATTTTGATGGACTCTACACATAAATAAATGGTAGAAGGACTTCTGCATCCAAAGCAGTTTGGTAGACACAAAGAAAATCACCAAATAGAAGCCAGCAATTTTTTATGTCCTTTCTGGTGCACAAAGAGCACACAGCTTTTTAAAATTACTTTTATGGAAGTTATCTGCTCCTTCTCCTGAATGATGTTGTTCAGGGTTGGCTATGGTTTTGCTTAGTCTCATCTCAAACTTTTAGTCCCTCAGTCAGTGCACCTACACCCATCTGTAGGCAACACTTCATGTGATTTGGGATTGCCCAGCACCTTTTCAAGTCCTTCCTTTTCTCAGGACTTCTTCCAACCACACAGTTAATTGTCACACCACTGTGAGCCCCGTGCCAGAGGTAAGTTTTCAGCTCAGTTCCTCACAACATGCCTGGACTAAAACTCATGGCACAATCTTCCAAAAAAGGCACCATCCCAGCTTTGCTGTGGCATACTTAATTCTCTTAAAGCCCAGGGCATTTCAGCAATGTTGGACTGGAAAATCAGTCCAGTTCCACATTGCATTGAAGGTCACATCTGAAGGTTTTTTATGTTAAGCAATCATAGGCCTGTGTTTCCAAAAGCAATGTTATTTTGGAAATTTCAGTTTTACAGGTGCTTAATCAAAAAGGCTGTAAAGAATTAATTTTCTGTTAAACTACTGAGGATTTCCCTTAGAAATCTACGCTTACAAAAGGAAGAAACTACTAAAAAAAAAAAAAGACAAGAAGAGGCACTATCATATTGCTTTCCCTACAGTAATATTTTCCCAAATTTGTAAAACAAATGGATTTTTGGAGAATGCATCAAATCTCCTCTTTCCTTTTTATCTCTCTCTTGAAATATGGTTTGAACCAATACTTCAGACACACATATTTTAAGCTATTTACTTTAAATTGTGATTTGCATACTGCCAAGTATTTAAATGTAGTTGTAATTACATTGGTTGGGAGTGACAAACACCAGGAGACCATCTATCAAGCTAATTTATCTCCCTATCTGTATCAGTATCAATCCACTCACTGTTCTTCTTTTACAGTATCCGAGATAATATGGTATTTACAGTGTTATGTGTTTGCCAGATGCATGCTAATTAAACAAGAGGAGATTTAAATGTGTCTTTGGCTGGTTTCTTCATTCGGCTGTATTGAGAAATACTCAAAAGTAATTTCCATTAACTGCTGTGCTATTTACTGGTGAGGACAGAAATGGTCATTAGTGACTCCCTGCTGCTGAATGCAGCCCTCCACTTCATCATGATTCTTGGGGAAGGTTTGCTTCAATGCTAAAAGAAACTCTGTGTATCATTGTTCCAAAATCTCTGCCTCGTCACAAATGTCAGCATAGATTGATATTTATTTTTAAGCTTAGAATGTGAGTTTTAACAGCTGAAACAAAATCTATGCATTAGCAAAGGGAACACATTTTCTAACAAACTTCAGGGAAAAGGGAAAGAAGCAGTCATGAGTCCAATTAATCTGGTATTCTCAAAAAAACCTGGGCCTGGGTCTTCAACATCTTAAACCAGGAAAAGTTTTTGGAAGATTTCTTTTACACCTTTTCTGTTTCCTTCTTTGTGACAACATGATGTGCAAAACTCTGGAACAGGATAGGGGTGGTGACACTGCCAGATAAACACAGGGAAATTACTTACTGCTTATTCATGCCCTGGGCCATTCTGTGCTGTAGACTCCCTATGGCTGAATTTATTTAGCAAATCATTTTAGGATGTACAGACCTTGCTTGGTAGGCCTTCCTGTGTTGTATTTTCACATAGATGAACTATTCTTGAAGAGTTTCTCCATCCTATAGGACAAAAATTGATTTTTCTTTAACAGCAGATGACTACTGTACATGTCCTTGTCTCATCCAGCTATTCCACAACCAGTATATTTACTGCACAAGGAGTATATTTATTGTGGAATTTGGGAGAAAATGTCACTTGGCATTATTTTTATAGTTCTCACATTTTTCTCTCACTGTATCTCGAGGTTGTAGCAGAATAGAATCTTGTTCCCCATCAACATTGTGATAGAAAAAAGAAATAAGTGGCTGTTGGTTTGGGGTTATTTTTTTTTTTCTATAGTATTTTTTTACTTTCTCCACAGCATTGTGACTGTTTAGGAATGTGATAAACCTTATCTTGCTGGGAAGTAAGTAGAGGATGATTTTTTTATGAGAGTTCAGTCCTAGTTAAGACATACTGTGTGAATACACACAAGGCTTCAGTTTTCAAATATCTTAATTAATGGGCTTAAAAACATCAATAAATCAATCCATGGAAATTCATGGTGGGGGGTGGGGGAAAAGCAGTACAATGAATCACTGCACTTTCGGCAATTTCATGTGCTTAATCACTATGGATCTGTGAAGATCTGTGTCTTTTAGATACACTGTCTTGCAAAGGTACCAAATGATCTTTCACTCCCTTCAAAATTCCCTGTTAGTCTTTTAAATAGACTCTCCCCTCCAAAAGAGCATATGAAATATCCCTTTAATTATACAGGCACCTAAACCTACCCATAAATTGATGCTAACATGCATATCAAAGATTTTCTACAGAACTATACAATGCCAGAAGCACTTTTCTGTTTCATAAAAATTTTAATGAAGCTTAAAACAGCAACTTCTAACATCTTTACTTAGAGATATAGAACCTTGTACGTTTTTTTAATAAATACGCTCAGTGATTTCTTTAATTACATGCAATAAAGTGTACAGGTTTATATACACATCAAATGAAATGAATAAAATGATGTTACCTAGACAAATTTTGTTCTCGTGCATGGAGAATATCTATTAAAATGGGAATGAGGACCCATGCTGAGTCTGTGAACTCTGACTGCCTTGAGAGGAACAGTATGATTTATGACTTACAAGTGAGCTGTCCTCTCCACCAAGAAACTGCCTCTCATTCCCTTCCAATTTGGGGAAATTTTCATCAGTTTTCAGCATTTTTGGTTAGGGAGTACTGGCCAGGTATGGGTTACAGACAACTAAAAAATAGAGGAAAATTCCATTTCACACCCACACAATTGTGACCAGTGCAGAGGTTTTTGGTTTGCAATTATTAAAAGAAATGCACAGTATAGGGTCTTACTTATTTCCTTTCTTTGAGGAATGATAATGCAGTAAATCATATACCTATGAAGTATTATTAAATATTTATCATAAAGATTTACCAGCCTTATTAGTTTCACCTCTGCCAGCAGAAGAGCTTTCACAAAATGGAATGGGATTTCTATTTTCCACTTCTGTACCTTTGACTACAATGCATTAAGACAACACAGTGACTTATTTTTCCAGATGTGTTTTTCTTTCTTTGAGCATAATTTTCTCCCTGGTTTTGCTTAATTTTACACTTGACTGAGGTTTATAAACTGAAGGAGCTGAGGTAATTTCAGAAAAACATATATGTGGGTTAAAAAATGTTTGAATCATAATTTTGAAAAAAACCCAAAACTAGTTGCAACAATAACATAATTATCTGGAGCCTGAATAGAATTTGCTTAAGAAAACCCATGACTTGTAGCAGTGGCACAGCAGTGGTTTAAGAAGCAATACTCCCAGCTTAGATCAAGTGATGGACTGGAGATAGGTGCTCCATTTCTAACTTGACCTCAAGCTCTCTGACTCATGTCATGAATCAAGCAAGGCCATCAAGAGCTGGTTGTCCAGGACTGTGTCCACATGGTTTTGCAACATCTCAGAGGATAGAGACTCCACAGCTTCTCTGTTGAATACTGTTCCAGTGTAAAACCACCTTCACAAAA
>VXAD01004646.1:1332478-1347463 GCA_013399195.1 Dicrurus megarhynchus | reverse complement strand
AAAAAAAAAAAAAAATAGTGTTTTCTGATGTCCAGGAGGAGGTTTTCTGATGAGGAGGATTCTCATATGTTTCAGTTTGTGTCCATTGCCTTATATCCTCAAGGCAAGGAGACCTTGAGGACAGTGGGATCTCACCCTCCATTCAAAAGTTAAAATCCAAATGAGAAAAAGAGCCCTTGAAAATGCCTCACACTGCCATTATGCTAAATATGAAGTGACATCAATGAGTCAGAACTGGAGTTTGGATTGCCTTTATGATGCAGATAGTTTGTTATTTTAGGTCAAAATCCTAGTAATGTACTGCTCTGTGCAATGAGACACCTGCTTCCTGCCTGGATCTGTCCATCTTCCTCCAGCAACCTAACAAGATTTCAGGCTTTTTTTTCAAGATTGCTGGGCACTTCTGGCATTTTCTAAATTATATCAGGACTGAATTA
This sequence comes from Dicrurus megarhynchus, assembly GCA_013399195.1. NCBI lineage: Eukaryota > Metazoa > Chordata > Aves > Passeriformes > Dicruridae > Dicrurus > Dicrurus megarhynchus. Next base: position 1,347,026 of record VXAD01004646.1, on the reverse strand, counting down.
TTAACTAAAGCTATTCTTGATGATAATAACCTGAAATATGGCCCCAGCCCTTGCAAGCTGTGCTCCCCACAACATTGTGTCTGATTGCTTTTGTTTGCTACCAATAACTGCTCAGAAGTGATCCATCCCAGATGTGCCACCCCTAGGCTCCTCAGCTCCATGACTGTGTTCCCCACTGACTTGCTAAAAGCTTGACCACAGGACTGGCTCACATCTGAGCACAGACAGGTTGCAGTAGAAGCCTGCTGAGTTTCCACCAACCCATTTGTGACTGGAAGGCATGTGGCCTGCATCCCTCCTGTGTACAGGCCACTGCCTAAGGAATGTCTGTTCTCTCCTGACCTGAGACTACTGCAAGTTCTCCAAACAAGTGTGGTACCCCCCTGTTTTCTAACGTATAAACTCCATCCTGTAGCAGCAATACAGGATGGAAGATTCAGACTGGCACCAGGTAGCCGATATCCATTTGCACCTTCGCTCCCATCTTGGTATTGTTCTGGCATTGACTCCTTCTGTGGTGGCCATAGGTTTGAAGCTTGATTTCAGATTGCATGAAGAAATATTTTTTGCTGTTTTGAATTCTTTATAGACTTTGCTATCCCACTATTTTTAAAACCCTATTCCTGATTAAAACATTTGTTTGCAAAACACCTTGAAATCAGCATTAAAGGCATATACCACTAATTCTACAAAAGAAAATAACTCTCTAAGAAGGTCTGTCTTGACAAAGACCTTATGCCATTTCCTACACACTGAAGTAGCTATAAATGTCCACTCTTTCTAGATCCTGGATTGTTTGGAAGAAATATGGCACAATATGCAAGAGGGAAGAAGCAGCCGTGGTTGTGTCCATGGACTCAAGGAACACATCCAGGTAAAGCTACTGATGCAAAGGTGACAGAAGCCATGAGAGCTTCCCTTGCAATGACCTTGCTCATCTGCTGGCCTTGATTTCCTCCTACCCAGCCCCATGCCACTTCCTTGGGCTTTGTACTTGGCAAAGCGGGAACACTCCTATCCCAACTTCAGCAGTTATCCAGTGACTCCCAAGCCCATGGCAAAGACCACCAGTCTGTACCAAACCAACTTAGGGTCAAAGGCCTTGAGCTGCTTTATTGTCAAAAAACCCCCAAGAAAACAAACCAAAAACAAAACAAAAAACCCCACAAAATCAAACAAACAAAAGAAGAAAAAATGCTGCTGTACAAAAACATTAGAGGTCTTCTATGATATCTTGGTCATAACAAATTCAGGCATAGGCTAAGGGATCATCACTTTTTATTAGAGGAAGGCATATTAAGTTACCCTTGTACTATTAAAATCTGTATCTTTGAGAATTCCTTTACCCATACATCCAGAAAAAAAATTCACTTAGTGGGGTAATCCTCCTTCCCTAAGTCTTTAATTTCACTTCCTTACCTTCTGCCACCTATGGTTTTTCCTTCAGCTGGGAATTAACTGTTTCTGACAACTCATTAATTGGTCTCCTGTATTGCAGTTAGGAATAAGAAATGTCCCATTTGCTTTCAGCTTGTGCTGCTCTTGTGGTATTTATTTGTGAAGTCTATCTTTGAGGTTTTCATGCCTTTCTAGCGAAACCCTCCATTCCTTTAATGTTTTGGATTTTCTGACATGTCCAGACTGCTAACCATCCACAAATTAAAGGCTTGTATTACACTGCTTGTTTTGATTGGTAAATTCTATTTGCTTTAATCATAGCTTAACTCTGTGTCTCCTCTTTTCAAGATCTATTCTCTTATTCAAGGTACAGGTACTCAAAATTGCAAGCCTAGCTCTTCAGTCTTAGTCAGAAACTCCTCTATATTTTTCTCTTGTTCACACAATCTCTGCTAAAATTCATCTTTCTCTGTATGTATTCATTTATTTTCAGATGGAATACAATACTCCTCAGATTTCTGCAGTACAGTTTCATAGTCAGCTTCCTCTTTCTGGGAAAGCTAAAAACTGAAAGAAATTTGCTTCTTCAGTCTGCTATTATGAGAAATAGAGCTACCTCCATCTTCCTACTTGTGCCTTCTACTACTGATGGGCACTTTTCAAAATCCTCTTTTATCTCTGACACCATGTGCTGTCCATCCTGAGCCAAGGATTTTAACAAAGAAGTGTTTCCTACCACATCCAAATTCCAACAAATCAGCACATTATATTATGGGTTTTGGCATAAAACAACACCACATTGACCAATTAACACCAGAAACTTCTAATGCTCCCTACAAGCTCTGTAGTAGTAGAGCTCCTGAATCTTCACTGCAGTTTTTTTCCCTGAAACTATTCTGAATTGATCTGTATGCTTTTTGGTGGTGGTGTTTTTAAAGTAGTAAAACAGCTTCACCTCAAATACTACTCTCTCCATTGATACCACTAATACATTTCCTACGGGAAAGGCATGGAAACTTCACAGGAAAAATGTGTTTTAAGAAAACCTTCAAATCAGTTTGTCTCTATTGCTTCCTCATGACTTCCCCCCCTCCCCTTCCTGTAATAGCTTTCATGTATATATTCAGAAAATTCAAAAAGGGTTTTTCCAGATAAGAAATTGTCACACTGCAATTCAAGTCTGAGGTTGCATGTTCTCAGAAGCTTTTGATGTTTTCTTACCATTGACTTTCCCAAAGAAAGGAGATAGCTAACATCTCTTTTTTATTACCCCACACAGAGCAAGGGAAAAGAATACCCCTACTATTTGTTGAGAAAGGACTAAAGGCAAGCTAGAATGGCAATTCCATTTCCAAAGTTTTATCAAAATTGGTGGATTAAATGCTGATTATGGTTTATCATTACCTGCAGTAATTTTGAGACTGTGTTGAGCTTCCTGCTTCTTATCATCTCTGACTCTACATGCCAAAATGTCAAAATCTCACACAGCAGACTCAGTAACCGTAGTACAATTTAAGGTAAGAGGAGTAGGAGAGCCATTCCATCCTATCCAGAAGTTTGCACAAGTGCACTGCACCAGCTTGAATTCACTTGTTCACTACCAAACTTAATATTTAGACCCCTCTTTGGCAGAAAGGAGGGGTCTGACCCTCACTAGCCCTCACTTTGAGGCAATGCTTCCCAGTCAGAGGTTGCTACAGCCAGTAATCTGCAGGTGGAAGAGTTCACAGGCTCTACCTCACAGAAGAGAAAATGCATTTAAACTGTTTACACTAACACAGCTGATCTTGCCTGAAGCAAACTGGGAGCATTCCCCACTGCTGCTGGTGGCTGTGGCTCCCATCCCATTTCCTGGCACCCCAGGCTGCAGAGGCCCCAGGCTCAGGGCCACGGTGAAATAAGTCTGGGACATGGTTGGAAGACTATTTGTTCAATAAGACTCTTGAAAGCACTCCTAAATGATCCAGGACGGTCTCTGTCTCAAGGGACACTGGACTTTTGATTCATCTGCCCAAGGCATGTTTGTGCTCAGGAGTCACCAAACAATTGGTATTGAGTGCCAATAGAAAACCTTCTGAAGAAGGTCAGATTGGTGAATAAAGGTTATTGTAGAATGGGGCTCAGGATGAAAAGATTCTTGAAATATTGACGGAATTTGGTATGTCAAATGGGAAACATAAACTATTTCCATTGTTGGATGAAGCAAAAATACAGAAGAATCAAATTATTTGCAGGAGTCTGCTTGTTCCTAGTTGACATAATCAAATAATACAAATGAATACATGCACTAATTCAATTAATTTGGCAAATTCCCTGCTCAACACTCAATATTTAACAATTTCAAACAATAAATATAATTTTGTCTTATTAAAATTAAAGTAACTTGAGTATGGGCCCCTGTTTCCATACTAAAGGACTATGGCCTGTCTGTTCTTGTTATCACATACCAGAAATAGTAACACACCTTCTACATGCCAGTTTAAAAATAAAGGTATGTTTTTTCCTGGCAACCTCTACATTAGACTTGATTTAAACTATTTAGGTCAGTTCCATAAATCTGATGCTTCATGCATTATTTTCTGAAAGGAGAAATTAATTGTGGTAACTGAGATTGTCAAACCTGTCAGATCACGCATGAATTTAAATATAAAAGTGAGAGTAAATTGGATTATGGGTCAGATTTATAAGCATAAGGGTAAAATACACTTAATACAGTTGAATTGACTCTGATTAATTCACAGATAGCTATCTCTTTCCAAATATAGTCAGAAGTTACTGTCTACGATGTAGCTGTGCAATCATTAAGTAACATGTATGTTCCATTGAAATATTTTTTATTCTGTTTTGTATTTTCACTTCACTTGTCTTGGTAAGTAACATTTTCATTCATGTTGTAGTTCAGTTATTTTGAAAGCAGGGTGTAAAATCCAGTGCAAAAAGAATCAGAGCTAGGACTGTTGTAAAAGACTTGATAAGTTTTCTACTTTTTCCCTATATTCTGTTGATTAATTGAATGTAGGCCATCAAAACATGTAAAACTGTGAAATATTAAAGGGTTGTCAGATATTTTAACACAACAAAGTAATAAGCATTTACATTTTTCCTAAAATATACTTCTGAATGTGGAAGTATAAAATGATATTGCATTTGATTCTCATTTTGTAAAATTGCTCATCAGTCCAAGGTTGACAAGGACAATGAGAGCTGTGCCTAAATCTGTGATTAGGAAGCAAGAGGAATATGACAGCAAGAAAATCTGAGTTGACAGAAAAATGTCAGAAGAACTGATAATGGAAGGGCTGAAGATGCATGAAATTGTGGAAGTGATATCATTAAGGTGAAAGAAGCATTTTTGATATGGGTTGAAAAAACACTAGACACAACTAATGATGATTTGATCCAAGCTCTCCTGGTATAAAACTACACTCACGTGGCTGCAAATTCAAATTCTGATTTGCTGTAGGTCCCTTCCTAATAAAGTTAACAGTGAACCAAATACATACGAAAGGAAAGGGAGCAAAATGCAGTCAGCTATGGACCTGATGCGACTTTGTTGATGGGAAATTCTTGGCACAGGTCAGGGCACACACAGAAATTGGAAAACAGAAAGTAGAAACTAAGGGAAAAATACCCATCTTCATAGGAAATCCTACAGACACCCATGGCAAGTAGAGATACTTTCATCAAAGCAGAATAAGATGTAACAGTAAAAATGAAGGCAACCTGAAGGAGAGAACAAAGAGATGAAATATAATGACTTAGTAAGATCTTCTTTTCCCTTTTTGGCACAGTCATAAGGGCAAAGCTCCAGCTGCCACCAAAATAGGTAGAATAAACACATATACTTGAGCTTTTTCCCTTATTTCCATCAAAGTCTTATTATTCTATAACTGCATTATTCTTATGGGAACCACAGTTTTCCTGCTTACTCTTTTGTTCCATCCTTTCTTTTCTTCTTCCAGTTCTCACACATCCTAGGTTGGTTTTTTTCCCTTTTTCTCTAGTTTGTAATCACCCAACCCCTCCATCCCACTCTTTTTCTGATTTCTAAACTGGCTTATTGCTACACACCTATTTTGCATCTTCTCTCTTTTTCTGTGGCCCCTCCTGTCAGCATAAAAACACACAAAGCAGTAAGCAGAGATAATTCCCTTGTTCCTTCCACCATCACTTCACCAACACCTCTTGGCTCTGAACGCATTAATAAGCCTTACTGGCACTAACCAGCCTTATCGGAGGCCTTGATTCACACCACTGCCCATGGACACATAGGCTTTTTTAAGCTCTTAATCTCTTTTTTGGCTATGCTGTATGAGTGCTTGTGTTGGGCTCAGCCACATTTATGCCTGGCCAGGTATAGTTCTGGTTTGCTGTCTGAATTTCCAGCTTAATCTCAGACCTCCTCTGTCATGATGGATGCACACAGAGATCACTGGACTTGTTCTTGTCCCTGACTTGCGGATTGGTTTCACACAAATTTGTCTGATGATCTGGATTTTCACTTGAACCTGACAATGAATTCTAGTCTTGTTTTGTTCAACTTACTTGGCCATTGTGATATGAGATCCAGAGTAGGGCTATGGAGCAGATTACAGGACTGGAGAAGCTGGGCCTGTTTGGTCTGGAGAAGAGATGACTGAGAAGGGATCTTGTCAATACACACGAATATCTTAAGGGCAGGTGTCAAGAGGATGGGGCCAGACTTTCTTTCAGTGATGCCCAATGACAGGACAATGGGCATGTGGGAAATGGCCACAGATTTAAATACAGGAAGTTCCATGTGAATATGAAGAAAAACTACTGTGATGGTGACAGAGCACTGGAACAGGCTGCCCACAGAAGTCATGAAGTCTCATTCTCTGGAGATATTCAAAACCTGTCTGGATGCAGTCCTGTGTAACCTATTCTAGGTGAACCTGCAGGGTTTGGACTAGGTGATCTCCAGAGGCCTTTTCCAACACCAATCATGCAGTGATTGATCCTGTGCTTCTGAGTGATTAATATCCTTGGGATGCAAAAATTTTAAAATCTCACTGCAATTTAAAAGAATTTAAAAGGCTGCTTCATTAAGAGAATCCTGCTGATATTTTTTTACATGTGCAATGTCAGAAGAGGGAAACTTCATGTCAAACAACTGTCACAAACATCAGAGACAAAAAAAAAACAAGACCAAAAAGCCAAAGCTTGTATATCTGTGAGTGGAGCAGGACTCTTCTATATGTTGCAATTCTATTTTATTGTCTTGATCCTGCCAATGGTGTCCTGTAGCATGTGCTATGAGCTACTGTACATGCACTGTAAAGTCAAGCAATCTCATTCTTAGTGTTCACAACATATTTGCTATAAGTACTTGAGATGAGTTGTAATCTCTGACTCAGTGTATATGATGGGAAAGACAGATTTGACAAATGAAGAGCAAGCTTAGACTTTTTTTCTGACAAATGAAGAACGTGGACTGACAGCCAAATGAGAAATCCATTCTAGGCTCCTTTTAAAATGAATGAACCTGTCAGTAATCTTCTTGGTCAGATAAGAATTACCAATAAGTCTGAACAGATGGCCTACCAAAGTTTAATAAATAAGCTAATAGGATGGGGAAAGAGCTAGTGTCATTCTGATCCATTGGAAAGAGCTCATAGAGGTCAGCCTTGTGTGTATGGTGCCAGTTGCCAAAATAAGCAGAATGCTCTCATGCTCATGGGCAAATGGTGTGGTGCATTAGCCAGGGCATGGCGTAGCACTTCGCGCAGTCAAGGTGAGCAGGAAGGACACTGGGGCAACGCAGCTCAAGCAGTCAGTTCAGGTGGTGGCCATTGCCCTTGCCAAGAGAGCTCAGGTATGGTGTCCCCTTGAAGGGGAGACAAGTCATTTACACTCTCCAGAAAGGGTGTAGTGACCCAGGCAGAGCTCCCAAAAAAACATGCAGCCATTCAGGTTTCAGGCTGTAGGGAGTGCCTGAGCCTTTCACTGGACTGTAGCAGAGATAGCTGTTGTGTCAAATGTGACCAGGTGGAGGATTTGCTCAGCCTGGTATCAGTTACAGGATGGGGTAGAAAGCTTAAGGAATATTAGCGAATCAAAAAGGGAGATAGACTGGTAGAATCAAGCTCTGGCCTTCCTGAGACAGAAACAGACATCAGAAATAATTCAAGATCAAGGGGATCCTCTATTCATCCCCCAGCAAGGAGAAGGTAGCAGTTGTAAAGAAAGGAGTGCATGGAGGATAGTCCATGTTCACTCTGGGTGGCAAATGAAATCCTTTGTTGTCCACCTCACCCCCCCGGTGCCCCAGCACAAAAGGTATGAGGCTTTGTGTGTGGAAGGCCAGCTAAAGGACGAAGAGGATGAAGGTCCAGCTACACTAGAGGAGTCACCACAATCAGAGAGGTTAAACCACCCCATTATAACTACCTCCAAGAGTAGGAAAAAGTGGGTAATAGTTGTAGGTGATTCCCTTCTAAGGGGAACAGAAGGCCCAATATGCTGACCAGGCCCACCCCACAGAGAGGTCTGCTGCCTCCCTGGGGCTGGGGCTAAGGAAACTTCCTAGCCTGGTGCAGCCCTCAGACTACTACCCATTACTGATCTGCCACATAGAGGTCAATTAAGTGGCAACACATTGTCCAAGAATGACCAAAAAGGATCATTTTGGGCCTTGGGGCCTTGGGACTGTTGCTAAGGGAATCTGGGACACAAGTTATTTTCTTCTCTATACTTCCAGTTGAAGGCAGCAACACTGGAAGCGACAGATGAACTGAGTCTATTAATACATGGCTCCCCAGCTGTTGCCACCACCAAAATGTTGTGGGTTTTGACAGTGGAATGGCCTACTCAGCACTGGGCATGCTGGCATCAGACGGGGCTCACCTTTCTCAGTGAAGCAGCAGAGCCTTTGCTCCCCAGTTAGTGGGGCTCATCGGCAGAGCTTTAAACTAGATGTGATGGGCGAGGGGAACAGTACCAGGCTTGTCCCAGGCCAGCTCTGAGATGGCATGCAAACTTTAGAAGGACAGGGTGCTAGCAAGGCCAGGTTGGATGAGGCTCTGAGCTATCTGGTTGAGTGAAAGTTGTCCCTGCCCATGGCAGGAGGGTTGGAACTGGATGACCTTTAAGGTCCCACCCAAACTAAGTCATTCTTTATTCTATGACTCACTCTCTAAAATGTAAATGTAATTTCAGAACTTGTTGAAATGGAATGTAATTTTGAGAACTTGTTGATTGTTTTCTGGAAGAACTTTGTTCAGTGGTGGCAGACAAATCACTTTCCATCGCTTCTGGCGAGTTTGTGACATACCTGTTGAAACACAAAAAGTGAATGGCAGTAATACAACTTTCACAAAAGTCCAATAGTCGTGGTCTGTGTGACATCCTTGGAAGGATTCAGGAAATAGACTGATGTTGTTACTCAGTAATAAAAAGCAATATATTGGTGGGAGTATAGGGGCTGGAAGTGCTCATCACCATCATCTAGAGACACATATTTACCAATCTATCCTAGAAAGGACTGACATGACTGCAGTATAAATGAATAATGAAAGTTCAGGTCTGACAACCCTCCACAAAACCCCTTACAAGCCAAAGTATCACAAGTAATCCTTAATAGTTTAAGCAGTTTTGATAGGAAGCAGACACTTCAATACAGCTGTGACTCTGGACTAGTGATCAAAATAGGCATTTTCTTTGATCGACGGTAGAAACTTTCATATTAATAGGGAACTTAAGATAACAGCTCCTTCTCTGCTGAAGGAGAAGGGATTTCCCTCCATAACTCCATCATTTGTCTGCTCAGTTTCCAGCTCAACTGCTCTGCCTCAGTCTGGAACAAAAGATTTGCTCACAAGTGCACATTATTAGCCTGGTTTATGTTAATTCAAATTATGTAAAATTGTATCCAGATCTATCACAAAGCTAATAATTTTAGAGCAAAAATATGATTATGCATGTCATATTTCTATTAATATGTAGTTAGATATTTGAAATTGCTGTCACTTGCATCAAACTGCAATCAAATAGCAAACAACTCATTCAACACTACACAGTGTTAGGAATGTTTAGCATTTTAAAGACATGTAGGCTAGAATAATAGTAACATTTTAAAAACAGCCTTTGATGATAATTGGCAAAGTGAATAAAAATTTTAACAAAAGAATTGATAAGCTATAAAATCATGAGACTATTCAGGTTGGTCATCTAGTCTGAAGTGTTTCAGTGTTGTTTCCTCTTTTTTTTTTTTTTCCAATTCAAAAGCCTGTTTTATCTTTTATTTCCTGGTCCCATTTTTAGAATTCTAACATCGCTTGCTTGTGAAACACCTTCTGTCACAAATGCAATAAATCTTACTATTAAAACCCGTGGAACACATACTTCTATCTTGTTGTACAAGAGAAAATAAAGTTGCAAGGCTACACCCCCTTACACAATAATAGGTAATGGGGAGGTCATTTCTTAAAGGGCATAGTCTGAAGTAATTGGCATATCTGAGATCTCTGGGGACTTCCCAATCACCTTCAAGTACTACTGCTTGCACATCCACACTAAATTTGAGAGTGTACATTAAATGAAGGTTTTGGCATGCTCTGTGAAAAGTTCCCAAGAATATCCATAACCTGTGACGTGGTTTTCACACTTGGGCATGACTGATAGACCTTACCATACTCAGGCGAAGCAGACAAAAGCTTAGACATCAGGGAGAGTCAGAGAATCCCAAATGGACTGAAACAATAAATATATATATTTCAATTTGTGTGGGATAATATTATTTTTAAAATCTACTTATTGGCCTGAAATTCACTTTCTAACTTACATTGATAAAACAAGCATCTGCACATACCAATAGCAAGGACAGAAAGACTGGCATCATGCCTTTTTCAGACTTATCACTTACATGCACCATTCAATTGATGCTTGCTGATTTAGAAAGAATTTTTTTATTATTTATATTATTATTNAAGTTAAAGCATGTTATTAAGGGCATTGTAAAAATACCTCTTAAATACTGACAGACTTGGAGCATTGCCCACCTCTACAAGAAACCTGTTCCAGTGCCTGACCACCCTCTCAGTAAAGAAATTATTCCTACTGTCCAGTCTAAACCTCCCTTGACACAGTTTTGAACCATTCCCATGTGTCCTGTTGCTGGGTACCCAGGAGAAGAGCTGAGCACCTCCCTCCCCATCCAGAGGAACCTATAGAGAGCAATGAGGTTGCCCCTCAGCCTTCTTTTCTCCAAACTAAACAAACCTGAAATCCTGAGCTGCTCCTCACAGGACATGTGTTCCAGCTCCTTCACCGGCTTTGTTGCCCACCTTTGGATGCATTCCAGGACCTTCACATCCTTCTTAAATGGTGGAGCCCAGAATCACATACAGTAGTCAAGGTGGGACTGCACCAAAGGTTCACCTCGTGTTTGCTGCAGCATGGCTTTGAGGGAACAGTACTAATCAGCAGAGGAGATCTGCAGACATCTACAACAGCTTGAATGGAAGCAAGGTGCTTTGTGGCTAGGTCTACCTTGCAGATGATAAAACTTCTGCTAATGGGTACTACCAACTCAGAAGGGGTCATGGTGGCCTGGTTCACACCTCCCAGCAGTACAAAGACATCAACTGCAGTACCCAAACTGAAGTTTTTATCTCTCTACTTTGCTGCTCCGTCAGTGTACATGATTTGTGTGTTTCATAATGAACAAAACAGAAAGTTTGCCTTCCTCTGGACAGCACAAATGAAAACCAGAGGAAAGCTCCCTGGAATTAACTGTTTGCAGCAACAGTGACACCCTGAAGCAATACAATGACCTGTGAGGAACGATTTTGTGTCATTTTAGATGTTCTGTCTTGTTCTCTCAATAACCTTTCTGACTACCTTTGGGTTATTTCAGCAATTTAGACAATTATCTATAATGCAGATATATGGTCCTCTGGAAAAAAGAATTCTATAGATAATAAAAAAAAATATCTGATTTTAACCCCTGTCATGATTTCCATCCACTTAAATGTGCATTTAAGCTGTAAAACTGACTGTTTCCCAGCATGCAAAAGACTTGAGTGCCAAGTTATGCTTGCAAATCAGATATTAAATATGCAGATCCTGTGACATGGAAACTGAAATGTACATTTTACAAAGATATGCTGGCATTTGAACATTTTGTATTTGGGTGTTCCTGAACACCACCAGTGTGTGCGCTTTTCATCATTCAACTATAAAGCCATTCATCGAAAGGGCTTTTTGATTTTGTTATGGTTTTGGTTTTGTTTTTAATTGGAATGAAAAATAATAGCTCTGTGCAAATTTGGGAAAGTCAAAAGGGACACGGAGCTATAATTGTCAGTAAGTACTACCCTGATATTACTGGGCATAGAGCAGCTAAGGGTACAGGTAATGGTCAGAGCCTCGCACTGCATACTGAATGGACCTGTGGTTTACAGTAAACTTATGCTTTTGTAACAGCACGAGATGACTCATAAATATTAAAAAACAATGAGAATTCATGTAAATACATGCTAACTGAGATGCAGTTTCTTGAAAATGAACTGAAATTAAAGAAAATATTTACTAGCATAATGTTTAAAACATTACCCTCACTTTAACATATAAAAGCTATATATAAAATGTTTCCCCCACTTACTTATTGCAGAAATCAAGACCCAAAGTAGCACAAAGTTTATTTCCAATGTCTTTAATCCCCTTAGCATGGCTGTGAATAACTTTGTATATATTAGATTTTTTGTAAAACAGAGACACGATCCAAACCCTGTAAACTCTTGGGTTCATCCTTTATACTGCTGAACAATTTGGTTCAAAAAGAAACTGCAGAAGAAATGGGCAGAAATTGAGCCTGCACCAAGACAGAGGAGGATCTCCTTCCTCTGATTCCTGTGAGAAGTTCTCTAAAGGGACTATATGCTCTTCTTTTATTCCTACTTCATATGAGAGATTTTAAAAGTTCATTATTCCTCCAGTTCTTCCTTCCTGTAAACCCACAGGAAGCACCTTTTTATCTGGAGGCGAAAAAATAAAGAGTTAAAATAGAGGATAAGGAATTTGTTACTTAGTTCTGAGAAGGTATTTTTCTATTTAATTTAGGAACAGTGCTCTGGTTCTAACCAACACTTGGGTTCAAAATAGTTTACCTCCTCTATTTCAGCTGAAAGTGACTGGTAAGCCAGAGCACAGAAGTAACTAGTGTATCCTTGAGACCCTCTGTGGGAGTGCTCCAAAGGCACCTGCGAGGCCAGAGCCACGCTGAATGGCAAATAAAACTAGGCACTCCCCATCCCTTGCCCTATGACACCGACGGTTTGGTACCCGACAGTTTGGCCACCATGACCTGCTTATCCAGGCTGCCTGCAGACCTCCCATTGGCAGCTGGTTCACGTAACATCCTCTCTGTGGGTACCAAGGCCAATGTTTAGGAGCAACCATTTCATACCCCAGTACCTCCACAACACTCATTCCAGATACCTTTATCTACTGCCAATTATCAACAGCAGACACTAGTGAGAGTAAGTGTCTTTCTTAGCATCAGTTTACAGCCTGAAACATACCCTTTTACTATTTACTACACATATTTACTATGTACTTACGGAGTAACTATGTACTATTTACTATAGGTGCTTATCTCAGTGTAACAGTGGTGCTGAAGCACAGCTTGTGTATCAGTTGCAGGTTGTGGATCCAACAGCTTGGCCTGCATTTGCTCTCATCATTTTTGGTATAATGCCAATTCAAAATCACAAGTCATAAACAGACATATTTACTTGCTATTGTTAATTGCACTGTAGATAGAAATAAAGTACTTTTTAAAGCTCATTCATTTCTCTGCACTTAAATTCTCCATTTTTTTTTCTTTTTTTACTTCTTTCAGTCTAGTCAATGAAAATGTAAAAAGGTGTCTAAAGTTTTTATATTTATCTGCTTAAAAACAACTTTAACAGGATTTATTTTTAGTTGCAAAGTATTCTTGGGGGTGTTAAGTCGGGTAAAAAGCTTCAGTAACATGCAAATGTTTGCTAGATTTTGTCAGCTGTTTGAGATAAACGTGACCTGCCAATGGTCCTCATCAGCAAAATGCTGCGAGTGGCTCCATTTGGACCATGAAGGAACATCATCTGCTGGCGCCGCTCTCTGCGAGCCACGCTTCTGTGTTAAAGGCAAGGCTGAACGCAGTTTTACTACTTTTGATACCAATAAGTGCAGTTCTCAGCCTCCCGGCTTGTTACTGATGCTTTTCCCAACGACACCGAGCGACGTTGATGTGCCGCCGATAAGCAGCGTTCAGCTGTCAAAACGCCGGCTGTCTTTCAGCACGCCCAACTTTCGCTTCCCAGCGCTGAGCTCCCTCTCCCCGGCGGGTGCCGTGTGGCCGCAGGAGCGGGGCACCGCAGCCCGGCGGGCGAGTCCGGGTCCCGCACGGAGACCGCGGGCAGGCACCGCGGTTCTCCCAGCCCCGCACGGGCACTTCTCCCCGCGCAGCCGCTCGGCTCCGCGGCCGCGCCGGCACCGCTGGCTGCGCACACGGCCGCGGAGAGCCNTTTTCTTTTTAATTTTTTTTTTCTTGGGGATTCTCCTCTCTCCTGCCAGACTGACTTACACGTTCTTGATAATTTCTCTTCCCCTCGTTTTTTTATACTCTTCTCCCTGCTTCCAAACCCTGTGTCTGTGTGTTTCAATACTATCACAACCTCTGCTAAAAATAGATCTTTTTATACCCTTCCTTCTCTCTGACCCCATCCAACACCCCTTGTTAAGGTGAGTTGTGTCTTTTCATCACTTTTTTCCTTGTGTGTTGTTTTTTTGGTTTTGGTTGTTTTTTTGGTTTTTTGGTTCCCCCCCCCCGCCCCCCATTTAGGGCAGGTTTTAGGGAGGAGGGGATGTGGAGGAGAGAATTTCATGGGGAGTCAGGCATGTTTGCAAAGCCTTATTTTGCCTTCTGCAGCCTCAGCATCATTCCGGACTGCTCCCTTTTATCCCAAGGATGTAGCTTGCTGATGAAAGTGGGGAACTACTCTTCCTTAGCGCTGCATGCTTGGGAGCCACAGCAACAGCAGGAAAAAAACAAGCTTCTCTTTTCTCCTTCGTCCCCCCGCCCCGACTCCCCCCCTCATTCCCTCCTCCTTTCTGTGTCCTCTTTTTGTTTTGGTTTGGTTTTTTT
>VXAD01004646.1:976428-1332445 GCA_013399195.1 Dicrurus megarhynchus | reverse complement strand
TTTTTTGGTTTGTTGTTTCGGTTTGGTTTTTTGGTTTTTTTGGGGTTTTTTTTCTGTGTGTATGCTTGGTTTCTGTTTTTAAGCAATACACAGGGGACTTGGAATGAATTGCATGTGGTGCCGGGGGAGCTGTGTGTGTGCGTGTGCACGTGTGTCTTGAGAGTGAGCGAGTGTGTGTGTGCGCGTATGTGTGTGTGTGCAAAGTGCATCTGTATTTCGTGTTCCTGGGATGAGGAGTGTTAAAGCTTCCAAACAGTCCCTGTACATAGAGCAAGGAGCACGGCAGAGACTGCTGAGGGAGGAACCGGTCAGGGATGCAGGAAAGCTACAGAGCTCTCCACAGAGTTCAGTCCCCTCTGCTCCAGAGCATCTTTCCATAGATCATTACTGGCACCTTCAAGGTGATGGCTCCCATTCCTCTCCTGGCTTCTCACTAGAGGAGTGCAGAAAAGGAAAACTTTACAGCTGATGTGAAGGGATAGCATTTCTGTTCCTCCAGCAGCCCGAGACGGTGTTATTCCAGGAATGAGTGGGGAAAATAGAGTTGTGATCCAAAGTAAATGGATCATTTGCTGTTACATATTAGTGTTCAGTGAGAAAAAGAGACATGAAACATTACCAGTTTGGCCAGCCAGCAGAAGCATTGGAGACCGGCTTACTTCTCAATTACAAAGTTGTTTTAGACCTCTTTTCATTCTTCAGTAAACTGTGCCTATTGATGGCAGAAGTGTGTTTCTATGGTAAAACAGTCTATTATAAATCTGCTGGGGAACGATTTATTATTCAGAGGCAATCAAGTAATTTATATGTTTCCCCCAAGTCTTTTGTGTGCCTTCAATTATATATTTTACCTATGTGTGTGAAGCGGGGTAATATAGATTTTAGTTGCATTTTAACAAGGTGTTAAGGCATAACTTGCAGGGTGCCATTTGCCAAGTGTCACTTAATATAAAGCAAAATAACAGCCTCTAGCTCTTTTTCATGGATTTTTCACATCTCCCTTGTTTGTTTCAAAACAAGAGGTGATTTTGCTTCAGAACTTGTAAGGAAAACTGGCTTCACAATGGTACACAGTTTCAGATATTAGGTCAAAAGTATTACACTTGTCTGGCTGTGAGACTTGAATTTACTTACAAAATCTAGTTAATCCAAAGTACATACAAGAGCATGTTGTATACATGGTTTTCTAACAGGTTGAATCATTTTTGTATCTAAAAGTTTACAAATGAGCTAAAAATGTAATCTGTGTTTGGAGGCCTTCATGGATACAGGAACATTAATGTTTCCTGTCTAGTTAATGCAATTCCAAAAGATCCTGTCTTTCCACATGCTGCATAGATGACACTCAG
Organism: Dicrurus megarhynchus; assembly: GCA_013399195.1. Lineage (NCBI taxonomy): Eukaryota > Metazoa > Chordata > Aves > Passeriformes > Dicruridae > Dicrurus > Dicrurus megarhynchus. The sequence goes on along the minus strand of VXAD01004646.1, from coordinate 1,331,096 downwards.
CAAAAATGAGCAGTCATGGAAGTAGTCTTGTGCTATCAAGGGTCATTTCATCATTTCTTGTTAGCCTAAATTAAAATTTTTTACACAAGTTTGCCTTGGGATTTTTTTTCTGCTGTGGCTGGCTGATGTTGTGAAAGTGGGAAGCATGCTTTGAGTGAGTTGTGGCATTCCTAATGCTTGATAGCTGTGAGGGGAGAGACACCTGATGTGCTGTGTACATCATCCCTGAAGGGATGCAGGGTAAGAAAAAGGGATGGAAAACGAGCACGGTGCACTGGCAGTTTAGATAAATAAATATGGGTGATGCATGTTAGCTTGTCAGATGCTGTTCTGCTGAACCCTGACTACTGGCTAAACACATTTTCTTGGTAAGCACTGCGATGTGCTACAATTTTTCTGATTTGATAGAGTTTGCTGTTAAAATCACATGTAGCACAGAACAGCTCTTGTTTTGTAGATAAAAATCATGCCGCCTCGTTTTAATCCACAGAAAGCTGAAATATCCACTACTCCTACTGAAGTCACCAGGAGTTACTTGTGATCAGCACTCATCATGATTTTTAATCTTGACGTGTCAGGATTTAGGATATTTCCAAAGGATGCTATTGACAGCAGATCTCATTTTGTTTAGATTTTACATTGGGTGCATATTGTATGTTTACACATAGATATTTTCTTTTAACACAGCAACACTAAAATATGTCAGGAAATGGAAAACTCTTGACATTGTTTTTCTCACGAGCTTTTAAAGAGAATTCTTCTGGTGTCCTTTAACTGTTTCTGAAAAAGCAGTGCTCACTTCACAAATCTACACACTAAGTACCTTAAGCTGGTTGCTTAGCTGTTGGTGAAAAAAAAATTATGGAATGTTTATACGCAAAAAGAGCAAGTCATGTGTTTGGGTTTTTTTTTTTATAACAACTGAAAGACCAGAGTGCTTTCAGCTGGATATGAAAGTTTTGAAGTAAGGTTAATGTTGAGTTTGATCTGGTGGTGGTTCCCGTTGGCATGAGTGACAGCACACCAACACTTAGCTTATTCTGTAATGTACTAACCTAGATTAAACATCCCCTTAATTTTTATTTTGAGGCTTGGATATGACATCAAACCTTGGATTTATTCACTTGTAAAGCCTTGTTTGTTTGGTTGGTTTGTTTTTGTAACAAGCCTTTTAAAGCTGTGAACTGCTATAAACAAGGTAATGGAGTGTTTAGAAGTCACTTCCACTTTGTGGACCTTATTGCTATGAAAGTAAGGTGGGATTTCTCTCTACTGCTAACCAACTGAAATTATTTTCTTGTATTATTGCTCCTTGTTATTCTGCAATATCAGTCTAAAATATTTAATAAAATGAGTTTTTATTCTGTGGATGTGGTGCTTCCACAAAAGAAGAACCTGTATATTTTGTCTTGTCCTAAATTACAACTACCCATCAGGTTCAGTGACATTTGGTTGCAGGGCAAAGCTGCTGTTTCATTTAGATATACTTATTGAGGAAACTGTATTGACCATGGATTTTCTTAGATTTTTGACAAAGTGAATGAAAACTATCACAGGGTTGCCTGGTATTTTTGGGGATGGGGTGAAGTGGTTTTATCTGTATCCATGCAGAATGCAGTCACAGTATACATTAAAAAGCGGTAGCATCTGAAAACATTAATCCATTTTTCTCTTTTGATACCTCTTTCTTTGCTAGTTTTAAATGGTACTATGTGTGTGTGTTTCCATCCAAGTGTATATTTTTAATTTTAAGATATTTAGATGAGTTATGTTACCTTATGCAAGGATGACTATTTATTTGCATTTTTTCTGCTGGAAATACAGCTTTTATAATAAAATAGGTATTTTTCTTCTGCCGTACTTGCTTATGCATAGAAGAAAATTAGTATGTTCCTCCTGGGATACATGTTACTCTGAAGAGCCAGATGCTGAACAAGCAGCTCCCTTCCCAGTCTTGGTGAATGTGGATGAGTGTCAGAGGTAACAAGTGCTCAGGCATGGCAGGGAAAGGAAGAGCGTGGCTCTCTAGAAAGCAGGGTGTCAAACAATCTGGTGCTGCTTTGGCTGAGTTCTTCAGGGATAAGAGAGCAAAGTGCTCCCTCACCCTTAACAATATTAAACTCCTCTGTCTTGTGGTTTGTATTCATCAGTCTGCTTGGTATTCCCTTTATTAGATAGGGAAGACTTAATTACAGTCTGGTAGTGCTAACTGTAAGCTCTCTGATGACAACTGTTTGTAGGAGGTCAAGTGGAAAGTAATTGTTGAGAGGGGTCTCCAGCTACAGTGTTTCTTCTTTGTGGTATGTTTTTATTTACTCCAGTTTTCCCTCGATTTGCATCCAGCTACTATACCCTACTTGCCAGAATAGGCTGGAGGTTGTTTTGTGTGCAGAAAGTGTTTATAGGAAAGGGAAAAGGATGTTGTTGTTAACTTCGGACAACAACCACTCCCAAATGCAAGAAGAGTTGTGGCATTGTAGCTAAAATGTTCAGAATTTGCTTGACATAAGTATGAGATTTCACGTCTTGTGAGGAGAGACACATTTTTAAACATAATTCAAAGGAAATGCTTTTTTCAGAATGAGATTCAGTGTAAATCCCAGTGATCACTCATGTCCCAAAGAACCTGCTTGTGGCAGCTCAGGTAATTACAGTTTAAAGTGGGGTGGGGCAGTTTCTCCTACTCAATCCACTGCTGTAACTCCATGCTGGCAGATGGCTCCCTCTTCCAGCGCTGCCATTGTATCAGTAACAAAACTTAAATTTTGTTTATAGGGCGATATACATAACCCACTATTGATTTCTGCTAGCAGGAAAGGCTTTTAACAATAAGTATGAATCCAGTAATTTTGATTATGGATCTTGCAACATCTGACTTTGTCATCTATGCATTAGATATATTTAGATGCTGTGGACACTTACTCCAAGGAAGCAAAATGCTTGTCTTCTGTAAATGACAGATAAAATACCTAATTTGTTCATTCATTTGGCCTTTGGAGGTATGGATGGCTCAGGACTACACCTTATTTGATTACAATTTTTCTCTTGGTTTACTTAAAAATAGTTGCAGAAGGTTTTATTATTATTAATTTTTGACAGTCTCTATGCATTTTAGAGAATAGTTTTATAGCAAAGTTTTAGGGCCAACCCCAGAGGTCTGATGAGAACTTAGTCCTCTTAATGACTTGTAGTTAACATAATTTCATTAATATAAGTGACATATTGTTGTGGTTTAACCCCAGCTGGCAACTAAGCCCCACACAGCCACTTGCTCACTCCCTCACCAGCAGGACGGGGCTGAGAATACAAAGAGTAAAAGAGAAAACTCATAGGTTGAGACAAAGACAGTTTAACAGGTAAAGTGAAAGCCCCCCACACACAAGCAAAGCAGAATGAGGTGTTCTTTCATCCCTTCCTATGGGCAGGTAGGTGTTCAGCCATCCCCAGGGAAGCCTGGCTCTTTCACCTCTAACAGTGACTTGGGAAGGCAAACACCATCATTCTGAACATCCCTTCCCCTCCTTCCACCAGCTCTATACGCTGCACATGATGCCATATGCTAAAGAATATCTCTTGGATCAGTTGGGGTCAGCTGTCCCTGCTGTGTCCCCTCCCAGCTTCTTGTGCACCCCCAGCCTCCCTGCTGGTGGGCTGGGGTGAGAAGCAGGAAAGGCCTCCACACTATGCAAGCACTGCTCAGCAGTAACTAAAATATCCCTATATTATCAATGCTATTTCCAGGAAAAATCCAAAACCCAGCCCCACGCTGGCTACTGTGAAGGAAATTAGTTCTATCCCAGTTAAAACCAGCATATGTATGCAGTGACATGGTCTGTTTCAAACATACGAGCACTTTGCATACAACAGTATCGTTTCTAGTGAGGCATCTGGAGTTCTTTGAGCTCTAATAGAGTAAAACACCCATGACTGTATGATTCTCTTACCAGTCATATCATTGCTATTCTTCCACCTGGTGAATTTAGTATAAAACATCTACAAGCCAACCTTAGCAGTTTCAGGCAATATCTTTAGGTCACGATGGCTGCCTCGGTAACCTTGAGTACACCAGTATTCAAAGACAACATGGTTAAAGACAGGGAGCATCAGCTGGGAAATAAATAGGACCCTGAAGTGGGCTTAGAAAACCCCTCAGGATAAACAAAAAACCCTGTCTTCCTGAAGGAGAAGACAAGTACCCAAGCACCATGTACTTGATGTACTTCCAAGCTTCTTTGGACTTCCTTGCCTGAAAAAATCCCAGTGTTTATCAACAGTGCAGAAACTTAATGAAATTTTGTAGAATCATAGAACCATAGAATGACTTGGGGTTGAAAAGGACGCTAGAGATCTTCTAGTTCCAAACCCTGTGATGGCCACCTTCCAGGGACACCTCACAGTAGATCAGGTTTCAAATTCGTATAACCCAGCTGAGGCTGTAACAGGACCAGAAAGGGAGAATTTAGCAAATGTAAATACTTGTAGTTAAATAAGAATGGGAATGGTTCCTTCTCCTGTTGTCATACCAATGGAGAAGTGTGTTCTGTTTCATTTGTGTACCTTTTGAAAAGGTTTATACATTTTGCCTTATAGTATTGAATGGGGAACGACTTAGGCTATAAAAATATGGAAATTCAAAGTTAAGGCTTAGCTTTCACTTAACCATTACAGAGGCATGGTCCATGCCTTAGGAGTTCTCGTTGCAGGTCTGAGAAGCATCTCCTACAGTGGCACTGAATGTGGGGTTTGTGTGATGCTGTTCCTACCTGTAAAATGGGATAGCATAGCTATGGCTAAATTCAGCAATTCCTATCCGTGTTAAATAATTTCTTGACTTCAGTAGGATTACTTGCCTAAGTGAGAGACTCCAAACAGGCTCGTAGAACAGTGACAACAGGGAAGGTGTGAAGTGTCTATTATTATTACTTCAGAGAAGCTTATCTTGTATGAGATGGCTCATGTTTCAGGCAGTCTGCATAACTAAACCAAAATTCCTTGGCACTTTCATTTGATTTTTGCAACACGACACTGCTTGATTCCATCACAGGATGAAATAAATTGAAAGTTCTTTCTAAAATCTGAGGTCTAAATAAAGCATATGTTAAGTATAGGAATATTTTAAATATACTAATTCTATATGATACAAAAATACAGTGCTTTAGCTGTATGTTTCTGGTTGTCCATCTATGTACAAAAAATTATTTTGTCTATATTTGGATTTTTACCTCATATAAAAATATTTTATGAATTCTAGAAGCAGGTGGAGATTTCATTGGTTACTCTTTACATGTCGGGGATGAGACACTGAAATGAGTCTACTGAAAGTCGTCCCTGCCCATGGCAGGGGGATTAGAATTAGATGATCTTTAAGGTCCCTTCTAACCCAAACCATTCTATGTTTCTGTGTCACAGACATCAACTAATTAGTCATCTCAGCAACCCCCACCCTTGGGTTTTGTAGTACACAGACAAAATTTTATGCAGCAGTAGCAGTAAAATAAAAGACCAGGAGAAGATAATTTATTTTCCTTCTCTTTTTTTTTTTTATAGTTAGCTTTCAGTGGTAATGTGGGGTAGAAACTAGAAAAGAACTGTAAATGTGACAGTTCCTAGCCACCAGCTTAGTTTTAAGGCTGCGTTTTGAGTGGGGATAGGTGCCTGTGTTAGCATTTGGGATTGGCAGAACTCTCCTGCCTGGCAATACGGAAGAATCTGGGAAGAGGATGATTTTGATTCTTTCAAGTCTGAAGGTGAAATCTGCAGTGCCATATGGATAATATCAGATCCTTCACTCTGTGAGATCTTTCCAGTACGTATTGCAAAGGCAAACTCGTGCTTGATCTTCAGGGCTGAAATCTTAAAAGCAACTTCTAAATTTGCACCCTCATGCAGATTTTGCTTGTGTGTGACACCTACCCCTAGAAGTGTAAGCAATGAGAGGCAGAATCAGGGATAGTAGACTATATGGAATCAAAGAAAAAGGGTAACAAAGTACCCGTGTAAGCAAAAATTTTAAAAAAAACCCATAAGTGTCAGGGAGCCCTTAAGAGAGAGGATGGAAGAGGGAAAAGCATTGCTCTGGGATGGGATTAATAAGATCTAACAGAATGCGAGATAAAAGGCACGTGACAAATATCGGAGATTGGAGGCTGGATTGGAAGAAAGCACGACTAATGTGAGGAGGCAAAACAGCTGAAAGGGAGCTGTACACTGTCAGTTGAAAGTATACTTTCAAGATCAGCTTAAGTTGATAGAAATTCCAGCTGCTTCTGCAAAGGGAGTCCTGCACAATCCTCCTTTCCTCCAAATGGTGTGCTGCAACTGGTAATATAAAAAAATAAAAATTTATCCCAATCAGATCCTTGATCCATCTGACTAACTGCTCATATTAACACTACGGCTGCCTCAAGGCAAAGTGGAGGGGAGGCATAGGAAAAGGCAGCATAAAATTGACTTAGGCTGATGACAGATCTGTGCTCTTGGTCTGAAAGTCCTGCTGAGATTCTGAGTTATAAATTATTTAGAAGAGAGACTGGCTAGGAAGACATGGAGTGGTAACACAATGCAAGGAAGAAGCCACCTGGGACAGTACTTAGAGTGAGCAGTTAAAATGGCTGCATGCAAAGGAGAAAAGATGCTAAAAACACTTGGGAGGCAAAATCAAGCACTTAGAAGTCACAAAAAGCCAGTATTTATGTCGTCTTTATATTTAATTTGGTATCCATGGGCATGCCTGCTGATGCAGTCTTTAATTACATGATCAAATAGGGCATTTTTCCTACTCCTCACAAGTGGCTACCCTGTCCCTCTTGACTCCTGTTGAGCAGAGCAGTGCCTGTGACCTGGGGCTTACTTCACCTCCATGTATCCTGAATGACAAAGTCCAGTGCTCAACAGTCCCACAGGAGGCTTCAGGCTTCCATCTCACATCCTTCATGTGGATGTCCATCATGGGCCCCCAGAATATTCCATACTGACTTTTTATTAACCCAGTGTTACATCCACTGTTTTATTAACCCAGTGTTTATGGCTCCCAAACAAAACATCCTTCTGCCCCTTTTGTCTCAGAGCTGCAGTTGCAGTGTGCTATACATGTGCAGAATGTGTTAAGCTTACTTTTAAATGGTAACGTATGCTTCAAGTTTCTCTTGGAATAAGAAGAAACAATATAGAATGATAAAAGTAAATTCAGAATAAAATGTCTTCAGAGGAAAGGAGGCAAAGATAAGAATATGTTTTGTAATGAATGAAATAAAAAGCTCCCAGCTCTTATTGGTTATCTTTTTAATAATTTGTTTTAAAATATTAAATGGGGAAATTAGATTATGCAGAAATACACAGACACATGCTAAACCATGTTATGGATTCCATTCTTTAAAAGGGAAGGTTGAAATAAAGCAGTTTATCCAGCCCTGTGAGAAATAAGATGCTGTCAGATGATGTCATGCTGTCTAGACTGGAATAAAAGATGTATTTTTAAAAATCTTAGCTGACTTATTTAAATAAAATATTTTGAAAGTCTAAGAAATCATAAGTGCTAGCTGATGATCTTAGATTTTACTTTGATCATGTTCTATGGGTTCTGGTGTCTTTTCATAACATATTTTTTAAAAACTTCATTTTCTTCCTTTAAACATACCTATAGAGAATTGCATGCTCATAAAAAGATATGACTGATTCTTCTGGGTTATTCAGTTCAGTCCCTTGCTTTTGCAGCCAAGATGTCATACAATTCCTTTCATGTACTGATCAAACTCCTTCTTACAACTATTTAGGGATTTTTTTACTTCCCATATTCCATTCGGAGACTGTTCCAGTTTTCTGGTTTCTTTTCCCCTTAAATATGGTCATGGCCTGCTTTTATTACTTTGTTTTTTGACTACTTGAGCTGTTGTACTTGAGCTTCAATGTAAGATGTTTACTGACTCAGAGTGTGGAGCAGCCTTGCTCACTGCCAGACTTAAAAAGCAAAGTTCTTGCTGGACAGAGGTCAGCTCTAGTGATGACCTCTAAGTTCTTGTGGAGGATAGACAATGGTGTAGATTTATTCACAATAGGTTTCTGGTCATGCTACCCATTTATGGATGACTAACTTTAAACCAGACTTCACTATTGACCTTCAGAGTGTAAATGATAATGTCAGGAGCCTTACCCACATTTCTCTTTTGGGAGGTTTGATCTTCCAGGGCGCAGTGCTCCATGGGGTTTTTTGCAGACTCATTTTCATTTGGCTTAGTTCTTGTTTCTCACTATAAATAGTTCAAGTAAGACAGAAAGAATCTTTGTTTATAGTTGGAAAAAAAGTCCTTTGGATTAAATTTCAGTTGGTGAGAGTTGAGTTCTTAACATCTACACGGATACATTATTCTAAGCATTAGTCTTTCAAACAGGAGGTAGCCATTATGCTCTAAGCAAAGTTATTTTCATATCAGACTATCTAATACTCTTAATCAAGAATGCATTGGATTTCATGTAGGTTTGGCACTCGTACTTCATTTGGGAATCCAGAAATTACTAACTTTTGATTCTGGACACATTTTCTGGTTTCAAAATTACTGGGAAAGGGAAGATGTATTTTTTTTGTGATCCTTGAAGTATAATGTAAACAGAGGACAGGAAATTCAAATGGCTGGCTTTTTTATGTTTCAGGAATTTATTTCAAATGGCTTTTAAAAAGTAGTGGGTGTCAATGTTGGCATACCCTCACCCTGAGTACTGTGTGCAGTTCTGGGCCCTGCAGTTTAAGAAAAATGTGAAGGTCCTTGAATGTGTCCAGAGGAGGGCAACAAAGCTGGTGAAAGAGCTGGAACATACGTCCTGTGAGGAGCAGCTGAGAACTTTGGGCTTGTCTGTTGTGGAGAAGAGGAGGTTGAAGTGTGACCTTTCTACAGCTTCCTAAGGAGAGGACATGGGGAGGTGCTCAGCTCTTCTCCCAGTGACAGGACACATAGGAATGGTTCAAAACTGGACCAGCAAAGGTTCAGACTAGATATGAAGAAGTATTTCTTTACTGAGAGGATGGTCAAACATTGGAACAGGCTCCTTGTGGAGGTGGTCGATGCCCCAACCCTGTCAGTGTTTAAGATATTTTGACAATAGCATGCTTGAACTTTTGGTCAGCCCTGAATTGGGCAGGTAGTTGGACTAGATGATCATTTTAGGTTCCTTCCAAGTTAAATATTCTATCCATTCACACCCTTTTCAGTTTTCTATTTCTGTTCTTTTTCAAAAACCAAGGAGTAAACTCATGATGTTGAAGGTTTTAAGTAATTTGCAACTTTCAAGTCATAGCCCCTATGTGTGAAATATTTTAAGCAAGTTTATACATTACTATGTTATACAGGTAGTTAGTGTTTACCTAAAGTGGAATTATTGCATTTTTCATTTATAAAAAACCACTTCTTTGTATATTACTTGTCACTATTTTTCTGTTGGAAATTTAACACGGATGGATAAGACGCAGTTCTGTTATATTTATTAGATATTTTAAAATACCACAATAAGTAGTATCTACTCTGACAATGCTATAATACTACTACAAGAAGCAGTATCTGAAACAGTAAAATTCCACAGTGAATGAAGCAGCTGGAACTGCAACTCGTATCAGCTGCCCAACACCAAACTCTCCTTTCAGCTTTCTCCTGGGGCCGTTGACATTTGCCTTGCCTGCAGAATGACTATGCATGTTATCTGCAAGGCATTAATCCATTAGTAATGAGCCACCTTTAACCCTGGTGTAGATACCCTCATCATGGAAAAGGGTGTGTGTCACAGCATTAAGATTTCTGTATGCCTACGTGGGCAAATAAGTTCCCTCATTGGATTTGTCCCATTTAACCTAGCGGGACTGCGGTTTCACATTTGAGTGTTTGTAAGAGTCAGCTCTGAGTCATATTTGTCCTGCAGACCTGGGCATGGAAGGGATTCAAAATCCATGTAGGGGAATAGATTGCCAGTGTGTGTGTGCACAAAGGTTAGGGCTGGGAAGGAGCCTGGAGTCCTTAGCACTATCTCTGTTCATCAATCCAGAATGTTTATGCTTGCTTAAAAGAATGCAGCAATGCACACAGAAGTGTTGTTTATGTTGCCGTTATTAAAAAAAAAAAAAAAAAACCACAGAAAAAAACCCACCAGATTCTTTTTAAATTAAAAAATGAACTATAGGTCTGGAAAAAATATAATTAATTCTATGACATGGCAGTGCCTGATCTGTTTTCCTGGGATGCTTTGGATGCTTTTTGATTTTGAATTTCTTTTTCCACATGCTGTTGCTATGGTAAGAATCAGCACATCAGGGGGACGTATCATAGCAAATAATGTCATAAAAATAACCTGTAAGAGCTTTGTGTTTCATGGGACAGCATAGGGTCCATAGTTGGGAGTTATTACTGAAGCCCTGTCAAAGGAGTTTTCAAACTGGGTAGGATCTCATTATTCGGGGATTGTTTTTACATGGCCAAAACAAATCAAGAAAGTCAACCTTTTCATCAATAAGACCACATTAACTACAAATTAATTCTTACCTCCTTTAGAAAATATTAGGTTTTCCATAAATCAAGAGGGAAAAATAAAATTTAAAAAAAAAAAAAGAAGAAAAAAGTCAAAAGGAAATACAATAGGACAATGGAGATTAAGCTAAGAAAAGCAAAATCAAAGATTTTCAGCTTTTGTGGAGAATATGGGAGAGAGGAGGAGCAGAGAGTGATGATGATGTAAACTAAGGTTTTCTCAACTTGACTTTAGTAATCAAGTCATGATAAAATAGGATGAGTACAAGAACTTGGAAATACCAGCTGTGGTCTGTAATGGCATGCCAAGCTCCTACATTGTAAAGATTGATCAAAGTGGATGAGTATTGAAAAACAGGTGGCATCTTCAGATGGTTCCAGACCTAATTGCTGCAACTCCATTACCAAGAGTACTTGTGTACTACAGCCTCTAAACAGAGAGCCTGTTGGAGAGAGTTTTGAAATTAGTGAACAGAAGTTACCTACATTTCAAAATGTAATGAAATAAGCTTATCATGAGATAAGGCTCTACTTTTAAAATAGTAACTGTAGTTACAGGTTAATTATATGCATGAGGAGAGGTGGAGAGGGGATTAGAGACTCCAAGTTTTCTGTGTAGCCAAAGACATGAGATGGCAGGCAGCGGCTGTGTTGGAAGGTCAGGAGATCAAAGGGAGTCCTTATTCAGTGTTAGAAGAGAGTGGGTTTGCCACACAACAAGTCTAACTCCAATTCCTGCAACACGACACTGGAGAAAAATCTAGGAGAGGGCTGCTGGTTCTCTCCAGAGTTATGGGCTTTGGATACAGGAGACGCCAACCTGACCTGCCCATTGATAGCCAGAAATAGAGAGACTGACCAAGAGAATTTAATCCAAATTTAATGTTTGTCACCACAAAACTGACTTTTTTTTTATAAAAATGGTTTCATCAACCCAGATGTTGCTCTAAACTGCCACCTAAATGCTATGTAGAAGATTAGGTCTGTAATATTAAACCATTTAAAATGGAAAGTATAAAAATGTGTTTAGTTAGAGGTTTAGTTAATTCTTCAGACTACAATGACTTCACTCATTTTTGAAGCAGACACCTCCTGAATTGCAGTCAGTGGCCTCATGCCAAGCCCAGCATCCATTCGGAATCGTGCAGAGTTTGCACTTCAGTAGCGTTTTAGCAATGTGGTAGGCTTGCTGTCAAATGTCCTGGCTGCAATTTGCTCACAGTGACCTCATTCAGACCCACCCATGTGTTTCAAGGGTTAGCTTTCTGCTGTTTAGCTGCTGTTTTGATCCAACATACCAGACCTCACTTGCAGGATGGTTTGCAAACTCTCAGAGCAGCAAAGTTGTGGCGAAGGTGCCTCCTTGGCAGCAGAGGAACTGTTTATCTCCCAAGGAATGCTGCTGCTTGTTTGGTCCTCCCACCTGTAAGCATAAGTGCTCTCACATCGTGTGAAGACAGTGGAGTTCAATAATAACTAGATTTGAGGGAGCCGGAGGATAAGCTGTCCAAAAACTTAGTCTTCTTGGAAAATCCCACACTTACATCATTCACTAACTTCTTTCAATATTAAAGAGGATTTTACGCCAAAGACCTCTCTGAAAATCCTGCTCACCTTCTGTCTTTGTCAATCTTAGATGTGGATATTTCAAATCAGAGTGCACCATTACTGTTATTTGTAGACTCTTTTTCTGAAACACCATTGGCAATGTGCTTCTTGCCTTCCTCCTCTTGTCTCCTGTAACTCTTGTGTTCATTGCTGATATCAGCCACATCTGCCAGGAGAATGTGAAGCTCAAAATACAATCCAGTCCCTAAAAATTTCTTTCAGATGTGTGGGTGGACAGGTGAGGAGAACTCTGCAGATGGTCTCTGATGGGTTCCAAGCCTTAACAGCTCCAGGCCCTCAGCATACTCCAACTAGAGGAGTCAGACAATGGCTGGACCTTCTTAGACAACTAAGAGACTTGCAATCAACAAAATTTGTAGACTCTCTCTGTAATGCTTTTGTTCATAAGCCTGGTATGATAACCACCCACATCTTTCATGGCTAACCATGGCATTCAGGGATGCTTGGCACTGTGCAGGCCTTTGTTTTCTGCTTCAACTTTTGTTAGAATTGTGCTAATTTGCGTTGTTATGACAGCTTCTGGTGAGTTTTGAATAGTCATATATTTCACTAAATTGTTTATTTAAAATGATTCTTTGAGAAGGGTGTTATTTTGAGGTTTAAAATGTGGACGGTCTGAATGAAAAGGAATGTTCTTCTTTATAGTCCTGTTTTGAGGATGTCTTCTGACACATGAAACTTTCATTATCCTTTAATTATTGATTGGAAGCATTTTCTTACCAGCATAGCACTTACATACAGTGAAATCACTTTTCAGGAGAAATTACTGCAAGCAGTTTTTGGATGAGTTTCAGCTTTGCAAATTGCTTAGGTTTTTTTCCTTTGTTTTTTCTTAGTATCCCATAAATTAAGGCACAAATTATAAGCAAGATCGTTATGCTGTCATGAATCACTCAAGTACTAATGGCCTAATGCACTAAGCCTTAATTAGTAATATTGTATTTTTAAAAAGACAATATTGTGAATGAAACCTGAACATGCACTGTTTTATAACTGGGCTTCCCAGAAGATTTTAAATGGATTCCTCTTCTTAGTATGTTTTTAAATAATTGATACGGCCACTTCAAGCCCTTAGTAGACAAACGAATTATTGGCTGCTGGTGACAAAATTTGGTTTGGGCATAATAACTTCACAGAGACATGGCACTGCATACATCTGCTGCTCTAATTAGAAAGTTTGCCTAGGGTGCTTGTATCAGAAAGAGTGGGAAAAAATAGTGCTCCACAATCTGTTGTAACAGAGTGATTCCTGCAAAATGTGATTTATACAAGATTTCTGTTTAACTCTTTCACTTCTGCTGGAACACTCTGATACCGTTTTAGCAAATTTTATGCAGGCAGGATGGCACTGGCCTTACCTGAATGAGCTCCCTGCTTAGAAGTGCCACTTCTGTGTGCTAGATTTAGGGCCTGCAAGTGCATTGTTCCATGGTGCAAAAGACCATTTTGTTGTCTTCTGTAGAACAGACCATTGGGGCCATTGCTGCTCTGTCCTACAGAAGTCTGATAAGGGGTCTTGAGCTGCTCCGGCCACAGAAAATAACCAGCAACCCTAGTGTTATGTCCCTTTGTTCCAGGTAGGCTCTCAATTTATGATTTTTTAACACAGATAATGAAAATCAGGACTAACAGCTTAAAATGAGTTTTGGTAGCCCAGTGACAGCCGTATGTTTTTGGGGCAAACTTGTTAAGCTGGGACTAAAAGCAGTTGTTGGGAGACAATGGTCAAGTGCATCTTGTTTAAAAGGGGAACATACAGCACTGGAAACCAAGCCCCTTCTTGCTGGAGTGGTTGGAATTCATCCAGTTGAACAGCATTCTGCTCAAAAGAAATAGCTGTTGTTATGGGAAGAATTAATTGAAAGTGTACAAGTAAGATCGGCTTTTCTTGTTGCTGACTTTAATTTACCAATTCACTGAATGTATCCTGGAAAATGATCAATTTCAACAAATACCATGTGTGTTCCATGACAACACACAGCAGGAGTTTGGTGTCATGGAAATATAATTTATTGCAGCTTTCTGAAGAAAGCTGGTAGGCTTGGTGGAGAGTGTAGAGAGCTAGATCTTGTTCTCCTTAGACCTCATTTAAGCTAATAAATAATTCCAGTACAAGGCACTTTAAGGGAACTGAAAATAAAGCAACGTGGAATTTAATTTAAAGAAAAGGAAAGAAATTGTGCCAAAAATGTTTATGCTTTGGATGAAGTGAAATGTGGGCAGCCACAGGAAATTTCCTGTTATTAACCAATCTGAATGTTTCAGAGAATAGATAAATGTCTTAAAGGCAGGTAAAAGTGTTGTGGGAGATGAAATTCTATTTTACATGTCAAATTATCTGTTCATACTGTGCCATTGTGAAACAGCAAAGAGTCAGAGCAGCTATTCAGATATGCTAATGAAATGTTTATGAAAGCAAAATACAATATCAGAAACTGGAGAAATGTTGCAACCTGAAATGAAGGTGTACTTCAGAATATCTGTTGTTATTTTGAATTTTCCTCATCCATATCTTTACAAAGAAAGGAGGAAGCAGTATGATGCTGACATACATTTATAGACACACAGCCTGACATACAGCTGGATTTGAGTTTATTTCTTCTATGGTTTTAATTCTCTAGCTAATCCAAGTATTTAAGTAGATTGTTAACTCAATGGTCAGTGTAACTATGAAAGTATTTATCTTGTTTTCAAGACCACCAGTGATGATGGTAAAATGGTATATAGAATAGTTATACATACCTACAAATTTGTCAATAAAGAACATAAAGTCTTTATATTATTTCCATGAAACATCAGAAATTTTCTAAATAATGAAAATATAGTGATTTTGTTCCAGTATGTAGGGAGGAATTAGAAAGGAAAGAAGGAGAAGAAGCTACAAATTGTTGTCATTTATTTGTTCCCCCAGCAAACACCTAAAAATCAGAGAAACCTGATTGGAATGATGAGAGACTTTAGATCACCTGGAGTTGAAGTTAAGTTTATTTTCGCTGTCAGGTATGCTTATAGTGTTCTATTTATGGGTGTTTGAG
The DNA here is from genome assembly GCA_013399195.1 of Dicrurus megarhynchus. Lineage (NCBI taxonomy): Eukaryota > Metazoa > Chordata > Aves > Passeriformes > Dicruridae > Dicrurus > Dicrurus megarhynchus. The sequence continues at coordinate 1,315,927 of VXAD01004646.1, read as the reverse complement.
GGGTTTATACAGTTTAATGTCTGCTGAACTGAAATATATGGTTCTAGGGAGGATCTCATAAGGGAGGACTATATAAAATTCCTTTCTTATCCATCTAAATGATTCTGCTTTTTCAGTGAGTCATTAGCTTTTATGCAGTGTGCTGTGTTCATTTGTGGACTAATTTTTGACATATGTATTATTCATTTAGTGACTGCTGTTCAAGTTTTATCAATGATTTCAGTGTCCAAAAGAACATTAGAAAGAATGAGGAACATAATTTTGAATGGACTGGTACTCTACATACTTGTTCGTGTTGGGCATACACCAAGACTTTTTGCATACCCTTTCTCAATGACTCTTGATACACAAGTAAAATTGAATTAAGTATAGAATGGTATTTCAGCAGCAGCAAAGATGCATTCCATTCTCATTTGTCCTGCTTGCCTCATCAGCACAAAAGACCATATATACAGGCAATTTCTTTTCTGCCCTTCACGAGTCCCCAGACACTGGTACAAGACCAAAAGCATAACAGGAGGCAGTTTTTATGCTCAAATTGCTTCTTTGTTTCAGAAATGATCACGCTTCAAAAATTTAAAAAAAAAAAAAAAAGAGAAGCTGATGGTCAAAAAGTGCAAAGGTGGCTAAAACCTAAAATGTAACAGCTTAGAAATATTTCCATGGCATCTTGTTTCCATGTCCTGAAGCTTATATATTTCTCTGAACTTGACTTTCTGACCAACCACTCCTGACCAGCCTGATATAAGGATAAGCCTTTTTCCTTTTCTAGGGGATCATGGGAATCTGATACCAAACAGCATCATGGAAGATCTAGTCAAGTCAGAGAAATGAGTGGGAGTAAAAACATTTCCAATCACATGTCGGTAAAACTGTTACTTCCAAGTGCCAGTTTGCGAGTTTTGACTAACACTGGAAAAGCTCTTCGGTCAGACTTTTTCATGGGAAGCAAGTATTTCTGCCCGCGTGGGGTGAAAAAAGCAGGTGGAGGTGGGCATGTAGTGTTTATCACCGAGGTATTTTTCTGTTGAAATGAGTTTCTGAAACAGAGTATTCAATCTTGTGCCATAGCACCACATGAGCAGGATGTGGCAGAATGTTGTCATAGCACCGCATGATCAGTATAAGAAGGATGAGCAGCCAAAACGCCAGCTACACATATTTTTGGGCACCTGTTAGTAGACACCGAAAGTTCCTTGGATCTTATCTGTAGCTGTAGCAGAGAGCTGAATGAAATACAATACTTGAAAACAATAAGGAAAAAAACCACTAAATATTTTGAGTGTAATAGAACTACATGCCAGCAGGCAGCAAGGATTCACAGAATGAGAGTTTCATTAAGTTGTTATATATGTATTCATACAGAGAGATATATGAAAAAAAATACAAGAACTTAGAATTTATGTGATTTTCTGAGCAGAAAAGAAGACAGTGCTTGTTAAAAAAACCCAGTTAATTATTTTTTATGTCAGATGACCTAAAGGTTGGATGAAGAAAACTAAAAAGTACTGTCAGGTGACTCTGAAGGGATCCTACAATTCTTGTTTTTTAGGCACACTGTCTTAACCAGTCCCAATTCTGAAGTTACTGATTTTTGATAATCCTTTGAAAATGCCAAGTGAACAGTCTTCTGTTAAAGCTCTGTCTCTTTTTTGCAGTGCAACTTATTGCATGCTACTGAGCTGGACTACACACTGGAATAAGCTCTAAGAAAAATTCAAAGATGTCATTCTTAATAAAGAAGGTCTCAAACAAAAATAGGAGAAGGAAATGCAGAAGGCTCACTCAAAAATCCTAGTTGCCTTATTCTAGTTGATTATTATTGTTATTTACACAGGGTGCTGCAAATTATACCTAGACTGAGTCAGTACTATTTGAGACCTGCCCTGGTCTCAAATATTTGTTGTGTAATAAACATTCTTATATGCAATGTACCTCTATTTCTTTGGTGTAAGAATAGAGTTGTGTATGAAAGGGTGTAGGAGACACCTTGATATATTTTCATTACCATTTCTTTCAAGGACAGCTGCTATCCTGCCTGGGCTCCTACAGAGTCCATCTAATACCTGAAGCATATTTTCTGCTGGTTGAAGAGTAGGTTGGGTAGTCACATTCTATTGGGGACTTAATGAACAAGAGTGCCTCATACAGATGCTTAAAGAAATTTTTCAACCTGAGCTTGCTCTTGTGAGATTTACTATGAGGAAGACTATTCTAGGCCAGTATTTGCTAAGTGCTTAGTTACAACAGAGATTTTTTTCAATCTGCTATCTGCCTAGATATTCACAGTTTCCACAAAAGTCAACCTTGAGAAATGCATGCGTGTATAGTTACTGTGTGCTCTGTTTCTCTGCAGTGATATTGCATGGAATGCACTTCCATATTCTGTGTAGAGAATCAGGTTTCAATTTCCTTTTTTCAAGGCCCAATGTAGTTACGTCTTCTGTGGTTTTGATTTTCACTGTAGAACTTCCACAGGCAGCTTTACTGGTGTTTTATTATGAGTCATGGTAGTCTGCTAGTCTCATCTGTTTCTGCCTAATCTCATCTGAAAATTTTGAAGTAATATTGGGTTTCCTTTTTACTGAAATTTTAACCTGTGAGATAACATATAAAACATTACTAAGATATTTCCATTCAACATGATTCAGTCTAGCTGTTATATTTCCTTCGAAATCCACCCCAGTAGCTAACATTCAGAAGCACTGAGGTTTCTGACTCTGTGGGTAAGCTCAGTGTTGCAATCCCTCTTACTTGTTTCACCATTTTGAACACTTTAACATATTCCACCAAAAAGTCTCTCTCTGCACAGAAATATTTTAAATAGCTCTGTTAGAGCAAGTTCAAAGGATGATCTCTCTGACATGCATTCTTCAAAGCAAGACTACATTTCTCTGCAACAAAATAAATGTGTCTTACCTCTCCCCCTTCCTACTGTGAGTTGTGCCAGAGCTGTCATTTTTTCAGTAGGGATTGTTTATAAAAAGGACCTATATTCTGCCATTCAGCACAGTAGAAACCCTTGAGTTTTCAGTTTCAGTGTATAAATATTGATTTTTGTACCTCACCAGTTTTGTTAGTTAACTCAAATGTTATAGCATTTTTTGTTGAATGAATGTCTTTAAGGAAATAAAATACGGTACCTTCCTGAAGACTAAGTGCTTGTTTCAGAAAGTGACCATTTAATCCCAGCAGCTAACTATAGTCTGTTTGGGGTATTCTGTCTTGGATCTGAGGTGTTTTGTTGCTTAAGAAAGCCATTGTCAAAAATGACCACAGATGGCTGTTTATGTGCAAGCTATGCAAAATTTACACATAGACTCATGTTAAAGATATCAAAGATCTTGGTTCTTGTTAGATATGTATAGCTATTCTTGATGCATTTCCTATAGCAACTTACTTAATTCTTTCAACATCTGTTCAGATTAAACATAAGTATTGTTCCTCATTAGAAAGCATTGGATTTTGCAGGACCCTCTTGATTTTGCATTCCTGTTTTCAGTACTTCAAGAAATTAAGAACAGAGGATAAGTTAGAACTGGGAAAGGTCCCATGCTTTGATCCAGTGAAAGTGCTCTTCGTGAAAAGCCTTTATAGCTAGTTATCCATGGAAAAACTGCACTTTGAACCTCAAGCTCATGCTGTGGGATTTGTTTCCTAGAAGTCATATTTGTGGCTCAAGTGACCAACCTTTGCTCCCCTTCCTGTGAACCTGACTTCAGAACTCCAGCCAGTTGGAAAGCGCTTCTGTAACCAGAATGAGAACAGCCTCAGGCTTGCAAAGATTACTGATAGAAGATACTTGGCAATGTGAAAAATCATCCTCACAGGTGCATATTTCAACACTTCTCTGAAAGCTCAGTATTGCAGGTTGTCGAGCATTGCTCGGCCGCCATCAATTCCTTCTGAAACCAGTGGACTAAACCCTCAGCTTCATAAATCAGGGAAACTGCTGCTGTCCCAAATATATGCTTGATTACTACACAAAAAAGTCATGTGAAGATGGTCTGAATTTTCAGGTCTGCATATTGTAAGTCTTCAGTTCTACCCAATGGTTTTTGGTACTAGGAAAAGTTTCTGATCCAATAGTTTTGGGGGGGAGGGGGGGACTTGATGCATAGATTAGGAAGTTACTTTATTTTTTTCTTTTCAGAGAGTAATTTTTATATTTTTCTCCATAAGCACTGTGTGTGTCATTCCTCCTCCACTGCTAAGAACAACGTGAAAAGCAATTCTTACCAGCAATTCTGCTTTCAAGTACCTTCAGATGACCTTTGACGTGTAGCACCAGTTGTGCAATATAAACAGGTGGTGACATTCCAGTTACTCTGTCCAGGTAGTCTCTGCCTCAGACTTGAGGAACTGAAGACTTGATGGTGTTCCCCAGCAAATACAAGAAACAGATCTTCATTGCATTGAGGAGATTGTGGAAAAAACTGAGGGAGAGTGAACACAGCAATTCACATAACTCAGTAACACCTCCTGCTTTTGTCAAAAAATCCACAAGTTTGACAAACACAAACAAGAGCAAGGAGGGAATGGGACATGAAAGGGACACCCCAGCAGGTAACAAGTACTCTTATGTTTGCATATGTCCTCATTCTGCAGTCTTCCAGAGAGCCTCACAAAGTGTTCCACACCAAGTGAGGTTTTTCACCTTCTGAGCTGTGGCAGCTCACCCCCCACAGGGTTTCCCAGTAACTCCCACAATCTTGCCGACATGGAGAATGCCAGCTCAAGGCTTTTTGTCAGAAGGCTTTTTGTGCATGAGTGAATCACAATGTCAGACTTGCAAGAAGGCACTCCCTGCTCAGAATCACTACTTTCTAAATGTTGTTTCTTTCATATTTAATTTTGAAGCTGTTCAGCAGGGCATCCACTCCTAGCTCTCTCCCTCTGCCAGGCTTTCATTCCTTTCTGTTTCATAATCATCATGAAGGAGGTGTTTCACATTTACCTGCAGTGCCTGCAGTGACACAACTGCAGATTTTGTTTGGGGCAGCAATGTGACTCCAGTTGTGCAAGCCTGTCTTCGAAGGGACAGTGGTGGCAATTTTATCTGCCTCTTAGTACATAGTTAGGAGCAAATCTTCTTACTATGCTGTTTGTTTAGTTAGAATCTGAGTATTACACCTTTCCCTTTGAATTGTACCTGGACATAAAGAAGGCTCAACTTTTTGTAGCTCTTTTACAGTTTAATGTACTGCAGTTTCTTTGGTCACTGAAAGTGTCAACTTTACTATAAGAAAACAACACCTTGCAAGCTGTCTCAATGAAGATACTGCTTCTCCATAACTGTCTTCCTAATCCTTTAAGCCTTTCCTAGCCCAGATTCCTGTCAAATTCGTAGGAATACAAGAAATCTAGGACAACAACTTAAAACAATTACCAAGATCAGTCTCTGTTTGAATAATGCAATAGCCATATAAATATTGAAGTTAGGACTCTACATTTCTGTTTGCATTATTTCTGGCTACTAATCCTTCAAGAAGCCAAGGGGTTCATCAGTGAGAACTGCTGATAGCTTACATAACCTTGTTTTGATGTTTGTTTTCATTGTGAATCCTTGCCTGGATGTAGACAGGAAAAATTTGCAGCTAAAATTCCATTCACTACATATTAATTTAAAAAAAAATTAATTGTATTTTATATATGGCACAAAAGCTAGCAAAGAAGCTGCATCTGCATATATTGCTTGAGATAACTTTCTATTTTTAAGGTAGGGGCTGTGTAAAAATTATTTGCATAACGACTGTTGGGGTATGGCAGTACTACACAAATCTTACTGTCAATAGAACTAGGAGGAAGAAAAACAATTGAGAGAGCACATTAGCACTCCAGAGTATACACTGTTAGTTCCACTAGAAAATACTTACTGAGCTGACAAACGCTGGGCAAGGTTTTCCTTGCTGCAGATGAAGTGAATGCAGCTTCTCATTCCCATTTTAAAACAATATTTGCAATTAAATGTCTAACCAAATATATGTATATATACATATATACAGAAGGCAGTTTTACTGCTAACTATTGGTTTAAACTCTCAGCATGTGTGCCCACCAGTCTCCTTCTTTCCAGAGTCTTTGCTTTGTACTGCTCAACATCCATTTCCTGCTATGTATTGGTGCTCAGCATCTCTGGGAATAAGGGGGTAAAGACCTTGAGAAAGAGAGCACTTTCCTCCTTCTTTTAAAAGAAAAAGCAAATGTAAAAAACCCAAACTTCAGGCTTAAAAGTGAGTAATTTGGGACATGGGGCACTGACAAGGCTGTAGCCTTCCATACCCTTCCTCTTGCCCTGTGCTCCTCCCAGGTAAAGGCAGAGTTCCTAGCAGGGTTTTCACCAAAGATGTGCCATGAACAGTCAAGCTGCCATTTTGAGACTGGTGTTCAAGCAGCAATATTCTTGACTAATTTTGAATCTTCTGATACAAAATACACTGCTTGTTTTGATTAACATAATGCCTTTGTGTCAACCTGTGTTGAACATAACCTGCGTGAGAAATTCTTATCTTTGCCCCTTTACAGTGACCTAAAAGAGCTGTGTACAGTCTCTCAAAGGCACCAGACTTCCACACTGTTTTCTGTGAGTCTTCACATGAGTACCTTCGAGGATCTCAGTCTTGCCCTTTTGATAACCCAACCTGAACTGATGTACCTAAACCTTGAAGCAGCTACTGCACTGAAATATTATTTTGCGAATCAACATCTATCACAATAAGGCTTCTTTTAGTCTCAATGAGATATGCATCTTAGGATGAGAAGCCTCTTCAGAGAACCATGCATTTCCCTACTTTAAGCTCTTGAGCAGCTCCCTGAAGCACATCTGTTAGTCAATGTGGAGAGCTGGGAACTTCCAGAGGGCCATTCTGTTATTAGAGGGATCGAGGTACCCTCAGTTTTAAGAGGAAAATAGCCCCCTGGTAAATGAAGTGTTTTAATTTATCCTGAAGAGACCTAAGAAATATTTCTGTAGGAACATAAATAATAATTGTTACGAGGATCATGATGGTATTCAGCTATGATCCTACAGACCCCCAGGCATCCCTCCTTAGGGATCAGTGAAAGGTAATTAACAATAACAACTCACTGTTAAAAATTTTAATTTTGTTATCTAGGCACCCATGCATTCATCATAAAATTATTGAGGTATATAAACAGAAAAAAACCCTGAAAAACACAGGAGAGCTGCTTCATCACAGCCAAATTATTTTAGCACGCCAGATTATGATACAATCAAAGATACTCCTTAAATAGCCCAAAATCATAAGGGGTTTTGTTGATACATCTAGATTTATCTTGCACCACTTCGTCCTGGGAGCTCCATTTTCCATGTTACTGTGTTTTCATGGGACTAACTTAAGCTTAATTTCTCCTAAAACCAGTCATCCTGAAACAGGTCTGTGTTTCTGAGTCAGTTCTTCCAGTCTTATATTTATGAGGGAGGAATGGGATATTTGAAGTGCGGTGCTGCGGTTGTCCATGTGCCTGTCTATAGTGTCTGCTTGCCCAGTAGCTAAAGAGTGAGACCTTACGAGAGTCCAATTCTTTGAGCTCGTTCTGTTCACACTGAAGGCAAAGAACAAAAGTAGAAAGCCATGTAAAAAGACAGAGGCAGTTCACCTCAGAAGATCACAGCCAGTGAAAGCTACAGGCACATTTACATAGATGTTGGAGGAGGTTTGGTGTTGAGGGCATACAGTCACAGAGGGGATCACTGATTCACCTTTGTTTAGTGCCCAGCAACATTTGGAGAGTATTTCCCTTTCTCCTACTTGTATTCATGCAAATCTATGCAAATTACCCTTCCTGAGGTTCTCATGACTAACCAAGAGGGACAATTTACATTAGCAACTTTATAGAGAACTGTGTAGGTAGAATGATGCAGGCAGTTGAATAAGAAGAGATCACACAAAAGGATCTTGTTCCTAAAATGAAAATATACAAAGGAAGATAAATCACCACCCCAACAGGTAGTTTAACCTGAAGTGAAAATTGTGCTTGTGCAACATTTGGTGGTTTAAACATTTAATTAGAAACACAACTAGTTTTACTCGGAAGCAAACATTAGAATGGTCAATTTACAGCTGCCTAGAATTTTTTTTTTCAAACACAGACCAAAAAACCCGAAGTCTTCATATGGAATTTATTCATTCATGGTGAATTTTCCCAAGCCAGGCCCACAGGCTTTTTTCCTAGGTGCTCAGGAGGGTGGCATGCCCAGACCTAATGTCTGAAGTGTTTCAGTATGGCAAGTCCTAAGTTTGAAAAGGTCTGTGATTTTTCTTTTCCTCTTTTTTTTTTCTTCAGGAACATGAAAAAAATTCTGATGTGATTATCATTGTCTTAAGAGGTCAAATGTCCAGTAACTGGAAAATGGGAAATGTTTGAGATGGTAGTTTGAGTCAGGCTTTGTGTATGCTTTGTAAATGGCTGTTTAGTTGTACAGAAATAGATACTTCAAATTAATGCCTTGTCTTACTAGCACATGAAAATTCCATTCAAATTATGCAAAAAGACCATACTGCCTTGTCCATAAAATGCTCTTAGGGCATGGTAATCTAATAATAACCAAATACCATGGAACAGTCTTGTTATTTTTTATAAAAACTTTTCAGTTATGTGAGTAAAAGGATGTGGAGAAAGATGACAGATGAGATTGCTCATTTGGAACAGCTTCTCTTCAGGTTATTAATCTCTTCCCTTAAATGTTGATCAGCTACTCTGAGTTCCCCAGTGAAATCACTTCTGGGAGTAAACCTGCATTATCTGTGTGCAATATGACTTGATGGAGGTAAGGAGAATGATGAAAATCTTAGAATTTTCTTAAAATAGAGAGTGACAGAGAGACTTGTCATTTCGGTGGTGACTTTTTTCACCTTTCCTTTTGCCATGCAAATTTTGTCTTCCAGTAGGCTTCAATTTTGAGCAAGTTGTTGATCAGTTGAGGGGTGTGTGCATGTGTGTGTATGTCAGAGATTTTAAGTGCATGTGGGCAGTTTTTCTGAGGAGCTTAAGACCTAAAACCTCTTCATGTGTCACAGGCTAAGATCAGGGCTCTCTCTGGTGAGCTTTTCTAAAGAGCCAGACGTAAAAGTAAGGAGTCAAACTCGGGTCTCAGGTGGTATGAAATCCCACTCTGTAGATTGATTCTGCAGAAACAGACCCAGGAAAACCTTCAGGAGGCAGATACTTCCCTCTAGGGTAACCCTTTAGCAACCTGTTAGATTTTCATGAAAGTGATTTCTGTTAGCTATTGAATCAGTGAACTCTTCTTGGCCGATATCCCTTCCCAGTTCTCAGAGGCCTCTCTGGAGCATCAATATATAATGCTAGAATAAAAAGGGAACAGTAAAGTCAGAGTTCATGTGGCTCACTTCTTCTCTACCCCTATGTTTACAGATTATAAAATGGGATCTCTTTGAGGTCATTTGTTATTTCCCCTGAAATTTTCTGAAATCTCCATACTTGTGAGATTATTCTCTAGTTCTCTATCCTACTACAAAAATGTTTGGATGGCTGTGCTGCTACACTGAAGTGCTGACAGGTAAAAAAATATGGTGATCTCTGCCACGTGTTGATCCTTACACAGGCAAGGAGTTCCACATTCAGGTTCAAGACTGAAAAAGATGCTGGTCTTCAGCATTTATGGCAGCATTTTGAAGCTTTTGGATGACATCAGGAGTATGCTAACATTTTGAATGATGAACCCACCTGTTCATCCATCATTCAAAAGTCCCTGTTCTTGAGCAAATTCTACTCTGGCTTGGGATCTAGAGTCTCCTCTGAAACCTATGTGTGTTTTGTATGTAAATATGAACAAAATCAATGAGTATCTTAAGTGATGAGATTTTTCTTTCCTCTTCCAAATTGGTTTCACCTGAAGGGAAGGCTCACTAGACCAAACAACTAATACAAGTATTTCAATCAAGTGAGGTACTTCAGTCAGCAGTTCCAAGATTCACTGAATTAAGGTCATTGACAATGCTAATTAACATTAACCATTAGAGCATTAAATCTTTCCACCTGTAGAGAAGTTCTTCATGAATCATGTTTCAACATTACAAATCTTTAGAAGTGAGTTACGATAGCGGCAGTGCTTCTGCTTCTTTAGTGGAGGGAGGGTACGTCAGGGATATGTCATAAATAACCAGAGATGGTTTCACGGTTCAGATCCTGAAATCTGGCAGATGTGATTATTGGCCTGAGCTCTACCCTCATCATAGGTTGTTTTTTGTATGAGCATCATATCTTTGTTTCCTAGCAATAAAACAGTAATTGGCATTTTCTTGACTGAAAGGGTTATGAAACACTTGGGAATAGGCTGCCTGGGGAAGTGCTTGAGTCACCATCCCTGGAGGTATTTAAAAGTCATGTTAATGTGACACTGAGGGACATTGCTTAGGGATGGACTTGGCAGTATTAGGTTAATGGTTGGATTCTATCATCTTAAGGGACTTTTCCAGCCTAAATATTTCTCTGATTCTATGACATATTTTTAGGGGGAGTGGCCTAAATTGTGTGATCTTAAGTAATCAAAATCTATGTAAGTATTTAAAGTAAGTTTAAGAAACTGAATGGGGAAATTAAAGAAGAAAGGCAGCATTTCAGTCCTTAGTTCTACATTAACATTGTAGGGTTTTATTTTCCAACACATTCAACACAATCTTTAAAAATAGTAAATTGTATTCAGACAATTATTGCTCAATCATTATTATTCGACATTATTCAATTAAATTCATGTTGGTTCTCATTTGGTGCTTTCACACTTCATTTTAGGTCATAAGAACCATGAATTTATTCTACCTTGTAAAACAAACATGTAAGAAAAAAATAACACCTACATCACATACTTACAGAACGTTACCTATAAATGCTTCTGTTTGTTCTTTCATAGTATTTTGTAAAAAGAAAATTTATTGTAAATTCAAGGCTGATGAATGCTTTTGCACCTTGAGATAGTGTACATCCGTTAGAAGTTTTGAAACTTTTTTTTAAGGGAAGGGTTAAAGCTTTTGTTTTGAAGTCTTTGAAGGGTAATATGGATCATAAAGCAGAACACAGCTGAGCAAACATCTGGTTAAATAGGTTTTGAAGTTACCTGTAGAAGATATAGATGGGGTTTGATGCTTTGTTTGGGTAGGGTTTTTTGGGGTTTTTTTGCTTTACATTGGAGCATTAAACTTTCACATGTTCAGTCCTCTGTAATCGAGATACTCAGGTTTGTGGGGCACCAAAGCTGCATGTCCAGTCCTGAACTGTCAGTCAAGTTGATAAGTATGTTAACTGCTTCTGTCAAAAGAAAGGTGGTATTGAAATCATAACATTTTTTTCACAAAGTAACATTTCAAAATGTTTCATTGGCTTGAATGACATTTTTTCTAAACTTTTAATTTTTAACATTCAAGAAGAGTCTAATTTGACTGAATGCAATTATAAGCTGGATTTTCTCTTCCCAAACCAACCCTTCTCAATTCTGCATCAAGGGCTTTCTCTTCCATTTTCTCTGCTACTATTACTGTTCTTATTTGCTTAATAATAGTGGCTTTCTCCTTGTAGTCCAGCTAGGTATTATTCTGTCCTGAACTTATGTCCATTCTCTGTTCAGAGGAGAAATAGCTGTTCTGCATATCTACATTTCCCAAACCTTTAGGCAGTACAATAGTTACAGAGTAAATTAGGACACCACTTTGACCATGAATAATTCATGCCAGCATTCTTTCTTTCGGTTTACATTTGATTCAATAGAACAATGTCAGTAACAGAGATGCTAAGACTAGATTTTACTGGCAGTTCAAGAAGAGCTGTCGGATATGGCTTTTAGGGTACTTAAGAACTTAAGTTTTATTTAACTTCTGGCCAGGTACCACACCTGAGGTTTCACAACCTCTCCCTACTGCATTAGTTTTGTTCTACCAGACACCGTTCCAGTGACTCCAAAGAATTTTTTCATCATATAGCAGGTTAATATAACAGGACATCAGGTCCAACCAAGTACGACATTTGAGATGAAGTGTAGACACCTAGAGTGTCTTTATCTTAAAAGATTTTTTATGAATTCTTTTTTATGTGTAATGATGCTTTTATTGTTATATTGGATGTAGTGACAGTATCAGTTACCTAGGGTGGGTTTGTTGGTGAAAATCAGCTTCTGCTAATTATGATCCAAGTGCTATGAAGCAATACTTTAGGTTGAATGATTCATCCCGGAATCAGTATTTTAGGTGAACCAGAGGGTGGAACAGTGTGATGACAAATGAGCTGATACACTAACCTTGTTCATGTGACTAGCTAATAATACCTCTGTGTTGGTCTGTGCTGGCTCCCTTGACAAATGCAGATAGGGTTACTGTTTTCATGTGGTTTCAGTTTGATTTTCTTCTTTCTTTTTTTCACCTTCTTGTAAGAAATACTGAAAATTATATACTGGACCTAAGACTTATAAGAGGAAGTTGATATCCTGTTTGTCAAGAGTACAAAAGTTAACTATTAAATAGTTGTTTGAAGCTCTGACACAAGCTTTGTCAAACTCATTTTTCCTGCCTGCTGTGCTCAAGGTATTACTGATGTCCTCTGCTGTAAATGACATAGAAAGCATGGTATTTCTTGAAGGAAGCCTCTGTGGGGTTTATTATTGGATGGAGTTGTTGACTGATTGAGGAGTTTCAATATCATCCTTTTTCTGAAATCTTAGCAATCTGCTGAAATGAATGGCTGAGTGTTAGCCATAGTCCCCCTTTAATCCTTCACCTTTTATCTCTTTGCTTGCTGATGTTTTTTACACTAATTTGGAGCACTCCTTCTTGCCGTTCTGACATACTCTTAACTCATCAGTGACGCTTTTGAAACTCAGGAGAATCACAGTGCAGTGTAGTTCATAACAATCTCATCCCATCTCATGGATTTAGTACTTTTACAGTAACCACTAGCAACCTAATTTGCTAGGTGAACAGCATAACATGAAATCTATCTCTCTTTTTTATTTGTCCAGAAATTAGCATTGTCAGCTGGATTGATTAGCAGCATGCAGCAATCCTTGATGTCACACGTGAGAGAGTATCTTTGGAGATCTGAAGAGTACCTTGGGAGAGAGAGAACAACATTGAATTCTCTTTTTTCTTACTTTTTTTCCTCTAAATATTTATTGTATTTGAATGAAGTAGGTTTCGATTTTCTATGTATTTCCTGTTTGCAGAACATGGAATTTTAGGTTGGGAACAATCTATGCCATGGCTGGAGCATTGCAGGAGACATGTTTTAATTGGCTGGTTGGACTAAGTCTGGCCCATCAGTCAGTGTCTTTGGGTAATGAGGGCAAGAAGTGAGTTTTGATTTTGTAGCACTCACCATTTCCCAAGGAGCAGAGAGAAAGCGTCTCCTCTGCAGCACGGTCGTCCTTGCCTTGGTGAAGGCAGTGCATCCCAGCACACTTTTCACCAATAGCTCCTCTCTCCCGTGGTTTTCCCTAGAGTTGAAACCTTGGCGTTGGCTCCTCTTGTTTTGGTGTGCTCTTCTACCTGCCTCTCCTGCTGCCTGCCTGTGGCCACAGCAGGGCACTAACTCCATGCTAGCTTCTAAGCTGATAAGCCACGCAGTTTATTACCTCCTGTTCTGTTCCATGTGCCACTTGCTTCCAACCCGGCTGCCCAGAGACACGTCTAGAGGATGTCTGATTCACAGAATGACACAGAGCAAGATCTTTTCCATTTCCCTAATGGCTTTTTGCTTTTCCTTTTGAAAACAATGCTGCTGGTATTTTCCATGAAAAACTTCTGAATAAAAGGTTTTCCTCAATCAACCTTCTTTTACTCTTCTTTTGTTTTCCACCTTTTTTTCTTATATACATGGTATATCTCCCTTCTCCCACAAACGAATCCCAGATCCAAAACTCAGGCAAATATTTTCAGTTTGCTTTTTGTCACCATCGTTTTTATGGTTATGTGTAACTGAAGTTTATATAATGGAATGTGGACCCTTGTCATTGGCTAACTAATTTTGAACAGGAAAATTTTCTATGGGAGAACCAGTATAAAAGCTGATATGTGCAGTGGCTCTCTGTTGTTAAAATACTTTAGAATTTAGTAGTAGTAGTAATGGAACAGAAAGTGGATAAATATTTTCAATTTATAGCCCCTGATGTTTGAATTCAACTTCATTGTGACTAGCAGAAAATGGGACATATTTACAGCACCACAATGAAAATTTCCCTTCTTACTGTGGCAAAGAGAAAATGAAAAAATGTAGGGAGGTAAGATAAACAGGAAATTTCACTGCGGCATTAGGCACCAAGAATAGTGAGGTACTATTTTGAAGAAAAACGCTGCAAATGCTGTGGCAACTGGCATTATCTTTGAATCAGTATTCATGAAGTTTATAATTAATTAGAATGTGTTGTTAGTCTTGCAGCTGAATTTTAACTCTACAGCATTTTAGCACTCTCTTTTTTCTTTGACCTAAATCCGTCTAATTTTTTGTCTTCGTTAAAAGCACAGAACAAAAACACTATTGTGTCTTGGGCTGTGCTCAAGCAGATCAAGTAAGTTTGCATTGCTAAGCAAAGCCATATACGTTTTAGTCATACCAGAAATGTTTGACCCTTACACAATTAAGTGAGATGAGTGTCCACGTGATGGAAATGTTAACTGGTTTTTGCTTAAACCTATTTGTGAAACAGACAGTCCAACAGGGGAACAAAAGAGAGGGACAAATCTGAAAATGTAATCAGGCATAATAACACTTAACTTTAGAGAGGAGAAAAGTGTTTCATTTGTAGATGTAAATGAAATATCATTACAATTCAGTGTCTTCAGGAGTGTTCTTCATTTACATTGGTTACTGTTAGCATTTCTTAAGGATGATTTAATATATATATTCAAAAGCTTTTTTTTTTAAACTGAGAGATGATTCAGAAGAGCATGGCTGCATTCTTGCAGACACAATGCAATCCACACTTCCCAGTCCTGTGATTTAGATTTCTATACTAACCAGAAGAAAACAGAATACATTTAGAAATGCTGCGAAAAACAAGAAAACACCCTATGTGCTAATGCATTCAAGAAAATTGCTCATGATATTATTAGTTTCTGTTTTGTTATTTGAAAGTTAGTTCTACTTACTCCCTTAAAAAGACTTGATTTTCATTAAAAACATGTGTTTGTTGGGTTTTTTTTCCATGAAAGCAGAGACCTTTGATCTATTTGTAAGGTAGGATCACCAGCTGCTTTACAAGGCATGCCTTGCTGGTGCCTCCTGGGCCTAAGTGAAAGAAATTGTCCTTGCAGCCCCATGGGCATGTGTCGCCATGTGCTCACAAGGCTGGTCCTCTAAATTAGCCATGAGCCTGAAGTCCATGCAACGCCAAACTAGGAGAAGACGCTGCTG
The DNA here is from genome assembly GCA_013399195.1 of Dicrurus megarhynchus. Taxonomy (NCBI): domain Eukaryota; kingdom Metazoa; phylum Chordata; class Aves; order Passeriformes; family Dicruridae; genus Dicrurus; species Dicrurus megarhynchus. The sequence goes on along the minus strand of VXAD01004646.1, from coordinate 1,300,550 downwards.
CCTGCTAAGAAATGGGGTGGCCACCAATTCCTTTTAATATGGCTGATGAGCTGGGACTCTAGACAAAGGCTGATGTAAAGGTTTGAGTATTTCTTATCAGAAGCGGGGACAAAACAGGAGGAATAAAACTAAATAAAAGGAATTTTGAAGGCTTTGGAACAGAGCAGATCCTGCAAACTACAGTGCCTATTGCAGTGTTTATTGAAGAACCTTCAGTCTACACCATAGACCTCTGGTTCACATCTTTTGCAAGATGCAATACTTAGATCCATCTCTAAATAAAAAAAATTATCAGTATGTTTTAATTTTTTTTAATAAGATTCTTTTTTTTTCTATCTGCAAAACTTCTAAATGTACCTTCACTTTTCCATGAAAGGTTTTTCTGCACTGGATCTACAATTCACTGTCAAATGTACATACCACAATTGTGTCTTGGTCTGTGCCTATACCTATAGAAATTGTCTAAGAGTAGCCACTGGACAGCTTGGTTCTGGGTTTTGTTCACTTACTACTCTCCTACAGATAAAACTGTGGACAAATTAAACATCCCTGAAATGCGATGAGCATTGGAAGGGAAAATTGTGCATAAGAACAATTGCATATTCAGGATCTCACAGCAAAGAGAAGACACATGTCAAGCTAGATATCCTGCTCTTGGTGTCTTTCCTTCTCCCATCTGGATCACTGTCTGTGAATTGGGATACAGAGGTAAAGAATTCCTTTTATTTCCGGGAGAAGTATTTCCCAGGCAGATACAAGGGAGATATAACTCCAGACTGAACTTTTTGGTATCTTCGCTGTATGCACAAAACATTGGTGTAGCTATAACAGAGTGAATTCTTTGAGGTGGATTATTTCTGAAGGTAGATGGAAAGAAAAGAAGGTCTGCTCGTCCTGTTTCAGGATTGTTTTATCACATCTTTAATCCACAGTGAGGAATGTGTTTATACTCATATGGTTTTAAACTGTCACCCAGATAGAAAGAGGTATGTATCATCTTACCATACCTAAGCCACCCAGTCTCCTTCTCATTGCTTTTGTTATTGTCTTGGACACATTCCACCTTCCTCCATGGCATTTCCTGGGTTTAGATGATTTAGAAGCATGTCGGTTTTTGGATGGCTGGGTTTCAGGTGTGCTGATGATCAGGTAGCCTAATTTTAAATGTTGGCAGTGCTGTTTGAAATGTGATTGCATATTTGTCATAAATGTCTATTATTATGCCCTATATTTCTTCAATTTTTAAACTTTGAATTGTCTGATGGTTTTGTCACCTGGAAATTTCTTTTTTTTTACTTTTTTTTTCAGCCAGTCCCTGGAGTTTTTCTAGGGTTAGCCAAGCACAGTCACAGTTGACATTATCTTGTGTTAGTGATAGTCCTTGCCATGAGTGGGAGGTTAAAGTAGATGACCTCCAGGGTTTTTTTCCAACCATTATTTCTGTGATTCATCATGTATTAGTCATTCATTTTCTGTGTATCACAGGTGTCCTTAACTTTATATGCTTCCTCTGACTTCCTAACGAGTTTGTGATGGAGCAGGAAGTAATTTCCTGCGGTTCCACAGCAGACTGAGATCTCAAGAGAAACAAACTCTTGTTAGTGGTAGGCAGTGCCACATTCAGATGGCATGTGCTGTTAGTAAAAATCTGAGTTCTTGTGTAGTTGGTGGTCTGATCTTTCCCTCATGGAAGAATCATTGCACACTTGCAGTGATGGGGGAGACCCCGGAAACTGAGTGTTCAGATTTGTTCCAGTGGCTGTCTGAAAAGATTCACATTTTGTGCCCAGCTCTGGGAGGGCAGAGTTTGATCAGATGGATAAATAGCAGAGAAGGAATGAAATTACCTAGCTGGAGAGCAGGATGTAGTAGTAAACAGCACACATGGAATTTAATTCACTGGGGTTTCTCCTGTACTATGCCAGCTGTAGTGTTGACAAAGCAGTGTAGTTATTTGACCTAGACCCTTGATATTTGCTTGAAAAGACATTTGCAGAACTGTAAATGTGCTACATGTATTGCAGTATTTGTTGGGCCAAGGTGTGATATCTCTCCAGCAGACCCTCTACCTGAGCACTTTCACACAGCAAGAGATAAATAGGTTGGTGGTGGGGAATGGGAAAGTGAGAATCAGTTGGGGAATGACAGGGGTTGTATAATGAGCTGAAGATAAAAAATGAATAAAATTTAAATGTGTATCTTAGCTAAGTGAGAGACAGATGGAAGAAATCTACAAATTTTGGGGGTGTGAAAGCTCTCCTGGAAAATGCAGCTCTGTTGAAATCAAAATACTTTACAAAGCAGGTCAACTGCAGTAGGCTTTTGCTTCAAAAAAAATAAAAAGTCTGTCAGACAGAACATATTTTAATATTTTGGAATTCATCTTTTTTAATTCTTAGTTTTGAAGTGATCCTTTGGATTCATTTTTTTATCTATTTTGATTTATTTAGAAATAAGTGTGAAGAATAAACAAATAATCAAAGGAGACATGGAATTTTCCTTCCAAGATTATTTGAAGTGTTTCAGTTTTGATGTAATTTGGAGCAAAGCCAGAGTGCAAAATCCTTGGAAATTGCTGTCATCCATTCAGTTCCCAGGGGGCCTGGGAAGGACTCTGTTCTGTATCGCACTTCAGCTGGTATCTCTTGATATGCAGAAGCACCAGTAATTGCCAATAGCTGTACTACAGCTCATTTGCTTTGCTCTCTGGATTGCAAGGGACTGAATGTGCAAGTGGTTTCAGCATCCTGCTACGCCTGATGTCCAGCTGTAGTGGTACCACTTCTCCTGTCACACTGCTCTGAAAAGTAGAAGCCTTGCTTTTTCCCCCCATGCTGCACCGAATCTCTTTCAAGATCAAAACAATTGTAAGGGAAGATGTCCCTATTAACACTTTCTGGGGACTATATAAGAGATTTAATAGAGCTTTTCTTTCTCTGCCTTCCTTTTTCCATAAAATCTAGTATGAGGTGACTGAGATAAGTGCTGACTGCTATGTCTTGCAAGAAACAGCTCAGTTCTGCTATTGGATATTAACTAATTGTTGTGTGCCACTGAGAGATTTTTCTTGTGTTTGTGCATGGAGAGTTCTGCCATAAAATCTGGTGTTTGAGTGTTTAAGGTATCATTTAGTGCTGAAAAAATTATTGTTCTTGTGGAAATTCACAGAAAAAGTGTCTTGGAAAAGTGTTTGTTATCACTGCCTTCTTAACGGTTTATTATAAATCATTTACATTACAGTTGGTTTGTCTTTTATTTAAGAGACAAATTTCCTTGTCTTTCATTATGTCTTGTAGGTAAGATATTCAAGGAAACACATAGATAGGACCTCATTTAGAAGTCAAACAATTGAATGAGCTTCTCAACTGAGCATGAAAACCGGAAAAAAAAAAAAAGACTTGTAATTTTCGTCCTGGTTCTGGTCCTGCAAAGCAACCTTTGGATTCATCTGGTGTGAGAAATTTACCACAATCCATTCAACACTTTTCTGCCCACTTTGATGCAGTGCTGTCATTACTGTGAAATCCATGTTCAGGGGCTTTTTTCCTTTCAGGCATGCACATCGCTCCCACTGTGGATAATTCGTTATGTATGGGTAGCATGGGAAGAAGACTTTTCTTAAGTGCTTGCAAAGATGCTGCTCTGCAGAACTGCAGTAAATAGCTACTTTAGCAGTGGTTTTAAGAACTAATTTATTAGTTTGTCCTTTTTAGACATGCCAACCTTTATACTAGCAAATACAAATTACTTTATGGTTTAAATATCATCTGGCATTTTCAAGTGCTTCTCAAGAACTTTGTGTGCATTCAAGATCAGTGGCCAATTTTCTTTGGGGAATGGAGGAGCTAGGTGTCTCACCCAGCTATCTTTTCAGCAGATTCCTTACTAGAAAGGAAAGTAAATTTGTCCCTGTTAAAACTTTGGTTCTTCTCTTTCGTTCTCTTTGCTCTGCACAATTGGTAATGCCACGCCTGTCTGCATCACAGCTTGGGGAGGATGGTCAGAAAGTCTGTGGAGTCCATATGTGAAATGGAGACCAATGAGTTTTTCAACAGAAATGCCTTTTTAAGACAGGAAAAACTTCTGTGTTTGTGCTCTGTATCACTTTAACTGGTATTCACTGTGTTTCAAGTAAAAGGTTTTTGTCATAAACCACAAAGAGTATATTCTATGGTATTAGTAGGGGTTAAATATTTTGGAATTATAAAATACTTTTAAAATTTGAATAAATTACTTGAGGGTGGAGAAGGAACAGAAAGTTTTAGCACTTCTCTATCTATTCAGGGAAGGTACTTCAGGGCTATTGTGTCTTTAACAAATAATTATCATACATAACATGGAAATTTGGAAAAGTTGCAGGCTGCATTGGAACGTCACAATTAGAGCTACCACTGTAAAGAGCACAAAAACTGGAGCTTCTTCAAAATAAGACATTTAGAAGTTCAGATTTTTGAGTTTGTTCTTTTGGTTTGGTTTGGTAGTGGAAAAGACCAAGCTGGATATGAAATAAAAAGCATTATGTACAAAAAGCATCTAATAGCTTTACATAATATCTCTTGAGTGAATGTCTTAGGTGCATTTTGGTGTCAAACTTCATCTCTTAGTCTGTGACAAACAGATTTCTTAATAGTAGATGCAAAGGAGTAGCCAGAAATCTATGCCAATCTAATGACAAAGCAGGTTATGAACTCGCTTCATTTAGGGCTGAGATCAGTGTGATACCAAGAGGAGGGCCATTAAGGTTTATTAGATTTGTCTAACACTATCAGCCATACTTGGTTTAAAAAATACGTGTATTATTTATGAAATATGTACAATCTGGAACTAGTTTGCTTTCAAATTGCTCCTGTGAAAAGTAGTCCTTTATGATGATTTCATAAAGCCATTAAATGGCTAGACCAAATGTATTATTAAAGTGCTTAAGGATATATTTCATACAGCAGCAGGAAGCAATGTGTGTTCCTGTAGAAATTCTTTTCCACTCATGAGAGAAAATGTTCTTTTTTAGTATGTAAATACTGAATTTACTGTAAAATATATGTGGAAAAGCTTTAAGATCCTGGGAGCTCCAGTTCAATGCTTAGCTTGTAGAAATGTCTAAAGGAGGTGCAGATGAGCCCTTTGAAAACAAATAAGTAGAACAATTGTGGTTCATCAAGCATAGTCATGGAAGAGGCTCTTCAAAATGATGGAGACACATGCCTCAGCCTCCTTCTGACCAGCAGGGTGTTTATCAGAATTTAGCTGTCCTGACGTGGTCATCTGGGGTGGGAAGGACTGTTTCTTGTCAATGCTGGGGAGGCCCACTGCTATCTGACTGCAGACCTGGGAGCTGGCTGTGCTGATCTCTCAGGGTGGCAAGGTTTGGGGCTGCTGGGATACACACAAAAATCCTAGCCCTTGGTCTACTAGTACTACTTGGTTCTGATCTAAAATCCCTTCACCCCGGTGAGACCAGACCCCGGTGACTCAGAGTAACATGGTGCTTGATTGATCATAGCCTTTCCTTAAGATGTGTTTTGGTAACTCCATTAAACATGAGCCTCAAGAAGCAGAGGTCACATTTTTTGCAAATACTCTGCAGCTGTATCACTCCTGACTGCTCATGATGGCTGGTCTTCAGTGCTATGCTTGTCCAGGTGCAGTCTCGTAAACAACCGTAGTTACAAACACATCTACATTTCAAGGTACAGTGGGAAGATAAATACTTAATTTATATCTTCTCAAAAATTTAAAAAAGCAGTTAGTTCCTGGCATTTTGACCTTCTAGGTGACATAAATAAAACATGTGTTCTCTCAGAGATTGAGGATTTTCCTTTTTAAACCTGCATCTTCTGTATCTTGTGCTGATCTTTTCCATGAGTCACTTAATTGCTGCCTCACAGGAACCTTTGTGGAGTAAGTCGAAGCTGTGCAGCAGTCCTGAAGTCCATGGATAAGCAGAGGGAGCATGCTGAGAAGTTATAATAATAGAGATACCAACTGCTCTGTTAAAAAACTTGGCTTGCCCCTGAGTCAAAGATTTCGGCAGTATCTTGCCTCTTTTCAGTACCCCTAGACAAGCCAGAGCCATTGCACTGAGTAAGCAGAATTCCTTCTCAAAGCCTTGCTAGACTTTCACTGCTATTTTTATATTAGAGAAGTCCTAAAATGAGTGCTCAGAATTCATTGATTCTATTTTTTTCCTGCAAAACATGTGGAGAGATTTTACTACATTTCAATATGTTTATTTAGTTAATCATACAGACAGAAACCCATATTTCTGCCAGGGACATTTCTAGCTCAGTGGTCCATCTAGGAGAGTAGGAAAGTATAAAAATAGATTTACTGGAATCTACGTGAGTGACACAAGTATCTCCTCCCAGGGAATATATCTCATAATGTCATCTTTATTGCAGTTTGTGAGCATCAGACATACTTCAGGCCTCATCCATTGTGAAGACAGAGCCATGTCAGGGAGATGGGAAGAGGGTTTAAATAGTTTCTGCTACTTTTAGAAGTCTGAACACCACAATAACAGTAATATAGCTTGCTGATTTTTTAATATGTTCAAATATAGCAATTTTTGGTTATGCTCAGCAGTGTCTGTGAATCAATGCTAATTTGTTAATGGATTGAAAGGGCTACAGTTTTTTTGAAATTAAAAAAGTACGGATTTTTGGTAGGCTGAAGAGTCAGCATTCTTTATGGAAAGAGAAATTTTTTTTTTTTCAAATTTAATTAATAATGACAATACTGATTTAATTGCAGGAGGAACTTGCCATCCCTTGGATATGATGGAATTCAGTTCTTATTTCACTTGTTTCTTGCTGATTATGGAGCAAAGGAAACCCTAGACATGCTGAGTTCTAGGTTTTCCAGAAGTGTTTAAAGCAGTAGTGGGTCAGATCAATTTTGTTGATAGTTGATGAGACCCATGTGCATTGTAATTTAGAGCCTTTAGCTATTAAACTACTAGTTCAGAACAATTTTATTCTTAGAGGATTAATTCTTTGGTAAATGAGTGTGTTACTAACGTAACTTGTTGATACTAAAATAAGGGGACATGAAAAAAAAAAGGAGCTCAAACAACTGCTTTCAGCAATGAAATCTTTCAAAAGAAATAAAACATAAACATGTTTAAATAGTATTAACAAAAAGTCATAAAATTAAAATTAAATTCATTCATTCATTTTGTAATGAAAAACACTCCCCGATGTAACAAAACCACTCACAAAAATTAACAAAAAATATATGAGAGAAATAATTTTGCTTTAGTTTTATGAAGAGTCAATTCTTCTTCACAGGATGAGGAGAATTCTTGTCTTTTTACATACAGAAGTGTCAGTTTTGGAAGCCATACAAAGAAAAAGAAGTGGATGAGTGGGCCACTGAGTACATAACATGTTGCATTGCACACAGATTCTGTTAAAATACAGTGGTTTCCTCTTGACTACAAATATTCCTCATTTTATTATTGTGTTTACTTATTTCAGCTTGCATCATTCACACAATCTACAAAACAGCTGTCTGTAAGGAGCTTTCTTGCACAGGCTTGATGAAGAGAAATGCAGAATGACAAGATAATATAACACAATAATCCTGTTATACCCTTTTATGTGGATGTGGACAAGGGGTGTTATTTTTAGTTAGGGTCAGCTAGGGGTTTTTTGTCCTAAATCCTTCTGTTACAGATCATGTAGAATTTGTGGGGGTTTTGACAAGAACTGTTCAGTTGTTCTCTGTTAATGTAGATCATCCCTTCTAGATTTGCAGAACTGTTTTAGGCTTTGAAATCCCCTTGTCAGAAGTGCTGTAGGAGCAATGATAAGATGTTTTTCCTGATGTAACTTCCATTTTTCATACCTTAGTGTCTTAAAAACAGCAGGAGAAAAAAAAAATCAATCTCAAGCAAAACAAATTGTCATGCAGCAAGATACATCCTAACCTACCACTTTAAAAAATGAAGCATATGACTTTTCTTACAAACCAAGGGGCAGCATCACTTCTACATTAATTTTTATCACTCTTTCTGCACATGTTTCTCTTGTGGCAGTAAATCTTTGCCCGTGTGATCTGTCATGCTACGGGTTATCTTCTCTAGCTTCTGGGGTTTTGAAGCTTATTGTTGTCTTCACCCGTGATTCAGAGGGCAGTGGGACCTGTGCAGTGAACAGAGCTCTTTCACAACCAGCCATCTGTGGTGAGTCCCTGAGGAGGGCAGCACACACAATCCACTATCATCATGGGTGGGTGAATAGCAGTAATGGTGAATAGGGATTAATAGCAGTAATGGTGAATAGGGATTAAACAATCGATTTTTTTTTTTCCAGTCCTGTATGGATGCTTTTCTTGTTACTGAAGAATCCTCAGAGAAAGACATTTCTCTGGCTGACATACCCTGTTCTTCATTTCCAGGCAGCTTCACAGCCATTTCCAAGCTGGAGAGTTCCCATAGAGTGTAGTCCCTTTGCTCTGTTGTTTCTTTGAAAGCAGTGACCCTAGATCTGCAGTGCTTAAACATGCATATGCTTGATTACAAGAAACATTTCTAAGTGGGATGATTCCCCCACTGGCTGGCTGTTACAGCAATGGGATTTATGATTTGCATTTCCTGACTCCAACGGCTAGGTAACATAAATAGCATTTGCCTTACTTTAAGAGCTTTTTGGAAATCTGAAATTTTGTTCTTCCTTTTTAGACTGATTCTTGAATCCTACCCTTTTTTAAAATAGGTGTAAATCTTGTTGAAGTTGAATTTTTTGAGGGACAAAAGCTCTCAGTATATTCTTCTGTCAATGAAGTTTTTCTTCCAGAGTTTCTGTTCTTTAGGTTCCTGTGGATCATTTGCACATTTTTTTAATGAGTTCTGATGGAAAAAAAATCCCAACGAAATGGTTTTAATATTTTAAAAGTTTTTCTTTCTTTTTAGCTGTACGTGTGGATGTCATTTGTCAAAATTTTCTGATCAATGTGGCTAGTGTATACCAGTTATAGAACTGGAGTGGCTAGACCCATGCAAGATCCACGCAAAGCTACCCAGGATGATGCTCATTTTCAAGAGGCATCCTGTGATTGCTCTGATGCTGTAAGAACCACTTATTCCAAACATAGTCATGGCGTGGTGCTTATTCACCTGAATAGGATGTTTTGATGACTCTGGTTCTAGTCGGGTAAATGTACCCCCAGAGGCAGATCTGCAGATCCGGGGTTCCCTGTGGGATATCATCTTCAGGCTGGATCATTATGGCAGTTCAGTTCCTACAGTGAAAATCTCGATCCTGTCTAAAAGTTTTGGAACTGCTAATCAGACTGGGATGAGGCAGTAAGAGCTGCTCGTGGTTAAACACTGCTGTCCTGCCGCTGAAGCTCACAATACACGTTTTTCTCCCCAGGAGTATAATTAGATTGTAGGCTTTTGTAGCAAACTACAAAGTGGTACACACTTCCTCTCAATGAATTTCTACCAAGATTTTCATTTCAAACAACAAAAAGAATATAGAACATCAACTAATAAGGCTATAGGGTATGACCTTGCCCATGGAGAGCAGCTGACTGTTGCTGTCCAGGAAGTTTTACTTTAACAGCAAGCCTTTGAACATCAGCGATGCTGAGCTGCAGCGTAACAGAACCTCTCCAAAATCTGTAGGATCTTTTGTGGACTGAATACTGAAGTAGACTGTAGCAGTAGTAGTGCTGTTTTATATAAATGTTAAAGCTACATATGTTGCTAAATAAAAACTACTCATAGGTTTATAAACATGTCTCTGTAGGAATGTGACAATACTTCTCTGAACACAGCATTTTTTATTTGATGTTTCTTTTCTGTTGACAGATATATCAACTTAAAAGTAGCCATACGGTCCCCAGTTGAATATGAATTTGAGAGGGCTGATGCACATTGTTTAGTCCAAAAGTCTAAAATAAGTTACTTTAAAGCTATTTGCTCAGAAGTTGCCAGACTTGACAGGATATACATAAATAACTTTGTGTGAAACTTGAATCCACTGTCAAAGTTAAGCCATATGCCAGTTTCAAGATCTCCAGCAGAGGAGCATCAGACATATGCACCACTCCCTAATATTTCGGTGGAGCACATGGTTGATAGGAGATTGCAGCTCATGCCTCCTGGGGGTTGAGTCAATGGAGTGACTTCTGTTCACCACCATAGACTTTTTCTCAGGCACCATCTGTTGGATTTTTCCCCATGTTGGTAGCAGACATCTGATTATTTGAAAACAGGATCATGTCTTTCATAATATTACTGTGTATTTAAGGGGCCATTGAAATGGGCACGTTGAGATAACAGTCTGAATAAAACAAAGAATGCAAGATGTTGCATTAATAATACAACATTAACAATTAATCATGAAGGAGTAAACTGATTTTTTTAGAGAAAAGCGTTTCCTAAACAAATAAGAAATCTAAGAAAGTGGGGGTGAAAGGACAGAAAACCCTCTTTCCTCCTTTCCCCCATTTATTTTGTTCAGAGGGCCATGATGAATCATATGTCTCTTGTGAGTTGCAGGAATGATCTTACTGTCCAAATGGCTTAAAGAGAGCTTCACTAGGAAAGAAAATAATCAATAGGATGAGATATGAAAAGGGAATTTTTCCCCTTCTTACCCCAGGCAGCACTGTCAACTCTCTATTGAATTTATGATCTACAGGAAATTAAACATTGACAGCATCACCCGCAAAGATAAGCATATATTGCTTAGGGTTAATGACTTGCTGAATTTTCTAAATCAGGCAATGTATACATTAGTACCTCAGATTTTTATCAAGTGACTGTTGGCAAGTAACCATGGATAATGATAGCAAACGAAAATTCCTTTTATAAATGACAGAGTCGTGCTGTTGCATTTTAAGCTCTGGCTTTCCAAATATCTGCCTACTGTCTTGGCAAAGCTCATTTACATGTGTGCAGTATTTTGTTTGAATAACATAATTGTTATGTCATCCACTTTTGCACACACTTATGGAGCCTTGGAAAATGAATTAGAGATGCTGAAGCAGTTTGCAGTCCGGCAGATTTGGAAACATGTGCACATGGTAGACTCCAAATTCACAATTAAGCATCTAAATTAATGGCTCTGTTTAAAAAAATGCTGGGGTCTCAGGAGTCCCTTTATTTGCTTGAGATATACTGATCTTAAAATTAGGCCCCAGCTCATGGTATCTGCAGCTGTAATCAGACTTTTTCTTAACTTTCCAGCTTCCCCAGAGCTGCAGGCTCCTTTGAGCTAGAGGCTTAAACAGATTGATTGAGCCCAGGACTTTCCATTTTGTTTCTGTTTTAAATCACATAGTAGGGGCAAGCTAGTGGCAGGTCTGTATCCTTTTCCTTTCAGTGATATCAAAGACCAGTTGCCTTTCCAGACTTGCCTCGTTGACCTGCTGGAGGGAGGCTCCTTGATCACCAGGGCGCAGTGCCCTTTGTGAAAGCTACGCCACAAGCCCGGTGATGATCAGTGGGACCTGGTTGATAAGGAAAGGGCTGTGTGATACATACACAAACACAGACCATTGCTACTGTTGACATTTAGGTTATCTCTTTGGAAAAAAGAGGGAGAGAAGCTCCACACAAAATGTTCCAAATCATCTGGAGGAGCCTGTGTATTTCCACTGGCCCCAGGGGGGAGCCTCATTTGTCAGTCTAAACTAGATATCTGAAATTCATGCAGCAGTTCTCCAGTGTGGCAGAGTCAGAGTTACTGTAGATACTGTTTTCTTACTGTTTTCTGTACACTACCTATGTGATCTATTCATTTTTCACTAAAATTGAAGGAGGCAGTTGCAAACCAGGTTTATTTTTTGTTTTAATGAGGAAACAGAGAGGCAGAGAAAAAGCAGTTTTGCCAAAACTGCAGGAAGAATCTTCAGAGCAAAGAACATTTCCTTTGGGATGCATAATGATGGTACATTCATCTTCTTTAACTCTTCTTCCTTTGAAGGCCTCTATTTAGGCACCAGTCAGACACAACTGTCCCTTGCTTGTGTGAGCTGAAAAGATTAAAGCCTAGATTGATTTGGTGTGTTTGGTTGGCACTGGGTTTTTTTTTTTTTGGTTTGTTTTTTTTTAAACTCTATTACTTGAAGCCTCTGGGGTTGACACAATAGTAAAAGGAATAAAATCCAGGTCAAGTATATAGTGCTTCTGGTAATCCAGTGCACTGGCAATGGATTACCAGAAAAAAACCCCAAAGCATAAACATGGTGCTTGAGTAAAATTTCCTTGGAAATTGCACAAAAAAAAAGGAGAATTTTTGCAATAAAACTTTCTCCCCCTTTCTGCTTTGTATCTAAGGCATTTTGTGACATTATCAGTGTTTTACAAACAAAATTACATATTTCAAAATGAGGTGGCAGACCAAATATAGTTAATACAGACAAGAAATAGACCTTCCCCTTGTATGCTTCTCCCTCTCCACCACTCTCATCATCTCAAAGTCCTGTCAGTCAAAGCCACAGTCAACAAAATAACTCAGACATAGGATTAAATAGAAGAAACATTCTTCATTCCTGCTTTGAAGGGTGCTGAAGGCTTGTTATGACAGACAAATGCCATGACTCTGACACAGGCACAAGCACCATGGTAGTAACACCTCTTCCCAGCCAAGAGTTAACTGTGTTGTAACCATTTTGGTTTATCAGCCAGATGAAAAGCCAAAGAAATTAACTTTTCCAAAAGGAAGAGTATCAGTTTGACCCCTGCATGTGCATCTACCTGTTAGTGAGCCTTTAAAGAAATCTATCTGGTAAACTCAAAGTTGGCATCATTTCAAGACTGCAATTTGTCAGTATAACTGATAGGACACTTTGGCTTTAAGTAAAGAACAGACGATGAACAAAAATATATGAATCATTTGTCATATGGGAGATTCAAAGTAGGTGAAAAGCCAGTATTTTATCACAGTTGCAGTTTTGATGGCAGTTTAGACTTTACCAGTCTTCAAGAAGATTTGAGCATTTATGGAAACATGACCATCAGAGTAAGAATAGTACTAATAAGAAAAGTAGTGATAGTAGTGCAAGTTCTCATATTTCAGTCTTTGTTTTCTCTTTGGGTTTTGAACATGATAACTAAGCATATTTCTATTTAGAGGCCATTAAGGCAGCTTCTTTCTTAAGAAAACAAAAGTACATGTTTGCTGGATAAAAAAAATTAGTCATACTTCATATTAAATCTAGAATCCATTTAGCAAGACTAAGATTGATGTACCACTCCGATGCGTAAAAGCAAGGGGACTCAATTTCTAGTCTCACATAGAAATCCTGAGAATGTAGAGGGGAGAAGAGGGTCTTTCATCGAGTTGTGGAAAAGTTGCTGTCTTTACTGTTCTGTCCCTGTGGTGTCAGGACTCCTCTTGCTTCTGAGCAGTGTCTGTGGTAGGCCTCCCTTTCGCATGCTGCAATCGTCAGGGAAAGGCTTTCCTTCAGAACACATACATTGTTGGAGAGAGAAGTAATTTCTGTATTTTTGGTAGCTGCATGCGACAGCCTAATCACTTGGAAACGGTACATGTTGAATCTTGGATGACCAAGTTATGAAACACACTAGTTATGAAACTAGTGTGTTTCATAACTTGGTCACACTAGACAGGGAAAATTGCTATATTGTACTTGAATGTATAATTAAAAAAAGAAAAGGTGTTTCAGAAAGTATTCAGACAAAGAAGATTTTCCAGATGTTCAAGATCAACTTTTCCCATAGGTGGGTGATCACTGAGCTCTCATAGTTTAGGTCTGTGGAAGATCAACATCTAAAACTTTTTTTGTAGAGAAATTTCGAGTTGCAACCTGTCAGACTGGAAGGATGTGTTAAGTACCTACAGAAGCTGGAATGGCCATAATGAGAATCCAAAAGTACAACAGTCACAGAATTTAGTCTAACTTAAGTATCTAAGTACTGCTAAAAATTCTAGCAAGTACCTACATGCTTCTTTTGGCAGGAATAAATGCCTCTTAAATTCATGCCAGAAACTACAAAGGAATGTCCTAAACATCTATGAGAGTGAGAAAGAGAAAATGGCTTGATACTCTAAGTTTGCAGAGATTAAGAACAAAGAGAAAGATCACAATACAGGAGGAAAATGGGATCACCTGAAGGGGTGAAGTAATATCAGTAGAATGGAATTTTACTGTGAGAATTTGAAGGTTATGCATTTAGGGCCTCATAAAAAGCACTGAATTTTTCCTTAAGAGATATTAGGCTAAGTGGAAGGAAAAATCTTTTCTATGGAACGACGTAAAGATCCAGGCTTCTTATTCTAACAAAACAAAGGCTAAGGGCTGACAGCATTATTCTTTGTTATAACACTAAGTAGGTAAACACTTGAGATGAATGAACTAAGGGACAAAGAAAAAGTGGGCACAAACAGGAAATAAATGAAAAGGTTTTTAGCTGTTAGAGGAATGAGTTTCTGCAAAAGCTTTTCAATCTGAGAAGAAAAAAACCCAGCAAGTTTTAACATGAAGATTATGGTGTTTGTCAAAGGCTTGATCTGGTGTTACAGGGCAGAACTGATGGCCTAGCAGGGGAAAAGTAAAAGGTCTTTAGAGCCTGTAATTCTTGAGGACTTTTTAATACTTTACATATTATACTATAGGTTTTAAAGTGTGTTAATAATACCAGTTCTTAGCAAAATTCTCCTTAAACACTGCCCATCTTAATTTTTTTTTTAAATGGATAGATTTTTCTCATTTCTGATGGGGGTTGTTGTTATTATTATTATTAATACTATTATCAGTATCATCATCTTGAAGGTAACATGGATAATCAAAATGTGTGAAAAATTTCAGCCAGTGTATTTTTTAAGGAAAAAATTCCAAGGGGCTAAAACTAATCTTTCATATATTAGTTTTATCACATTTGCAGTTATTAAAGAGGAGTGAGTACTTCGGAATCTGGTGAATGCCTGCATGTGTACACATCACTAGAATCTCTGTAGAACTGATCTAGGACTACTGACCTCAAGGTTTATCCTTGCCTGTTGCATGATGGTTATCTACCACATTCCCAGGAAAATTATGAATGTAATTCGGGCTTCCGTAATGTGTTCTCCTGGCATTTCCTGTCTGTGGCCTGTAAGTATTTTAGTCACTGATCCATCCAGTCATTGCTTGGTTGTCCTACTGGAGAAGCAATTTGGTGTTGGGCATGCTCAACACACCAGTGCTAGGAGCCCTTTGGTGTTAGGTGCAACACAACAAAGTTGGTCTGTTCATCAGCTAAAAGATGTTATGAGATCCAGAACATAATTGTATCCGGTTATTGCTGTGTTATATGCATTGGATGTACCCTGGTTGTTTGCCTTGTAGTTTTTTGTTGATGACAGTTTCTAAATTACCCCTTCCCCCAGTAAAATTTTGTGAGGTTTTCTGGGTTTTTACCCATGTTTCTTTCTTTTTTCCTCCAACTTCCTGGCAGCATTGCTATTTATTCACTTTAATGGATATATTGCTCTGGAACAGTCAGAACAATGGCATTCCATGTCGTATACCCAGGTTTTGACTACTTTCTGAGAAGTAAAAAGACTTTGTTGATATAAGCCAGCGTTCAAGCATTGTTGGTAGATAAAAAATGCTTTCTACAGTCCAAGAAGATTATTGCAATTTCACTTAAAGCTATACCTCAGAAGGGGAACGAAATATCTTTTAGTGGTGTTACTGGTAAGATACTGTGGTCCTCAGTCAAACAAGGATTTCAGAAAGAGGACTGAAATTCTGAAGTGGTTTATATTAAAAACCTAGTTGTTTTGATAATTCCAACCCCTGCAGGTGTGAACACATTGTGACAGAGAGGAGATAATTATTTTATAAAAAAGTAAAAGAAAATATGTTAATACAAAATGAAATTAACATCCTGGATACCTAGTGAAAAATGCTGTCATGATGGTGGAGCCACAATCCAAAATCATCGACGTGAGTAGCAAGGAAAATATGCAGAAATAATATTTTGCAGTACTAAAAATCACAATACTGCTAGTTTGTAAAAAGATGCATCCAAAGAAAAGTCAGTGCTCTATGCATGTGTATGAATACTTACCATTCTTATTTTTCTTCACCCCTCATTGTACAAGTCCTGAATGAAAAAAGGAGGGGGGTTACTTTGCATCAGAGTTGGTATCCATGAAGAGAATTTAGGACATTCAGACTTCAAAGCAATTGTTCCAAAATTTCTGAAAATTTGAGAAGTCATCACTACAATAATCTCAGGCAATATGATTAAAATTTTCTTTAATATTATGGCAGGAGGGGAATTCTTTGGGGTTTGGGGGTTTTTTTGTTGTTTTTTTTTCAAAACCATAGAGTAAAGAAATCTACCTATCCACATTCCAACAAACCCTCCACTCATGTGCCTCCATAATCGTCTGCAGTATATTTGCTTTCTGGAATAATGCTTAAAAAACCTTGATTGATGCAGATTTAGGAAACATGCTTACTTACTTTGTTATGTTTAGAAGAGATCTGCACAATTCCTGAGGGGCAGCAGACTGATGTTGAATTAGGTACAGCCAGCAAGATGATGTCCTAACATATCACAAACAATAATAGTTAATATTACTCTTTGTGGCATATAGTGGGACAGATTCTTTTACTTGCTAAATCATTAGATTATCTTGTAAAAAACCCACAGAGAATAATGACGTAAATTAAATTCTGTGTGCTGAAGTAAAAAAGCATCTTTCATAACAGTGTAAGGGCCGAATACTAAACACTCTCTTTGTTGTATGCAATGAAGAGAGTAAGATAAGGGGAAGTGAGGAAATACAACAGGGTCAAGAGAAGCTACTTTTGGAGGTCTCATTCATGGCCATCAACTAGAAAGCCATGATAAGAAAGATTTTCTTTTGAGTTCCATTTCCAACAGAAAATTTCAAAGGGAAAACATCACCTCAGCCCAGACAGAAATTGCTTTGTTTCTCTTCTTTTTTTCAACCCACCATTGGCTTAATGTGAAGAAAAAAAATATTTTGTTTTAATTTTAAAAATATTTATTTAATAAACTAGGTCTAACTGTATTTTAAAATATTTTTGGTCCATGTTAAACAGCTTATTTTGCCTGTTACATTCTGATTTTTTCTTCCTCATTCTTACTGTGTTACCATTTTCCTGTCTGCAGCTTGTGTAAAGGTCCTGTATTTTGTTTGTTCTCCCACGTTCCTGTTGACAACACTGGTGCTTAAGTACTCTAAACTTACATAGTATTGCCAAGTTTCATTATTTTTCCTTTGACTCCCATTTTAACTTCAGGTTTCTTTATTAAAAAAAACCATTTCTAGCCATCTCTGTTACAAAAAAAAAATTGGCAAACTGAGGCCGCATATATTTTTTTAAATTACCACAAAGTACCTATCCAACATTTTATCTATGATATTATATTAGATATCTATTAGATATTTTTGATGTTGTTTTTAGGAAGTAAAAAATGTCTTTACAGCTCAAAATACTATATTCATTTCTTTGGCTTTTTGCTACTTTGGAAGCATTGTGTAGTGTCAAGGTGAATAATGTGTGAATCACAGTAATAACACAACTGTATACGGGGAGACTAAGGTCCATGGCATTCCTGTCTTATTTTTCGGTTTACTTGTGCTGTGTAGCTACAGCTGTAGTTTGGGGTGACATATAGTCCAGCAAAACAACCAGAGGTCTTATCAGAAGTAGAGGATTCATAGTAATAAATTGCCTTTTTTTTTAGTTATTGTTTTCCGTACCTACTCTGTTGAAATACAACAGAGCTTCTGATAAAAGTGTGGAAGCCTGTGTCTCATTCCCTTCCCCTCTCCAGCAGCAGGAGAATCTAGGACAGGGTATTTTACACTGCTTATATTACACTGCTCTGTGCACCTGGATTATTGCGTAGAGCGGAACTCTAACCAGGTGGCCAGCACAGAAGTGTGTCTGTCTCCATTAACTGTGGGTGACTGTGGACAGCTGAAAGAGAACAGCTGCCTTAAGCTTGAGGGTGTTGGATACCATGATTTGCCTGCCTTCCTTCCTTCCTTCCTTCCTTCCTTCCTTCCTTCCTTCCTCCCTTCCTCCCTTCCTCCCTTCCTCCCTTCCTTCCTTCCTTATTCCTAGCTACATGCCTTGGAAGTTTGTGATGATCCAGGTGATAAATTACAGACCTATATAAGAGATGTTTTTTTTTTACCAAATCACCTAATTTCTTCATATATTACCGGTTTATCTTCATCAGCACTAATTTGAGTGTTCAGGACTTTGGAATCACTTCAGATCACTGATTTTGTTTTCAAAATAGCAAGCAGTCTACCATGGTGGTGTTCCTTTTTATTTAGCCCACAGCCGCTGTACCTATATTCAACAGCTACCAGAAAGCACCACTTGCAGATGATCTTCTGTCTGGAAGTGAGGCAGGCTGGGCTAGCAGCACACCCTGCACAGCTGGAAGGCCACAGCACAGCTGCTCACAAACAACTCACTTCCTGAGCCAGTCAGCATCTTCCCGTTCTCCTTTGGCACTCCACCTCATTGATTTCAAACCGTCAGGATCTTTCCAGAAACGCCCCACTGGGGCATTTCCTACACTTAGATGGTAAACTCATTGTATTAAATATCTTTCCCATGTCATAACACTGGTTTTTAAGCAGGCTTCTCCACTGACCTCACCAGGGGCCCTGCTGTAAACCAAGGGCATGTCTGGCTCTTAACAACAAGTTTTGTTCAAATAAGAGCAATCTCTGTTGCAGTCACAGGAATGCTTCCATGCTGAAGGAATAAACATGCCTTCCATTTTGAGCCTGACTTTGAATTGCCATCTTGGCCATCTTGAAATAAAAGTTTCAACAACTCCATATTTCTTATTGCCTGCCTAACACATTTGAGTGTAACTGGGACAAGATAGCACTGAAATGCAAAAGCTTGGGAAAAGGAGATGATATTTTCTTTCTCAGAGCAACTGCAGTGTTTGTGCTGAGAAATAGCTCTGTGCCCCACCCTTAATCTCAGGAGATAGTACTGCAGCTCTGTGTCATGAAGTCCTGCATGCATCAGATAATTTGTGAGTTATCTGAGTCTTTACAGCCCACTGTAAATACACACGTGAACAAAAGAGTGCGCTCAGGAGATGGTATTCATTGTTCTCTTTCACCACCCTGGCGCTCTGCACATACACCAGGTACCCCGGAGGCACAAAAAAAAAATTTTCTCTGGACATTTGTTCCCTGGCCAAACAAGAGGAATGAAGTGCTTTACTCGAGATACATACTTTCAAAAGCAATAATCATAAGGGAATCACATAGTTTTATATAGATGATGGCATGAAGTACTTCCAGCAGGATGCGTAAGATCCAGTGCAGTTCCTGAGAGAAGGGTACAACATACGGCAGCATATTGATGGAGAGGCAAGCAATCTGTTTGCAGCCTTATCTCAGCCTCAGCTCCTTATCAGGCAACCTTTTATAGACATGCCGATCCTGCAGAGAAAGGCATCATTAGTAGCTGTAATTGCTTCCTGTGCTGGAGTGCCATTTAAAGAAATACTGTATAGCAAATATAAATATCAGAGCTGCATCTGAAGAAGAATGGTGACAACCAGAGTCATCCTTTTCCATGGGCAGACTGTGATTTTATGTTTAGATTATGGAAAAATCAGTAATGTTCTGAAACATATTATTGCATGTATAGAGCAGTACATGCTAAGGTAACTATTGGACAAGACAGAAAGGGTCAAAATTGACTATTTGTGGTTTGGATTTGTAATTTGGCTGGGAAGTCCTGCTCCATCTATGTTTGTCTCTTTTTGTTTTTTTTTTTTTTAATTTTTTATTTTTACTTTACTTTGTTGTTGTTGTTGTTGTTGTTGTTGTTTGTCTTCCCTTTGCAGCGGCCATGAAAGTCTATTTAAATATTGCTGATAAAATGAGTGAATATTGAAATTTGCTGTTCAACAACTTCCTAGTACCATTTTTAATTTTTTTTTCCAAAATTATGTCTCCTGACTGGGTTAGCAAAAACTTTAAACCACATTTGCTTAGTTGAGATGCGGTTTAAAAATCAGCAGTATCTAAATTTTCTGTTGGATAAACTTTGTCATTCTGTTTTAGACAGTTTTTCGGATTCTAGTATTTACTCACAGGTATAATTTTAGATAACCGCTCAAGCACAGTCATAATTATAATAAGCAAGTACTTCCTTAGGAGTTTCAGTGATAATTTTTCTCGTTTCTCTCAGTTAGAAAAACGTTATATATGTGTTACATAATAAACCAGTGTAACATCTAATAAGCCTTTAATGAAAATCTTCAAAAAGCATCTGGATTAGTCCTGGCCAACCTGCTCTAGGTGGCCCTGCTTGAGCAGGGAATTAGACGAGACGACCTCTAGAGGGCTCTTCCCACCTCAACCATTCTGTGCATCTGTGATTCTGCAATGCTGTAATACAATTCCCTTTATTCATTGGTGAGCATGTCACCACTTTGCATCTAAAATGCTCTGACCTGCTAGAGTATTTACTGCATACTGTTGAAATATAAGGATGCTTTGATTGGAGTTTCTTAAATATTAAAAGTACTACATTATCTTATTTTAAATAGAGAGCATAGATGTCTTTACTTCCTAAGCATCTGATGCTGATCTCAATCACACCAGGACAGTTCAGGAGTAATTGACTAGTTTCTAGAACTGCAGTAGCCTATAATATGAAGGGTGATATAACATCTTGCCTGCTGTGCATATTTTTTCCTGTGTCATAACAAATAAAAAAAAAAGCTCTTTATTACTCAGTAAAACATACAAGTCCCTGCCATGGGGGTTTTTTCAAATTTTCTGGGCTGCCTTCAAAACAAGGAAGACTGTTGTTCTTTTTTTTACCTCATTTGGGAGTCTCTTCTGTATAGAACAACCAGATTATGCCTACAATCTTGGGTGGTTTTTTAGTGTTTTTTAACTAGTTACTCACTGGTGGAAAAAGTTAGTTTCTGTCAGGCAGCTTTACCTGTAAGGAAGAGCTTGATTGGTGTGAAGACCTGAGTACATCTGTACTATAGATTTTAGTGTTGTGCAGAGATACTGAAGTGTAATATTTAAATATCTAGCTTGATTAGTCAATGCAGTCTTGTCACAAAAGCACAGAGTTCAGAGTCATAATTCAATTTCCAGCATATGTGGAGTTTCTGCTGCTTAGTACAAATTCTTCTGATGCCCAAAAAGTACATTTAAAGCAAAAGTGTAGCTGCACCAGATCTTGTTTTAGAAGTCAGTGTCACAACTGCTGACACCATTCCCCAAAGGTAGAGCAGCTGACAGCCCTTCAAGGAACCTCCTTCAAATACATTGATTTGAGAAGAGACAGAGTTCTTTCCTGCAGCTCTCTGTGTCCATAGAGTGGCAGAGTGGTCTACTCATAAATCTGGTCCTAGTGGTGATGTTTTTAGTGTCATAAATCAAACATTTGCTTCTTCAACAGGCCATAGAACTGTACCTAGGAAAAAAAAAAAGCATTTTAAATTGTGTTATGAAAACCAAGGAACAGAAATATTTATGTGCTGGTCTTGTGAGTCAGAGTTGGATTTTGGCAGGAGGTCCCAGAGTGTAGTGGGTATGATGGCAGTATGGTAAGTGTGACTTTCAGCTGAGGAAAATTTAACACTGGTTTGGTGGCTGAGAATCAGATGGAAGTGTTGGTTTTCACTCACCTTTTTTTCACAAAAGCAATTCAAGGACACACGTCCCAGAGTGTGCCAAACTGGGCCCTCATTAGAGGGCAAAAAGAGAAAGATTCAGCAGTAAAATATACAGGGCAGGACAGGACAGTGAGAGAGTATTTATAGAAGCCATAGGTTGTCATCCCTGGTTCGTCTCAGAGTCCAGCCATGTCAGTGGAGGTAGCCATGCGCTTCTGAGCCCAGGCTGACAGTACAACTGCAAGTCAGAAAGACAACATTGTGCTTAACCTGCTGCTCTTTCTGCACAAACCTTCCTAAAATAAGAGCTTCCCCAAATTGATGAAGTATTTGGAGATAGCAGCTTTGTATCTGTTAGCCAACAATCAATACCAATATTCAATGGGGTGACAAGTCCCTGATATTTCTGATATTTAGGTGTCCCATCACACTTATTCTGTGATCTTCTCTAGTCATTGCTTCAAGTTTTGGATTCCTTATGCTTACTTTATAAATAGTGTTTACATTTTACTATGTCAGTCATTGCAAACCTCTAAGGTCGAGGCAAATTTCAGTCCAGCCAACCTGACATCCCCTGATATAAAAGTTTCACATTGCTTCTTCAGTATGAGCAGATGTGACTCAAAGTCCTGGCTCCAAATTTATGAATTCGGAAATATCTGAGATCCAGAAATTTTGTCTGGGGCTTGTTTTTCCTCTTTCACTTTGTGGTTCTTTACATGAGCAACAAGGGATCTTTCAGGCATCTGTGAGGCTCAGTGGTACAAGCTGGATCCTAGTCCAAGGGGAACAGAAGTACCATGGGGCTAGGTACCACTATTTTTGTTTCCTAAGCTGCTCCCTTGACCAGGACTAAGACTCCCCTTTGTACGTTCCCATCTCAAGCCTTTAAGGAAAATGACCTATCATATCTATGGCAGCTGCATTAAAATAACACCTTACTGTCTATCTGTTAGGTGAAGGGATTAGTTAAATGGGAGCAATAGAGAGCTCAGCCAACTCCTTGGCTAAAAAGAGAGAGCTCTTCTTAACTTGTCAGCAGTGTTCTTCTTCACCCCAGCAAGTGTCTCCTGTTTCTATCCACTCTGTTTCAGTATAGCATTTAATGCAGTGCTACAGGGAAAGGCATGCCCTTGTTCCTTTTCATGCCATTAAGTCAATACCTTTAGAAATAGTACTAGATTGTCTGTGAGATTTCAGGGTGATGTGAAGCTGTAGTCATAAATGCTGTGCCTCCAGATTTCCTGTGGTAAAACAGTAGGATTACAGTTGATCCAAGGTCCTAATTTTTTGTGGGTGACACTCAAATATTTTACTGGGATGTGAAGGTAAAATATGAGGCACTTCCAGTCTTGAGTGCTGTTGTAAACGGTAGCTCTTGTGCTCACTGGGAATACTGCAAGTGCCCTTCTCCTTCCTTACATTTTGAAAGCAGTTTAAAACTTATCCTGCAAATTCCATGCACTGCAACTCCATTCTGGCAGGTCACAATTTGTGAGGACATGGGAAAATTAATTTCTTGATGAAGGAGGAGAAGAGGAGGAGCCTGAACTATCTTGATCCTACCAATAATTCCACCTTTACTAAAACTGTAAGCTTAGGAACAGATGGATTTAGATATATTAGGATATTAGGACTTAGATACATTGCCAAGTATTGGAGCATCAAGCCTGAACAAGCATTTAAGAGACCACAGAATATTCATGAGGAGGGTTCTGTTAATGCTTCTTTTCACTTGGCAGCAGCCTCTCTCGATGTGAGGGTATCTCAAACATTTGTTATTGAGAGGAGGAATGGAAAGGAGAGAATAGCTGTTGGACCAGGGCCCCTGACCATTGCCATTAGAACTGAGCAGGATTTAGTTTGCTAAGCACTTAATAGAACCATTCCCTTAGTGGATGATTTTAGGGGTTTTTAGGGGTAGTCACTTTTTCTGGGAGTGCATCACTGACAGTTGTGCAACGTATTCTAAATATGCACAATGGCAAATTGGACTACTGCAGAAGATGGATTGAAGCATAAAATTGTTTAAGAGGAGATGACTGTTCCTTTTTATTATTTTTATTTTCTTATTACTCGCTCTTTTACCTTTGCAGTGCCATTTCCATATGGATTTAATCCTGTTCCACATCCATTAGCCACTAGTGCTGTGTTAATGTGGATTGGCCATATAAGAGCCTCCCTGGTGTATGGTCCTAGCTCCCATGGCATGTATAACTAAAGTAAACTTGGTTTCCCATGGCTTCTCTCCTTCACTCCTGATGTATTAACCCACCCTGCCCACTTTTCTGATTGAGTTTTATCACTGGTTATATTAATGCTGTCCCTGAATAATGACGGGATTTGGGGATATGAAGTATTGAAAATTGACACTGAAAAGACCAGAAGCCAGAAACCAAGGGATAAACCTTGCTGAGAGTGGTGTGTTCTTCTTAGGAACTGTAATGCAGCACTATTTAATGATTTTAAATTATCTGCATATCAAAAAGATAAATGGTACCAATAACCATGTGTTTAAAGGATCTTCAGAATCCTTTTTTTCCTCCCTCAAGTAATTTATTCATACTACTGAATTGTTTTGGTAACTTTGCAACCCACACTTCATTTGGCAGTCTTACTTTGTGAATATAACAGTAATACTTCAGCTTGAATACGGTTTTTAATTTTATGAAAACAAAGTATTTGTTTTTCCTTTTATCTTGGTCTACAGAATGCAATATAATATTTCCTGAGTATTCATATTGAAATTGTCAGATATGCATGTGCACTGTCAAAATCATTGTAGAATGTTAAATAAATTGTGACATCGGTGAGCAGCCTAGAATGATAAAAAAGGATGACACTGTGGAGAATAAATGTAATGGCATGATGGATAGCTAAGGAAACATGTGAAATAATTTTCAAACATACCCGTTTTTTCTCCTCTTTCATGCCATACACTCTTATCTGTAAAAATGGGCTTGTGTGTTTTAGGTATTGCATATTTGTGAATGTGTAAAATACAGAAAAAATAGGTTCCACTCAGGAAGGAGTTATTCCTTTCAAAACTTGTATACTTTTAGGAAAGGAGAAAAATTTAAGAAGACATTATTTGTGTAAATACGCGCACTTATCTCTGGATCACCATGGCCTGGGGTGGATGTGTGGAGCCAGTTTGCATGTTCTCTTCAGAGGAGACTGAACCAGCTCCCTCTGCCGAAGACAACAAGGTCAGGGAATGACCATGGGGGACAGGGACCGAATCTGACCTGTGTCTGGCTGGTCTTTCGCAATGTCTCAGCCTTGAAGCTGCCTGGTGGGTGTGCATTGCTGCCCAGTGCTGACTACCACAGCAGGATTCTGCTGGAGAGCACTGTGAGGCTCTCAGCAAAAGGTCCCCTGGGGGCCCTGAGACAAACAAGCAGCTGGTCCCATCCTCCAGCAGTTCTGTAATTGTGCAGTTAACTCAGATGGATGTCTCACACGTATATGTAGGGTAATGTCCATCAAAAAATAACGGGGAGTTCTGCAAGTTGCATTCAACAGGAAGCTTTAATTCAGGACATTTTGTGGTCCAAACCCAATGAGGAAGCTGTGTTTCATACAGTTTATCCTTCTAGTAGAGTTTTCCTTATAGAGGAACCCAGGGGAAAGCTAAAACTCAATAAATTCTGGCAGGTGTTTTTCATAAGGGTGTTTATGACTAAACTAAACAAATCTAAAGTGCATTTTAGCAGCTACTGTATTAAAGTTGCTTAATCTATGAACCACATTCTGGTTTATGTTATTACTGGACAGGATTCTTCTGTTACCAAAATATTTAGTGGAACTGGTAACCTATTACATTTCCATATTGTAAAATTCGACACGTACCTACAGTAGGGGACAATACTGGTTATTCATATATATATTTGTTTAGTCTTCCCTAAGTTGTATGTAGTGCATCTGTTACTGCATCAGGGACAGGATTCTCTGTTGTTCATTGTCCTAAAATAAATGTTCAAATATTGTCACAAGGAATGAGATGGGTAAATTCCATTGTATTCATGCGAGAGAAATGATCATTTGATCTTGTAAAACCTCCAACTCATATTCCACCATGGAAACAAAATCTTGCCAAGGGCCAGAGAGTACTACTAAGAATTTAATACCAAAGAAANGTGGGGGAGAAGGAGGAGGGGGGCATGGTTACATCTAACTGTAGTATGTTCTCATTGTAAGCAAAGGACAGGCAAAAGAGTGTGACATTGTAGAGATAAAAGTAAAATAAATTGCTTGTAGTCAGAAGGTATGATCTCATGCAGAGGTAGGAACATTTTCTCTTTTTAAATATGCGGAGTGAATGACTAGAGGCTAATAGTAATAATTATTAAAATAAAATTTCATTTTGTTCTAACCACTGCAATCATTACACTCTTACAGATGAAATCCCAGACACTGAATTCAATCACTAAATGCTTTGAATATGGCAAAATTATTCCCAGGGAGTAGTTTGATCTCGAGCACCACTTTGTTCTCTGATACCATATCTGGATCAAATTATTACTTATAATGTCTAGATAATGCTATGAAAACCCATACTAATGCTATGAAAGGTTTCAAACAGCACTAGGTGTACTTAATAACCAAAGATATGGCCTTGAGCTTTTTTTCATGAATGGTAGAAGGTTGATGTTTTCAGACAGCTATTGATCAGACAGAATATGGGTCATACTTCTAGGAAGCTGTGGAAGAATTTTCTCTACCAGTCAAAGCCTCATGCAGCAGCCTGTTTGTTAAGGTTACACTAGGCTGATTTTTTATTTTCTTTTATGAAAAATGACTCCTACTGTCACAAGGCCAGGCCGTCAGCACAGCCATCTGCAATATATTCAGCATTCCTTGTAGTCACTGAAAGGTCTTTCTCCACCCATTGGACCTAAGAAAATAAAAAAGCCTTTTGAGTTGAAGTTCAAGCATGGCTTGGGAACCTCTGCTTGAAATATTTACATTTGATTCATTCAGCTCATGAATTACAGTTCTTGTT
Source organism: Dicrurus megarhynchus (assembly GCA_013399195.1). Taxonomy (NCBI): domain Eukaryota; kingdom Metazoa; phylum Chordata; class Aves; order Passeriformes; family Dicruridae; genus Dicrurus; species Dicrurus megarhynchus. Next base: position 1,273,914 of record VXAD01004646.1, on the reverse strand, counting down.
TTATCTTTTGCCTGTAAGACTTTTCAGATGCATAACAGAACGCCAACATTGTGGAACTGAAGATAGATGACATATAGGAAAAAAAATTATAATTTTATATCTACCAGAAGGCAAAAGAAGATTTGACTTGGAGATGTTCTCAATCAGATCTGAAGAGTGAAGTAAATGTGGAAGATCAGCAGTATAAAGAAGTAATGAATAGCAAATTACACATAGTTGTCAATGTTTAAGCTCTTCTTCTGGATAAAACAGGATTGTGTGGCTTAGTAAATGAAAATGCAGAATAATATAGTTAATTTATATGCCATTTTTCAAATTTCTATCACACTCATTGCTCAGTCTGTGCTTACAAGTTTGCTCAAATTCAGCCACCTTACAGACAGGCAGTAGGCAACAGTTTCAGAGCATACTGCAAAACAGTAGGAAGGAGGAGGAATTTTGCCAAAGATATTGACATAAACCTCTCAAGAAAAATGCTGCAGAGCAAGCAAGGAATGCACTTTTTAATACATATGGATGCGTTCACACATGGGCAGGCTCTGAGTAATCTATTTCATCTGTAGTAAGCTGGTAGGATGAAAAGCTATGATTTTACTTATTCTAGGCATCTCAGTCCTGATGCATACAACCCTTACATCTTCCTTGTGGTGAAGCAGAGGCTTTAGAGAGAACAGCTCTTATGGCAAAGAGATTTCTAAAGGTTGGGAATATGTAACCTGGAAGGGTTACATTTATAGATGAAACTGTTATAGCGGGATATGGAAGAATAACCTGCAGACAAAAACAATGTTCACAGGCTGACATTTCAAATGTACCACAGCGCTCATCACCGTTTCAAAATGTGAGGCTATAGCCAAGTGTTGAGTTTAACTGCAGTCACGATATATTATCAGTATGGAAGTAGATGTTGATTTTTTCACTCAAGGTCTCGAGCAGTTAATAAACTGCTAAGTTGGATTTGCAGTGCATTCTCATGGATTTGTTTTAAACTTGCAGATCCCTAAATTTCTTTGCTTTTTCAATTGAAAATGGCGCTGGCTTTTCTTCACTTCTTTTTCGCTTTTACTGTGTCTCTTATCAGAGAAGAACCAGGTAATAAAAGAAAGCATAAATGCAGAAGCATCCACTGACATTTCATGTTTTCAGTCATTCAGCTAAAATCTAATAATCTAAGAATATTGTCTAGGCCCTTTAAAACAAGTTCCATTGAATAAGGAATTTAAAATTATTTTTTCCTAAGTCCTGTCCGCTGTTCTTCCATGGCCCCCTGTGAAGCCGGCCTTAGTGCCACAAAAACTCCAGAAATACCTTAATTCCTTACATATAGTAGATCATTAAAGACTGAAACATTGAGATGAGAATTGCTAGCCATGTTTTCCCTCCACCTGAATTGGGTGTGATGATAGTACATGCACTGTGGAAATAACAGGCTGCCTTAATACATAGCTTGGCATTTTGCCATGGAAATGGCCATAGACCAAATTATCTGAATATTTGTATTGGCTTGTGGTGGTGGCAGTGGGTGTTGGTATCATTTTGAGTTGAGCAAGCAAAGGCTGAATATCTAATTCATTTTGTCTGGTTTACTTTAATCTCTGTTGAATCAACAATGACTCAGTAGGTTCAGCATAACAGTGATTATTGGAAGTCACTTCAGTGTGCACTTTGGCATATGAATCTGTATTCAGAGTTGAATAATCACGTTTTGTATGGATACTCCACGAAACTGAGAGATTGTATATAGCCCTGACCTTAATCAGGTCCATGCAAAACCCTTCACCAGGTTCCTGGGATTTGAGAACTGTCATTGTACTGTACATTACGATGGTTTTAAGGAATTGCCTCTAACCAGGCAATTCCAGAAAGTATTTTTTTAAGATCATTTAAATGTGTTACAGATACTTAAAAGACTTCACTGGAAAACATCATGTGTGGAAAAAATGATGATTTTCCAACATTATGAGAACAAATAAAACCATAGGCACTTGTTTTCCTTGGCCCGGCTAAAAGCCTCATAAGGGAAACATTACATTCATGTTTGATAGTGGTTGCTGCAAGATCTTAATTTGGTCACCATAGGCAAGAACATCTGTAGTTTCTGGAGGTGTCAAAGAAGTACTTATTTCTTATTGATGGATGGCATAATCACTTCAAGTAGTATTTTTTCCTGTTTTCATGCATTCATTCATGTATTGTTAGAGACAAGTTATGAACAGGATAAATTGGGTCATTTAGTTACATTTCCACTTTATAGATTGCCTGTTTTAAAAGAACCTGCTGTAATAATTAGATTTCACAGAATATTCAGATATTGACAATGTCAACTTAGAGTCTAATTCCGCTGTAGCTGTGTTACTTTAAGGAGCAGAAGTCAGATGAAATTCAAGGTATTCTGTGCATTTTGCTGGAAATCCATTTCCAGGTTAACAGAAAAAATACATTTTCTCTCTCTGTAAAGGCTCACGCAATACAAGGTGATCATCAGGTGACTTTTAACCATTTGAACTTTACCCCCTCTTTGTTGTGCTGCAGTGAATAAGACAGATTGGAAAAGTTCTTAGAAATGTTGAATTTTCCCCCACTATTTAAAAATAAGAAATGTTGGAAACACCTGCTCTGATTCTTATTTTTAGAATACTTCCTGGAAATCTTAAAGATGTATATCGCAAGTTCTCACACTTCAGCTGAGACAAAAGTGTTAACAAAAAATCCCTTGTCCAAACTGTCAATCACTGTAGTTGCAGAATTTTTTAAAGAAACAAATATTTCTTGTGTCTAACAGGAACAGCGAATTCTTTTATTTACCCAGCTTTTCTTTCCTGTTGTCCATAATGTCCTTTTTTGATGAGTTACCTTGTCATTGTAGTTTACTGAGGTAAACAATCTTTGAATTTTAAGTGTAAAAAAGTAGGAAAGTAGAGATCATTCTTCCTCAAAAAAAGAAAAAAAAAAGATTTTCACCTCCTCATTTTGTTGCACAAGGCAAAGGAACAGGTCAAAATGCCAGTCTGGTTCCATGTTCTTTGCTTATTCCTTTTATAGGTAGCTATCCAGAATGATTTTGAATCCTATTTAAAAGGTTTTGCAGAAAGCTTCCCTACCCTCCTTGCACATCCAGCCTTATCATAGTTTAGTATCTGAAAATGTGATGGATTTGAATTTATCATTTGCTCTTTGCCTCCCAGGTAGTGGACACTGCATATTGGTTATGAACTGTACTTTATTGCACTGGTATCAAATACAACACAAGAAAAAGTCATGATTTGTTCCTACGGGATGAAATTTATATTGGATAAATGTTAATGCTGTCGATATTAACACAGACTACTATTACCCTATCTATTTTAAGGCTTTAAAGTTGATAAGGGAACAGTTAGAAAACAATTTTGTGTTAAAAGCAAGACAGAGTATTTGTGATAAATGATAATTTGGGTCTTTTACTTACAGATATGGTGCAGGTAGTGCCTAGTCTATTTGACCTGGTTTAGCTAAAATGAGAAAATGACAAAGCTGAGAAGAATAGCTTCATAATGCACATTTCCTGAGGATTGATTTAGATTTATGCAACATGGCATGCATTTTGTAAGATTAACATATTTTTCTTAGTATCAGGGTTAACTTTTTACCTAGGCACAGTTACAGTTTTGTGTCTGTAAATAAAACCAGCCATGTAACATGTTCTTCTACCCTTTCCCTTATTATCCTGCAGCCGCAGTTGTATTGGATACCAACCAGTTTTGCTCACATACTTTGGTCTTGCAGCAGTTTATTCAGATTTTGTGTCCTTTGCTCATCGTTTTCCTGTGTTCATCTTTCAATGGCTCCTTTCTTATGTTTTGCTTTTTAAATAGTGTGACTCATCTGTGCTTGCCACGCCAGTTAACTAAGAATGACATTTTATCTTTACAGAAAATAAGGCATGATGCAGAGGTCAAGGCAGCAAGAGATTTCAGGTCTTTCTTTGCATACACTGCCTGCCCACTCATTCTACTTAGATACTATATGGTAACCTTACAGTAACACTGAAAATCTAGGGGTGAGAGGAAGATTCAGGAAGTAAAATCCTCTAACCCAGAACTGCATGCCTCTCTGTGTGATAAAATGGTGTACTATGGAGTCGAATAATTAGGAAGAGGTGCACCCTCCCTTAACCTTTAATAGTTTGTAAATGATTCAGTGGAGATTCAGAATCAGGGTGGAAGGGTGGGGTCAGATTAGTTTGGGATGGAAGTCGTGTCAGCAAGCATAAAATTTTTTAATTAAAATCACAGACTGGTGACACTAGTTGTGGCTAGTTGTAGCACAGCCAGTGTGTGGTGGGTTTTTTCTCACAACAGAGTGGTAGTGGACCTTAGATAAAAGGAACTACAGCCAGTGGTATCATACTGTGTGGTGATTTAAGGTACAAGGAAGAGTCCTGCAGAAAATGCCTTCAGATCACCACTTGCTATCCTCTTTTGGCTGATATTGGAACCAGAAGCATTTTTCCACCCCCTAAAAAGCAAACAATTGTTGTCTGAGTACAAATATTCTTAATTATTTAGGTTTGTGTAGTAGCAGAAAAAGACTATGTGTGTCAGGATATGCTTAGGGATGCTCTCTATGTCTTTAGAGGAGACCTGTTCTTCATTAAACTAGTTATATCTTGTCATTATACATCAGTTCAGCATCTACCAGCAACTCCAAAGTAAGTCCTTGTAGAAGCAGAAGTAATCTATAGCTGGACTGTGTAGAAGAACTTTGGAACTACATTGGATTTTATGTTTTCATGCTTGTAATACTGGAATGATTCCTTTTATGTGCTAAATTTATTTACAACTTGAATCTAAAGCATAGTATTCCCCATTTGGGTATGTTGAGACAACCGCTCACTAAAAATTATGAGGTAGCTAGAGATTGGATTTATGGTCCACATTCACTCTGCTGGCTAATACATTCTTTCAGAGCTGTTCAGGTTATGCAAGCTCCATGTAATGTGCCATTTTATTCCATGGCAGACAGACATAGAAAAATACTATAATTTTAAGAGAGTGTTTGAGGCATCCTACATTTTTACGAAAAAAAAAATAGTTGGTTTTTTTATAAATATTAGGTTTATGTTATGTCCTATGGTGGACCATTTTGACCCATCAGAACTTGCAAGTGTGAGTCCCATGGATCTTAACAAATATTCTGAAACTGAGAACAACCAGAACTTCACAAAATCATTATTCAACACTTTGCAGAATGCAGAAAAATGTCTCTCTTTCACTCAAAGTCTAATTATTGTATTGCAGAATTTTGAGACACTAATAAGGATGTATTGAGCTTTTGCAAGGCAATTTATTACTCAATAAATCCTCCACTGGTGATCAGATAGCTAATGGAAAGTGCTCCAGGATTGAAGTAACAAAATGGGCTTTCACTATTAGCCCAATGTTTGCATTTAAAAGATCAATCAAAATATTTATCAGCACAATATCTACAAAAGAATATTCAGATTGATCCTGGATCTTTGAAAAATAATGTATTTTGCATCAGGCTTCAAACAGTCCCCCGGAATTTGGTTGTGGGCTAGTTTTCCCCCTAGTTTTATTTTCAGGCAAAAAATGTCCTTGTTTGGGGTTTTTTCTACATCTAGGGCTTTTTTTTTCTACATCTATTGCTAATGGATATGGAACTTCTTCCTCAGCAATAAAAATCTGAAGTTTGTCCTTTATGTATTCCTTCTAGACATACACTGCTTTGCCCAGTGCCCCTCTGCAGTCTATCTAAGCTTCTTCTCTGCCAGCTGCCCTAGCTGTGGGGCCCACTCCCACATGGAATTTCAGCAAGTGTACTGTCAAGACAGGGCTGGAGCCTGGGGCTGCTCCATAAAGATGTGTGTGACTCCTCTGTGGAGACAAATGCACAAGGGTGCCATGATACTGAAATCATGGCATTTTACTGATAGAGTTAGCATTCAGTTTCTATATATCGATAAGGAGATAGATTGCTTTGATTTTTTTTCCCCTGCTCACCTTGAGCTCACCATTTCATTAACAGAAATACCACATGGCTACGATTAATTAAATGTTAAATCTTGAATTTCATTAGCCCTTGTTTGCATTGGCAACCTTAACCAGCATAAAATCGAGAGCACAAATGAAAAGATCTATTTGTTGTCCAGTCCTTTCATTAGGCATGGTTACATTTGGCATTAATCTGTTATCTGTGTTGTGTCTCATCTTGCAGCAGATAGCCCAGGAAGAGAAAAGCTGGAGTCTAAAATTGCATTCAGCTGTTAATAGGCACTTTATATCTTAGCCTACAGCTAAGATTGCTTCTGTATGAGAAGTGTTGGAACTGCACTTGCCACTAAATTACTATGGATGTTTCTCATGTATTGTAAAGAAGAATATGTAAGTCTGTGCTATCTTTTGAAAGTTGTCTTGAGTCAGCATACAGTACTGCCAAATAATTTGTTGCTCCAGACAAGGTCCTGGAGATATTTCCTGAGGAATATTCCCTTCAGAGAGGGCAGCATCCAGAATACGCACTGACTCGAACAGTGCATCTACAGTATTTCTTTCATTATGTTACAGTCTGCCTGTGGGCGGATTTTGGACATCCACTGACCTCCTTGCTACTTCTGAGACATAAATTAACTGAAGTATGGTGACTTCTTCCCGATGACTTCCTGATGACTGGGGACAGAGACCAACACAGCGATCCTCTCATACCAGTATGTGAAAAGCTTTGCAGACACAAGAGAAGTGTTGCCAGATTGTCAAACACAAAGAGCAGTGCATGCTACTTACTTACACACTACTGATAATTTTAGATGCTTAATATAACAGGTTTCTAACATTTTGAGCTCTCCTCTACTTGTAAATATTCATTCTTTAGACAACTGAGAGGGGACTTCATCAACATCTATAAATGTCTGAAGGGTGGGTGTCAAGAAGATGGACCCAGGCTCTTCTAGGTGGTGCTGAGCAATAGGACAAGGGGCAATGGGCAGACACTGATGCACAGGAAGTTCCACCTGGATGTGAGGAAGAACTTCTTCACTGTGCAGGTGACCGAGCACTGGAACAGGTTGCCCAGAGAGGCTGTGGAGTCTTCCTCACCAGAGATACTCAAGAACTGTCTGGACACAATCCTGTGCCACATGCTTTACGATTACCCTGCTTGAGCAAAGAGGTTGGTGACCCACCGTGGTCCCTTCCAGCCTTACCCATTCTGTGATTCCATGGTTTTTAAGACACCTCTTCATTCTAAATGAATTCTCAGGAATAAGAGCTTAGAAAAGAGGTGAAATACTAAAAACTTAGACCATGGCTTCATCATGAATAAACAAAAAAGACTTAAATGTTTGGGACGTGCTGTATTTCCAGACCTATAGGAAGGGTGGGAGTGGGTTTTACAAGGCTTCCCAAGATACCTGAGCACACAACATCTTGAAAGTTTAGAGAGATAATAGACCTTGTATAGAATAGACCTCGTATAGGGTATCATTTGGTTTTCTTATATCCTACAGGCACTTGCTTTTAGGATGCCATTTATTTGCTAGGCAGTATTGAGGGACATAAGGGTTCGAATTCTTTCCTTAGAAAGAAGAGCTACTCATGTGTGGATAATAAGAGTCTTTTATTTCATTAGGGTGCACTAAGTATCCTGCTATCATTTCATTTGCCACAGTTTTCAACATGCCATTAAAGGTAGTGCCAGTAACAGTGAGAACAAAAAGAAAAACAGGGATGAGAACAAAAAAGAAGTATTGATAAAAAATGCAAGAGGAAGTAAATCTTTATTCTCATTGTGTTACAACTCACTGAGTCACTGGGCTTGAAATGAGATCCCTGGATTTGCACTTCGGTCTCGCATCTTGTTCGGTTGAGATGTAAAATCTTCCCCATCCTGAGTTAATTAAAGAATTGCCATTAATGCAAATTTGTTTGAAATTAGCTTTCATGCTGCATGCACAGGGAAGAACAAGTTGGCAGATTTGAGTGGCAGAAATCTGTGCGTGCATCTATGTGCCTCTTCAGGGTCCTAAGTCACCTTTGGAATCCTGCTCTTTTGTACAGGTGGAACTCATCATCATTGCTGAGATTCAGGTCTCCCATGGAGTACTCATTTCAGTGTGGTCCTGGACTGCATATCCATAAAAGCTGTTTCTTTTTGAGCAGGATATCCAATGTCAGCTGCAGAAGATGTAACAGTTTGCATTAGTTTGGTGCTAGCTTAATTTGTCCCTTGTGCAAGGACTTCCAAAACCACCTTGGTACTCTCCTAGACTGTATGGGTGGTTTTCCTGCCAGCCATTTCTCACTCATAATTTAATTCTTTCGTGCTCTGTATTAGACCACCAAGACAGGATTTTCCTGCTGCCCACAATGTGTACTCCTACGTGGATATTCATTGACTCCAGCTCCACGAGGAAGTGTGGTGACCTTACCAGCTCCAGTGTCTTCGGTCAGTTAGGGATTCATTTTACAAGATATGTCCAGCCATTTCCCACGATGAGTTTACCTTATGTTATCAGAAAATAAGGTGAGATTCAAATCACGGGCAAAAAGGCTCTCAGACCTCTGTTTGAAAACCAGACCCTTTTTCATTCTCAGACTTAAATGGAGGGAAAGAGATTAAGTGTTGTCACCCAGATGAGGACACAATTACTACACATCTTTAACAACCGGATGGATTATTCTTCTGTCCACTGTGTTGCTTTCTAGGGTTCCTCTCCTGAATATATTTTGGGCATTATTTATTCTCACTGGGAGATGTAAATTGCAAGCATACAGCTAACTGTGATGACCCAGATTGTTTTTCTATGAAGTAAGCTTCCCATTCAGGATTATCTGAATGTAAATATGATGTGTCATCTGATCAGAATAATGAAGACTTTGAAAATTCATTTATCTATCAAGTGTTGATAGAAAACCTACACCAGATAGAAATTTTTCATCATTTACATTTTAAAGTACTCTCTCTCTCAGAAAGATTATACTGCATCAAAAGACTTGCACCTAAGACATCATTTGTGTAAAGTAATGCTGCACAAAATCTTTGATTTAAAACCAAATTAGAAAAGGAAGCCATATTTTTTTTCTAAACAAAAGTGAAAGGTAACAGTTTGTAGATAGCCTCCCAGATATCAAACTTCTGGTCATGTTGGCAAAATGTTTTCTTATTGAACATAGATTACAGGCTTGTAAAAATGTTGTAGTGAAAGTTAATGGTTTGATAACTGAAAATGTTAACCTTTGCACTGCTGTTCCTGGGCTGGACGTGCACCATCCATGCTTCCTGTTAGCACTGACAGCTCTGGTACACACCTCCTTATTGCTAGAAGAGCATTAGGTTTTCATTTCTTCAGTATAGCCTCTGATCAATGTCACAGCTGCCCTCAGGCCTTGAAAATGCATTCTGTAACTAAGAAAAAATAATAAATCTGAGATGAAATATGAACAAGCAAGCACTTTTCTCCTCTCAGACTAGGGAAGTAGGTTTCAGTGGGTGTACAGTGGCTGTAATGAAAGCAGAGTGAAGCCCTTTGTTTGACAACTTGAATGAAGGTGTCTTTCATACCCTCAGAAAGGTGAACTTGCTTTGGACTCCAGGAGCATGAAATGCAAGGAGCTGAACTCTTCTGTAAAGTGGACCTGTGAGATCTGACACAGTTCTTCCTATCTCTAGCACAGAAATACCCAGACCATGGAAAGGGATTATGACTAACTCTAACTAGTTCCCTTGCTAACCTTCTTGCTAGGACCTGTGAGCATCCAGTGTCCTACAGGGCCTGAATTCTCTATTGTGCTCAGAGACGGGAGCTGGATTCCCCTTGGTTTGGTGTTATCTGATTCTCTGGTATCTGGCCCAAACATCTGTGCTAGAAAATGACTATAAAAGGTATAATTAGAAAGAATTTACCATTATTTTGCATGGATAAATAGTGCATTGTTTACTAACTGAGAGCAAAAGGCATAAATGAAGCAGATTCTCTTCTTCCTGGATTTGGACTGCTCATAGAGATGGAGCAATCTGTGGCTGTCATTACTCTTGATGTGTCCAGCATGGGTAAAAAGAGGATGCTGCACCAAACACTGATACAAAACCAAATCCAAGTTCTGTTCACTGGGACTTTCATACCAGCTTAGTTCTTGATCATTACATTCATGAGCAATAAAAATAAGAAAAGTAAATTAACGGATTAGAGCAAGCGAGTGGAATATAATGCTTGAAGTATTGAATTATTTCAAAGAAAGTAGAAGACGAACTATGATGGTTTTATTTTCCTTTTTGAATCAAAAATCAAAATATTCTCTGAGCCACTAAATTAGACAAACAGATTTATGTTTTGCTTGTTGTGTTTTTATGAGTGGCATTAGCTACACGGGCATTGAACCACTTTGGAAATTGACAGAAAAAAAAGTACTGAGTGATGAATGCCCTTATTCCTGCTGAAATGAGCCAAAAAGAAAATAGTTCTTAGATTGTAATGTAGAAATGTTCCAGTGCTATCTAACCAATAGGATGTAGTGTCCCAAAGAGGGTAAACATTTTAACAAAACATAAAAGCTTTTTGTTATCATCCTTAGACTAATTTTTTTCTTTTCAATAATCTCAGTTGTTCCAGGAATTCTCAGTAGTGCAATATCCAGCAGTACCTTTCTATTAAAGCAGATGGCCATATCACTGTAGGTTTCTCTGAAATGTAGCTTAAAGATGCTGACTAATTTTGCAACACAGTATTTGTTTCATGTTGCAAGAAAAAAGGGCAAATATCTTTCTAATGTGATTTCCTCATGTGGGCCATTGAGACTAATCAAATCATATAAAAACACTTTTTTTTTTCCCTTTTGCCTTTCTCTCTACAGCAGTTGGCTATCTATGATGCTCATATGTTGCATTGAAAATTTTATCTTGGAATAATCACTGTGTTGTTTCATAGGAATATCTTTATTTTCCTCAGGAGGCCAGTCTTTCATTCTATCTAACAGTAAAACAGCACATGTATATGCACACGGTCTACCTCATGTTTATAGTATTTTCTATTGAGTTCTTTTTTCACTGAATGTGAGTAAACAGCATTTAGTGTCACATAGATATGAAAAAAATCAGGTCTGCATACACCCTTAAAAATTAAGGGAAAAGTTGGATGACTGGAGAAAAGAAGATGGTAAGAGCTTAAGACTAATTGATGTTGTCAGTGGCTCAGTGTGTTTGGCAGAGTTTGGGAGAAATTTCAGTCAGTATGAATTTGATATGTCCTGTCAGCTTGGTTAGCTCATCTTGTAATTATTTTTTTGCTTTCTGAAGAGTCATCATTTCATGCTGATCTGTGCTAGCAGCAAACTATACTGTGTTCAAGCAAATACATTTCCTCAAAAAGTTAGTAGAAAGCAAAGTGCAACACATTTGTCAATACTTACTCAAGTCCTTGCCAGCAGGTCATGTCTTCCTCAAGCCAGGGGCCTTTTCCTCTTTTTGGAGGGTACCATCACAAACTGTTAGATATGATTGGTCCAGCTGTAGGTTTTAGTGCTTGAAATGACAAATCTAATAAGGTCACAGGTAGATCAAGCTCTGCTGGATCTTGCTCCATCAGTGTAAAAGGTTGTAGCATCCTGTGGGCTGTGCCATCCATCCTCCAGTGGACAAGGGCCCTGGAGCAGGATTGACCGAAGAGAGCGTGTATCAGCTTCTTGACCCCAAATCAGAGCCCAGCACATCTACTTCAACTGCCTTTGCATTAATATTCCAGGCTGTCAACCAGAGCCTCTAAGGAACAGCCAGCTTGCTACAGGAAGATTAACGTCCCGGGAAAGTGGGAAAAGAGAGGGTTCCACCAGTTGACAGTTGCATCTTAAATCTCTGTTTCTAATCTCTTCCTGAGACTTTGGTAAAAGACAAAAGACTAAAATAAGTGTGTTGTTGAAATTTAGCTGTATGATTGATGTCCTGTTTCCTTTTTTTGTCTTCCCTATTTTGTAGACTTTTTTGCTTCTGCACAGGGAAGGCTGACTAACAATTTTTGAGTTATCATGGCTTCTGCTTGTTTGGAGAGGAAATTTAATACCACAAGAATCTTTTGTGTATTCTCCATAAATAGCTAGAGGAGTATTGTCTTCTTTAAGGCTGCAAAATACACTCATCAGGAGTAACTGAAAATGTTGTAATATCTATCCTGAACAACAATTCTGACAAATTTGAAAAGTGTATAATGAAGCAACTTTAACAGGTCTGTTACAGTAGAAAATGTACGCATCCATCATGCTTTAAAACAGGAGAATTTAAAGAATAACGCAGAATAAAATGGCAATGGACTTTTATTTTCTCCCACTATCTGCCTGTCCAAACATCTTACCCAGCACATATGTACAACTGAGCAGCAGATTTTTACAAAACATCAGATGTTAATGATACAATATGGTTTTTCTTAAGTATTTCCTTAAATCTTTGTCTTACGTCTAAGGTATTACTCAATAAATGTATGAGGATCTGAAGATCATTCTGGAATTCTTATATTAGCCTTCAGATTCACTGAATTATTAGCCTGCTTGAGCAAAATGATAATGCAATGATATTTTCACCAACAAATTCAACAAAGACAGGATTTTTTTTTTTTTCATTTTGCAAATACCAGCATTTTTTGTTCCTGGATATTGACATCATGACAAGGTTTGTGAAAATGCTGTTTCTAAAATACTGCCAAGCTTTGTGACTGCAAAGCTTCAGGGCCATATATTCTGCCTTGAGTGAACTCAGAATCTTCATTGGGAAAATGAGTAGATCTCTCACATGTAATTATGGAAAGATTCCTCTAAAGAATATGTTCAGATGGGATTTTTTAAGGAGTCTAAAAGAATGAAGTGCCTTGTTTATATATCTGTATAAAATTGTATTGTCAATTAGTATTTTCATCCCCACAGCTGTTAGAGAAGAGAGTAAAGCTCCCCTTTGATGCATAAATGCCCTGTAACTTAAATCACAGTTTGGGGGAACACATGTGTCAGGCAGGCATGGCTGATCAAATTACCGAGCACACTGGCTCTTCATGTATTTTGCCTTTTAGAACTTGCTATTAGGCAAACAAAAACTTTGGCCTCTCCTCTTTTATTGCATTTGCAGGGTCAGAGTGAAAGGTGAAGGCTGTAAGAAAGAACTTCACTTGGAATTCAGCAGCCCTTGGATTTGGCATGGGATACTTTTCACTCTGCTAATACTTTTTTAATAGAATACAAGTCACTAATACCTTGTGTGTGCTGGATTAGTAAGGCAGTCCTGCATAGCCCTGTCAAAACAATCTCTCCTATGTGATTCTCTTGTTTCAGTCCCCTCTCTGTTTGCTCTGATGTTGCCAAGACAGAAATGATGACAATTATGGGGGAGTAGGAAAGGGTAGGTGGAAAAGTAGATAGAAGATTGCAAAAAAACCTAACAAACAGTGATCCTGAGATGTTTATATAGTACAGAAATATATTTAGTCCTGAAATTATTTAGGCCACCTTGTAAAGCTCAGCTTAAAATGTCCTGTTCTCATTTACATTAATGGGGAACGATGTTTGGCTGGTGTTCCACCTCTTAGCTGTCCTGTTCCTCTGTTCTTCTCCCCCTCTTACTCATTCCATTACTGACTGATTGTCTGAAGGTCTTGCAAGTTAGTAGGTGTGGGTGAGACTAGCACTGACAAGTGCCTGTAACCGGCCTTTTCATTTTTTCTTCTGAGTGCATGTGGATTAGCTGTCACTCTTTCTGGTATTTATACCACTGGCACTGATGAAGATACTGGGCTTACTGCTTTTACTGAAAGCTTTTCCATTTTGGGAAGACCTTTTTTTATAAACACTGTAACAACAATGCTGTTTTCTACTTATAAAATAAGCAAACAAGAGCCTTAGTAATTACAGTAAAAACAATAATCCAACTACAAACAATAATCCAAAGATCATTTATATTACTGTGTCCTTCCACTTTTGTGCTGCTAGATGGGAAAATTATTTGATTCCTGTGGTAATCCACATGAGCCAGAAGGCATTTTGCCTTGAGCTCTACAGAGCAAATTTTTTCACCTTCGGACAGCTCTGTGAAGAATGCAGGGTGCTGGGGTCCAAACAAAGCAGCCCAGTTTATACAGGCAGCTTCTTGAGTGTAAGTGGTCTTGTTGCACAACTACAGTTCAATTATATGAGTTACAGAATACTGCCTGTTCTGTAAATATTTAGAAGGACTACTTGACTGCAGTATGTTAATTTTACTTCACAGTGTTCAGTCAAAGCTGCTTAAGTTCTCTCCAAATGAACATTTTTTGCTTTCTACTTGTTGCAGCCACACAGTGCATTACAACAAAGTATGTTTATGTTCACAAGTAGGCATTTAACCCAGCCTGTATCTATGTGTAGGCATTCAGAGATTATTGGAAAATTTAATAAAATTTTCTGTATTTAATTGTTGATCATGTTTAATGGCAGTGAATGAGGTTTATCTTTGAGAGGGATATTATACCTTGGGATTTTTCCATGCATCAGCACAGTGAAGCAGATTAAATCTCCCCACTGAAATAAGTGGATAGATCAAATTATTAAATGGCTTGTCTGAAGTGCAAAAAGCAGTCTTGTGTTTTGCTTATGTCATTAATTTTTTTTTTAAAAAGAAGGAATACTGAAGGACTTACCTGGCAGTAAATATACAGACTTTTATTCCACAGAATCACAGCATCATTGAATTGAGGTTGGAAGGAGTGTCTTCGGATCATGCTGTACACCCCTCCTGCTCAAGCAGGCTCAACTAGAGCAAGCTGACAAGGGCCCTGTCTAGTTGGGTTTTGAATATCTCCCCAGAATGAGATGCTGCAACCTCTCTAGGCAACCGATTCCAGTGTTTTTAGCAATTCCCATTGCTAGCAATTGTTAAATAATGTAGTACAACATATGGCAAGAGTGAAGATAAGTTTTAAGAGCTTTTTTCCAAACTGAAGGAGTAATGTCTTCAAATGCGTACAAGATCACTTGATGGAAATGAGACATAAAAAACTGCAGATCTGAAGCTCATCTTGGTCTCAAAAAACATATCATAAAGTCTAATAAAAGTACAGACCATTGTTTTATTTCACATTTTCTACATTTCCTGTGGTTTTGAAGCTGGGGTTTTGCTGCTGGCTGGTACATATAATATCTCCAAATATTTCTTTGATAATAAAATGTGGGATTTAGACTAGAAGAGGGTCTTTCTTATCTGTGTGAAGGTTTTGGTTTTTCCCCCTAGTATTTACATTGAGTTTTCACATATCATATTTCTTTCACTATGTGAATAAACAATTCACATGATATGTGCATCATAAGGAGTTCTTTGATGGCAAGCAGTTTTCCCTATCCTACAATTCCTATAGACACTTGGATGTTTGAGAATTTTACATGGGTTTGTAACGTTTTCTGGAGGTTGTAGGTTCATTAAAAGTATCCACAAATATTTCTCTATGATAAATATACAGTCTATATTATTCTCGCAGCAAATAAGAAAATGCAATTCAATTTAAAATAGTTCGTTCAATACTTCTGTGTTATTCTTTGTGTCCATATATGAACATGTCAAAATGGAAATTGATAACAAAAATGTACGTGGAATTTTGGTACCAGGTGTCCTGTGTGAGACATCAAAAACCAGTACCTACGTACTGAAGAGAAACATGCTAAAACCAATGAACAAAGTATTCATTTGGACAGTAAATATTTTAAGTATAGGTGGTAAAATCTTTGCTAGAATATTTAATGACAGCACTATGTCTATGTTATGATCCACTTATAAGAGATGCCTCTGCCCAAAATGAAGTGCAAGCAAGACCATATGCCAAAGTCAACACTAGGTTTTTATTTAACAGTAGGGTTATTTAATAGTAGGGTTTATTTAATAGTAGAGTTTTATTTAACAGTTCATGTGAGGTAGAGAGATAGAAATAGGAAGGAAGGTGCGGAGGAGAACAGAAAGAGACTGAGAGAGAGACAGAGATTAAGCAAAGGATACCATCCCCATGTGGATTCCTGCAGCGTCCTGCTGGTCGATCTTCACTCTGGTCTTGATGGGGGGGTTCCCAGAGCTGTTCTTCTGGAAGTACCACTTTTATACAGTCCAAATGCTGGGTATTCATGGGCTGTTGATGCCGTTCCCATAAATTGAGATGGCATGTGCATAGGCACTTTCTTCCTTTCCCACAGTTTGCCACAGTGGGGATTTTTGTCTGGTTGCATTACCCAGATCTACCTGACCAGGCCTGAAATTACCATCTTCCTGGTTTTGCCATCTGTGCTTACCTCAGCTTCCATTGTGGTGACTTTTCATATGGGCACAGTGTTTTGAGATGTGCAATTGCATTCTTTAAGTCCTCACAGTCTATGAAACCAGATTGTAAGAGCCAACTAGGTAATGAAGCAGGAGGAAATAATCAATAAAATATGTGAATTCTTGCTTAGATAAAAAAATAAAAGGGTGTCTTAGAAACCAAGGAAAGTTCCTTCTTCCTTCCCTATAGAGGGTAGAGAGATGACCAAGCACATGTTTCAAAAGCAGGCATTTTACATTGTTCAGACTAGTTCTTTTAGGTGATCCAAGAATATGGGGACAGATAGAGGTTAAACTCAGAGGGAATTCACTGCCAGCCATTAGGCAGGCATTCTGAGATTCCAGTGCAATAGTGCACCTATGCACAAGTCTCTGGGTGCACAAAGCAATATTTCTCAGTGGAAGCAGGAATAAACAGACCTGCATGCAGCTAAACCGTGCTAGTGGAAGGCTTGATCTGCTTGCTTTGGGCAGAATGAATGTTAGAGAGAAACTATCCGGACTGTGGCTTGTGCTTGGTAGTAGAAATGCCAGTTGCAGGTTATGGAAAAAAAATGATCTGGGAATCTGTGACTGTGACCCTCAGAAGCAGGAAGAGGGGAGGCTTTTTGGATACAGGGCTTGTCGTATCAGAAAACATGATCAAAACAAAGACAACTATTTGTTTTTCTTCATTTCTGCTTTCTGCTACATTCAGAGAAACAGGACCTGTTGACCTTTTAATTTTTTCCCCTTTGCGTGTATGTAAGCAGCATTACACTTAAACCAAAATGCTTACTTTAGGAGAAAAAAACATTATGAAGACCCCAGTTTTGGGTAATGTACAAGCCAAGAAAGCAATAATGGCAATAACACTATGTTTGTCTCCACTGCACATCTGTGAACATCTGGTTTATGGCCATATCTGAATAGCCTGCATTGAATGACATTAGAGTTTAACTGAAGAAAATGAAACCAGTTCTTTCTTCTAGGAGTAAGCCTCTGAGGTGGGGAATGTCTATACCATAACTAAAACCCAAGGGGTGCATTTGAAAAATTTTGACTGAAAAAATTTTACCTTATAAATAATGTCACTGACTTTAGATGCTGCTCAGTGATTGCAAGTCAGATAGCCTTTGGGCCAAGATGGAAACTTTGAGGACCCAATATTTATTTGTCTATAACTCTAAGTGCCTTCAATGTGTTCTTTAATATTTCTGAATAATTAGAGTATAGATCTGTGCTAAGCACTGTGCTCCACATTGAAAGAAATACTCAGATATTAACAGAATGCATCTGAAAAAAAGATCCAGAGCTCTGTGGTTGTTCACTAGCAGCTCATAGCCCTCCAGACTGGTCAGGAAGGCTTTTTCCACCCTTTGGACCTCAGTGTGAAATGGTATGATAAGGTAAGATGGCAAAAGACCTCTCTCAAATCCTGCCAGGATAACCACTGATAGCTGATCTATTTGGGCATTGGGTCTACTTGGGAAAATACAAGCAGATTACTTTTTTGCTCAGAAACAGGAGCCAAAACAGAGAAATGTCCATCCACAGATGCACTAATCCAGTGGGGCTGGGCTGAGGACAGTCTGAAAAGACAGTGTGCATTTCTATTGAGTAGAACTGGTGCCCTGAAAGGCAAATACAGAAAATGAATAGTTCAAGGACAGTGCTTATAAGCCAGGACAACTTTTGTTATGTTCCTCTGGGGTAGCTGACAACTCAAATTCAGTAGTTTCTTTCCTGTCAGACCATTTTAACTGGGAGCTAAATCAATTCTGCTTTGTTTAAGAACAGTTCTAGGAATGCTTGATCGATATTCCTCTTTTTGCCTCTTTGTATGGGTTAGTCATTTTTACCTTTGTTCTGTTACATAGCATCTGTTACAGACCTCATTGTGCAATGTTTATCACCTGAGAAGTTCATGACTTAGAAGAACATTTTATTTGATCCACATGGGGCTGTCAACAAAAGGATGTATTTTTCTTCAGAGTGAGATCTAAAGTTTCATTTTATAAAGTAACCATGTCAAATTGCACAGAGGAGAGATGGCTAATTTACCATTAACAAGTTAAATGCAATTGAATTTTTTCCCCTGGAATGCAAATGAGGAGATTTCCATTCCTTCTCTTATAGGTGACAGTACAGCAAATCTGTCACCAATCTTCCTGCCCATTCTTGGACAGTCTTTAGCCCTCAACAATGGTATGCCGCTGTCTGTAATCACTTCAGGTAGAAAGCAAGAAGAACACCTAAATAATTGTTTAAAATCACAGAGAGTTGTGAAAGCTTATCTCTGGCCACCCAAGTGTCAAGTGGCACAAAGTGGATTCATTGTTCCATTCAAAAGTGTGGAGCAATTTAAGCTTTACTAAGACCACAGGGTTTAGCGAGGAAAAGTTCTTGTGACTCAAGTGTGTGTCAGCTAACAAATTCCTGCACAATTCACACAGAGCTGGGAACTTCTCCTATTGTCTTATCTTTGAAGCATTGCACACAGTGAAAACACATCTCCCCCCTCCTCCCACAATTATGAGATATGTTAATGAGACTTTTTGCACTTGGCCTTTTTGAACTTCATGAGGTTTGCAAGGCGTTGCCTTTCAAGCCTGTCAAGGTCCCTCTGGATGCCACCCCTTCCCATCAGTGTGTCAACTGCTTGGTGACATTGGCAAGCTTGCTGAGGGTGCACTCAATACCACTGTCCACGTTGCCAACAAAGACGTTGAACAGTGATGGTCCCAATGCCTATCCCTGAGGACACCACTCATCCCTGGATTCCACACGGACATCAAGACATTAACAGCAAGTCTTCGAGTGTGACCACACAGCCAGTTCCTTATCCACTGAATGGCCTGTCTGTCAAATCCCCTGTCTTTCCCTGTGTCATGTGGAACAGTGTGATATGCTTTGCACAATTCCAGGTAGATGAAGTTGGTTGCTCTTCCCTTATCCACACATTATTCCCATCAGGGGAGGTCACTAAATTTGTCAGGTTTGATTTGCCCTTAGAGAAGCCATGCAGGCTGTCACAAATCACCTTATTTTCTGTGTGCCTTAGCAGAGTTTTCAGGAGAATCTTTTGGAGGTATCAAATTCTGGAGTATCAAAATTTTCAGTTACCTTTAGTAATGGCCATTATTTTTTCTGTCACATGTCAAAGAAAACATTGAATTCTTGCAACTTGTTGGATCTCCCTGAAAAAAAAAGACTCTTAAGGGGCTTCTCTAGATTTTTCCCTCTGTAACCTATGTTTATGGTGTCTGTATTAGTATTTATGTGACTGAAAGGATACGGTGGATAAAGATACCTGCAGAATGTCTTCCACTTATTATACATTCTTCCAGCATCTAATGCACCATCTATATTTTAAGATTAACTCCAGAGAGCAGAGGAGTACCTCATAGGCATAATTTCCCCATCTTCTTTTTTTTTTTCTTTTTTTTCCTTTCTCTGGCTTCTGTAAAATTCATTAGTGAACTTCGGAGCTGATCTCCTGCTAGCAATTCCAAACAGGTAAAGCCTAAGCAAAAGTCTTGATCCAGTTCATCTTCTTTCAAAGTCAGCTTTTCTGAAATGGGATGCTTTTGTTCAGAGAATCTTACTTGTATACTACCTGTGCTTCTCAAATAAATGACTCTCTTGAGATGGAAGGGGAGGATAATATAATGAAAACTGCTTTTGAAATTTCACAATTCCTAGGATTTTGAGGGGTAGAGTTACTCATGCAGAACATTCATTTTATCATCGCTCTTCATGGTGTCTTTCAAACCAAAATCTTCAGTGGTTTAGCTACTGCATCAGGTGAAGAAATGTATGTGGCAGTAGCAATTCTGTGTTGAAATCCTTTACAGCAGACTTCTTTACCTATGTGACTCAGCTATTGATGCTGTCAATATGGTAGCTTGATACATGGCATTTCTTATAAATTGTTATTTTCTAAGATTGTATTTCTGTCTGAAGTCAGTATATCACTTCTTGAAGGGAGCAGTTTAGTTATGCACCAGAAGAGAAACGCTAAAAATCTTTGAAAGGCAGGTTCTTTGCTAAACCAGAACAATGCAGTTCTTTTCCATAAATCTTTAGATGCCACTTGAAACCTGCCTTTTGAAGTAGCCCAGCTGCAGTCTGTTCTCTAGCTACTGTGACTACAGGCATTTACCCTCACAGTTTTCAGGTGTTGGTCATAGGCAATTTTATTTCCCACAAGATCAGAAGGCCAAATATTATTCTCATTGTTGTGAATCCAAGATATTTCCCATAGAAAATTATGTATTGACAAAGTTCAGAGAATTATTTTCTTTCTCCCAAGCAGAATTTTTTCATTCAACTAAGTAGTAAGTCTTATGGACTTTCAGTGGTTTTTTTTGCCTTACCATGGGAGGTTTTCAAAGACAGAAGGATGAATTAGACCTCTCTGATTTTCACTGAGATGATGTATACAATGAATAGGCTCCTGAGTTTCCTCTAGGTCTTTAAAAACCTTCCATGGCATTCTTTTCATTTTTTGTGCATCCATTTTCCTTTCTCTGCTGCTTTTCAAGCAGCTATAGAAACACTCACCTGGAGGAGATATGTGCTCTATAGTCAACTCCTAATTGCCCTACTGGGTCCATCTCATTAAATATTATGTCTCATAATCCACCTGTATCTTGGCCTTCAAACATAAAGCGTGACCTTGGGCTGTGATCCATCTGCTAACTAGACAAGATCAGATTTCACTACAGCTTGCACAAGAGATCTTCAAGGGGAAACTAAGGTATTTAAAAAAGGTCTTTAATGGTTGGGTAGGTGACCTCAGTGAGCCACAGGATCAAAGAACCTGATACGTGCTATCTCACCATTCTGTGAAAGAAATAGCTGCATTTTACACCAGTTCTGACCATTAAATGCTTGATGTCATTTTTCCCAAGAATTGGTTAACAAAGAACCTAAGCTTTATCATTGCACATCAAAGCACTCAAACCCATATTCAATGAACCCAATTGTCCTTCTGTCCCTTCAGGATAAGTGAAGCCAGTGACTAGGTCCCATAATTGCTGTGGTTTTGGCAATCATAAATCAGTAAGAATTATCAAGTGGTTTCCGGTGAAAGAAAATTCCTCCATGGGATAAACAGTAGCCCCAAAAACCTTTGCTGGCATCAGCATAAACCATTTCTCCTTGGGTTTGGCCATATAAAATGCTCACTACATTTAATTTTCACATACAATACCTTCATGGTGTTCTAATGAGTATACATTTGGCTTCAGGAGACTTAAAATATGTAAAATTATGATTTAAGAAAAATTCTGACTGTTTTCATCAAATACCTACTAATAAATAGTAAATCTCTCCTCCAAGTGACATACTAAACATGATACTGTCCCTTTACACAAGTGACAAGTCTGATAGAGCTAGAAAAAAGCCTCCATTGTGACTTCTATTTTAATAATTTTCATTATTTTAAACTTATGAAATTCTGCCTTATGAAAAAACAATTTGTTGATAATCTAGGCTAACAACAGAATTGTTAAGAACAGTATTTATTGTTACATATGAATGTGCACACATATGCAAACACATAGAGACAAACACATACTTGTATAAACACAATAGCTGTCTAAACAAAACAAAATGGAAATTTTGAAATTGAGGGTTAGACATTGGGAGTTAGGGAAAAAAATCACACACTTGGCCTGCCATGGTTGAAGAGTAATGAAGCAATATGGTGATTTTCTTTTCCTCTTGAATCAACTAGCCAAAACATGCTGTTAAACCACAAACAAGCCATTCCTTAAAAATAATGCTCCAGAAAGAATTTCCCATGCTTCTCAGCATAGCAGATGGCAACACCAGAGGAGAAAGGGGTGGTGGACTAAGTCTTACAGTAGATGATTCATTAATTCCTTCTGTAGAACTGCAAAACTATAGACTCAGAGTCATATGGAAGAGAACCGTGTGAAGCTGGACTAAATTAATTGGATTTGTCCATACCTTTCCCACGGTGGTTAGGCCAGACACTTGCAGAAATCCTCAACATTTTATTACACACTGAAATCCTCATGGAAGACATAGTACAACTGCTTTTTTTTTCTGTGCCTCAGTTCTTTCTTCACTTAGTTACCTTTAAAGGTAAGAACTGATTCTGTCAGGAGTCGTGTATTATAGGGAACTGCAAACTGTGTTAGTGAAGGGGTGGTGGGAAAAGTCTGCTTGAAAGGTGAATGAAGCATTCTCTACCGTGGATACTTTACAGTTGGCTTCTTGAACTCAGCAAAGTAGGGGATATTCCCGAAATAGCATTTAGAGCATTTGACAGATACAGCTGGTCCAATTCAGATGTGACATAAATAGGAGCAGACAGAGGGAGTAAGCAACACTCCTGGTGTTTGTGCTAGAGTTTAAGGTGGCATCACTTGAGTAGCAAAGCGTTTGGAGAACAGAGCTGAAACAGGCAGGCTGACTTGTGAGAAGAGGAATACAGAGTGCAGGACTGTTTCTGTGGGACAGACAGATGGGAAAGAATATATGGTCTATGTAGGCCAGAGGCTGATCCTTGAAATGTTTGTGTGTTCAAGGCCAGGTCAGATGGGACTTTGAGTAACCCGGTCTGGTGGAAGGTGTCCTTTCCCATGACGGTGGGGTTGGAACTGGAGGATCTTTAAGGTTCCTTCCAGTACAAACTATTCTATGATTGTATGATGAGTATCTCCATAGGTTCTTCCAAGTTCAGCTTTTTATAAGCAGTGATCTTCATCAATGGTATTTTCCCATGGAACAAATATGTCTCATGGGCCAAAGAAGCCAGGCACAAGGGTATGAAAATCTGTGTGTTACCTAGATGGAGATGCTTTGGTGCCAGTCACTGCTGTAGGAAGTTACAACCTCCTTACTGGAAATACCGAAATAGCCTTCCACTTTTATTGAGGAAGAAAGCCTGATTTTTTCTACTGTTTTCTGGAGCTGAGACCTACAACTGTTTCCACGTTAATGTATGCACATCCCTGGTCACAATTTGCACCCGCTGCTCAGTTTGGAACTTAGAAATTATCTACATAAAAAAAGAAAAATCCCAGCTGCGTAGCTTTCATTATCATGCTTAAAAATTGCATGGAGAGCACTTTCATTTGGTGCAGTACTGCTTCTGATAGCCCAAATGAAATCTGCCTGTAGTGGATGTTGCCTGTTACTGGATAGAAACATTTATTAGGTCTAGTATGTGCTGCTTCAACAGACCGTGAAAAAGATAAATAATTTACTGCAATCAGAAGCCAAAACAAAAACATTGCAGTAATGTTGCATATTTGCATAGTTATCACGAATCTGTGGACAATATAAAAAATCACTTTTAATGCATATGCAGATGAGAATGAATTTAAGAAAAGGGCCTGGGAGACAGGTACCAAACACTATCAGATTGTGCATCGGCTTTTGACCACTTTTGTACTGAATATGAAAGTCATCCAAAACCTGGAAAAGCCAAAAGAAAATCTTGATTTGAAGCTTGATGTTGAATGGGCAGCTGGACTGCCTACTTTTTGGTAAAATGTCAGTTTGTTCTCAGATGAAGGTTTTGGTGGAGTTTCTATATTAAATTCTGCCTCTCTAAGAAAGATTAGAGTTTCTTTCTCCAACATAACTGACTGGCAGTAACAGTCCAAGGCAAAGCCTTCATGGCACTCATTCCTCTCCAGAACTCTTTGGAAATTCTAAGTTCCATTTCACCAACAATTCCAATATATTCCAATATATTAATTTCCAAAACAGAATACAACACCAAGAAATGCTTTGTCATTCTGTCTCTGAAACAAAGCTGGTGGAAGAAAGAGTGCACAGAATCATTAATATAAATAAATATTTAATCTTTTTCTGTTCATGACCATCTCTGGCTTTAGTATGTGCATATCATTGTATGTTGCTGTGCAATGGAAGTGCTCTGATGAGCCGACCTCTTCTACCTGTATTCATTAGCAGTAAAGGATTTAATTCTGGAAATCAAAACCTGTCCCATCTCAATCCTATAACCTTTTTTTGTCCTACTAGTATCTGTACTGAAACTCCCAATAACTTCAGTGGAAGCAGCACTGAAACCTAAATTCCCTAAAATGTTAAATTTAAATGAAACTCCAAAAACAGTACTTCACCTCCTCCTGTTCCCAAAATGGACTAATATATTGATTTTCAATTTTGGAGAATAAATCACAGATTAAGCGTGAGGGTTTTTTGAGACAGGAATTAGATGTACATCAGTGGGAAAACTGTTTAGACAAATTTTTTATGTTATCTGCCAACAACTGCTTGGTTTTGGTAATTCAGCCTTACTGATGTTGCTAACTTAGAATTAGATATTGTAAAATGACATGACGTCTGTACTGTGGGGGGAGAGGAATGCTGATGTGAGAGCACCTCTTAATGAGGAGTAGTTGATATATGTGTGGGCAGTTTTATAGTTTTGTCAAACAACATAAAAGTGTTATTCTGGATTTACTTGCAGGAAATAAAATCCAAATTGAAATTAGATTTTTAAATGGCACAGAATTCCAGTGCTTTTTATGTCACCACTAAAAAACCCACACATCCTGTTAAATATGAAGCCTTAAAGCTGCAGTAGTATCTTGAAGGAAAAATCAGGAATATTATTTACTTGAGTAAAACTTCTTTCTGTGTTACTGGCATTGGAAATTGAATAAGTGTTATTCTCTATATAATTGAGACTTTTTTATAAGTTGTTTGTAGTTGCTGATAGAAACACTGACTTCATCCTATCATGTTAAATATGTCTGTTAGGGGTTCACTTACGACACCTGTCGTTGCCATCCTTCCATCTAGGAATCTCAGTGAGGTTTTATCTCTGTAACAATTCACTTGAAATTTGAGGCAGTTTCAGGACATTTATATCAAACCTTAGAAGCATAATCCTGAACATTCTTGTAGGTCAAATTATGGTTATTGACCTTTGAAACAGAGGTGATAAGTGTTGTTGCTTTTTTTCCTGTTTTGGAATGGAATATTTATGACCGAATTCAACTTCTTTGATCCATATCATCAACCTTAATGGGAAGCAACAGACAGGGTTTAGCCAGTGGGCACATAATGTTGAAAAGCAGACAAAACCACCTTTATCATATTTCACATTTTTACATCAATGTCTGCAGGGCAGTCAGTTTTTTGCACTCAGCTTTCATAGTTCACTATTGCTTGTGGCTTCATGTGGTCCATTTTTTGTTTCTTTTAAAGACTAATTTATCTCTCTCAGGGCTTACGCTTGCTCTTGCTTTAACTAGTTTTAGGACAAAGGAAGGTGATGCAGGCAGTAACCTTTTTTAGAAGCAGGTCTGCTTGTTTGATGTGTTGCTTGTTTCTCTGTGGAAAAGTAAATCTACTTACAAATGCCTTCAAAGGAAGAAAAAAACCCTCTTTTCCTCCTCCTCATTAATATAGAAGAGAACCTCTTAGCAGAGTGTGAGGTGCTTAGGACAAGATAAATTAGGTTTTTATTAAAATTTACCAAGAAAACAATTTTCTATGGGTTGCATTAAAACATCCTTTTCTTCCCTAGAAGGCAAAGTGCAGTGACTCTCTACTCTAGAATTAAAATAATTTTAGGTATTGCTGACAAATTATCAATAGATATAGGAGGGAGCTTGTTTGCCAGCTTGTGAAAAGAATCTGAAAGTGAAAAGGTGGGACCTGGCAGTCTCTTTTCTGACAAGTCAGAGTTCACTGACTTTAGCATGTAAATCACAAACACTGCTGAGGATCACCTCTTGTCTGGGAAGAAGAGCTCAGAATAACAAAATTGAGTTACAGTGTAATATTTATAATAATCTATCTAAATCACATTATAGATATTCTTCTTCCCTTGTGCAGCAAAATATGTTTAGAGGGAATGGAAGAGAAGCTGTGTTTAACCTGACACTGCCTTGCTGTGATATCCCTCATCCTGGGACCAAAGGCTAGCCTGTATCCTGCTCTCCTTTCTGTGCCTTCATACAGAAAGGAAGGAAAGGAACAATTCTGTGGTGTTTCCCTCTGTTCTAGGAGGAGGAAAGAAGCTCACCCCATGGGAGAAAGGTAGAACTGAATTTGAGGCAAAATTGTCTGCTAAGAAAGCATGACGTGATGTGATTGGAGGTGAGAAGAAGCAGGGGTTTACACTCCAGAGCACTGCGCTACCTGCTGTATGGATTGGTAACCAAAAATGTATTTGTAACTGGAATATAGCAAAACTCTGTGGTCTGAAAACAAAGTAAGGTCAAGTAGGCAGGAAAATCTGACCAGAATGATTTACTTATATCTCAGACTGTGGTCTGAGACCAGTCATGATTTTTGATAGCCATGACCGGGTTAACCTGCTGTCTTTCTCCAGCCTCAGGTTGGCAGGGAAGGGAAGTGCTGAAGAAAAAGCACAGCCAAACAACAAATAGCTGGGAGATCTGGGGAACTGGGCTATTTTCTCTTCCAAGTTTAAACAAATGTGGCACTCTTTACTTCATATCATCACTTCTTGCTGTGCAGCAAGACTGGGTTAAATTGTTCTAGAAACTGCAAAGAACCAGCTCAGGGATCAGGAAAGCAAGAGTGCTCCTACTCAGACATTACTTCATATGTTCCTCTAATTTATGGATGTAGTGGGGGATTGACCTTATCACGTTTGAAAACACGAAATCCTGTAAGAATTCTCAGGATACTGAGTTGCAAACAGGCCAGGATGAAGTAGAATTTTAGATGCTGTAGTTTTCTCTACGCATGCAGGTAGGATCTGTCCGGAAAAAAGATTACCTCCTGCAGTTACACTGGATAAAGGAACCAACATAATGTATGTATTAAGGCATTTAACTTACACTGATCAGAATTTTATCACTTTGATATTGCAATTTTGAAGATAGAAATCTTTCAAAATTCACAATGTAGTGTCCTAGGTGAAACATGAAATAAAATAGCTAGAAATATTGCACATTAGCCATGCATACCTTTTCATATGCTTGCATTTCAGGTCTGATAAACTGATTGTGTATGATCTGAATGCACCCGTTGTTTTAGAGCAATCAAGCCTGATTATAATTTTCCCTTTTTAGTCTCCTTAAAAACAACCCTAAACCCAAACAAAAATAACAGTTTTCTCGTCTTCTGGGGTAACATGCAAATCAAATACTGACTCATAAATCCTTGTGTTATGCACAGATTGCCAGCTTGAGAGAAAATGATGTAACATTTGTAGTTTTTTAAATTTTGTGGATGCCAGTTGCTGATATGTACCTGGGGTTGATGTTAGTGAAAAAGTTGGTATTTTATCCTTTAGGCCTTCAATTTAAAAAATTAACTTGTGATTAATTGCTGTATGCTTCCATTACTGCAACGCAGACGGATTTTAAAAGCCATTTGACAAAAAAAAAATGCACCTTGGGGTATTTTAAATGCAGTAGCTGTGGAGCACTCAGTAATTTTATTTTGTGTTTTTTATATTCATAGTGACTTAAAAAGCAACTTCAGTTAGGATCACAGGATAATAACATCAGTTCTGTTCTTCTCCAAAGTTTGATTTTCTGTGTTTAAGAAGCTGACAACCATATCTGAAACTCATTGATTATCTGCTTATAATAACTCATCATCTCAATGGAACAGATCAACAAACCTTTTCCACTTTGTCGAATGTATTCCAAATAACAACAAAATGGGGTCAAAGATATTTGAAACTGAATTAGAATAATGTTAATCTGGTTTATTTATTCTGAAAAAAAAAGCAGTATCTAAAGAATAATTTGTGATCAATTTAAATGGATGCTGATTTCAGATTAAATTAATTGTTCTCTTCATTTTTCTAAAGAGTCTATTTATCTATTCTATAGTCTATCACTGACTCATAATTTTTTTTTCGTAAGTAAGAAGAACATCTTAAAACAGTGCATGCATTCAATTAAAATTATTATTCTATTGATTCTAAGGTGTTCTGTCCTAGATTTTCAAAAAAATTCTTGTAAAATCCATTGTCCCACACACCAATCTTTCATGGTCATCCACATAACCTGACATTTGCTACTGCTTCATTAAATACCACCAATTTAACATTGCTATTCAAGTGTGTGGAGTATTTCAAAATTGTGGAGTATTTATTTGTCTTTAAAAACCAGATAATCTGCTGGGTGTTCTTGTTCCAGTTCCTTGGCCTGTTCAAACACACCACAAAACAGATATGTATCCCTTCTATGATGAAACCAAGGCAACGCAGAGACTATCTCTTCTGAAGATCACAATTGATTGTCACAAATGAAAAAAATTGATAAATTACAGTTTGCAAATCCCTACAATAGGAAATTAATGTAGTGGTTTGAAATAAAGCAAATGTCAGCAGTTTTAGACAATTGCTTACGACCATCTGCAAAAGAAAATTTTGTTGCTTTTTCATTGAATGTACAGAGATTTTTATATAAACAGAATAGAATCCTTTCAAGAATCAGCATTTGATCACAAGAGAATGAAATGAGACTTCATAATGGATCTGATAAATGAGACATTTATATATGAACAGGCACATTGATTGACCTCTGATTTTTGAAGAACTTTCAAAAAGCAAAGTAGAAAGAAATGTAATTCTCTGCTATTCATTTTGGGAAGCAAGTGGTTGAGCCATGTGCTGTAAGTGACAAATCTGGGTGTTTGAAATTCTTATCAATATTTTGACAGAATGGTTGTAATGCACAGCCTTAAAATCAGTTAAAATGTTGGGCCAGGATGCCTGTGAACACAGAAAGTCGTGTATCATCCTAAAATACTGCCATTTGATTTTGGTACTTCACTGCAGCAAAAAAAAGCAGCAGTGAAATCTGGACCTATCAGAAACCGATTTTATTTTAAGTAACAATTTAGTGTCCAGTCTTTAATGTAAGTAACATGTAAAAACCTAAGGAAATTTTTATATCAGTATTTCCACCCTACATTAGTTCATAGAAGCACTTAGAATAGGAAACTGTGTCTGAAATTAAGCCAGTTGACATTCTGACTTTGATCCCAATGGAGATATGTGTTATGGCTGAACTGTCCTGTACCTTTCTTGCTGTGGCTGAGTATCTTAGCTACCCTTAGGCACCTGTGAGTTTGTGTGACAGGGAAAATGAACCAACCAGAGCTCTGCTGCGATGGGGCAGCATTGCAGCATCATGTTCTGATCTGTTTGCTACCAACAAAATGCACGTGAGCTCATCTTTCACTTTTAAATGAGTCAGGTTTCCCTTGGAGCCTTTCAGTTAGAAGAAAGAAATAAACACGTAGCAAAGGCTACTGATAAAATCTACACTTTTACTGCTTTTTCTTTTTTTTGTTTTTAATAGGAAAATGTGCAACCTCCCTTCTAGCAAAAAGATATAAATTGTGGATTTTAAGAAATGAATCCTGCTGCACAGCAGGTTTAGACAGGCTGCTGCAGTCGGGGCCTTAGGGCACTCTGTGGCTTCCCTGTGGTAAGCCATGGTTCTCATTTGTAAAGCCAGGAGAATTCCCACTGTTGCTATAATCATATGCATGATCCTTCTTCCATCTCAGTGCTTCCAGCATCAGTTAAAAAAAGAAATATAGGGCAAATGTCGGTTGTCATGTAGTCAGCTATCCAAGAGCTTAGAAACTTCATATATTTTGTGGGATTTAATTTTGTCCTCAGGAAAAGAATTAAGCTTTTTAGATGAAGTCTTAAACAAAGAAACAAAAAACCCCAAACAAACAAACAAACAAACAAAACCCCACAACAACAAAGAGAAAGAAAATAGAGAAAGAAATCACAAGTTAAAATACAACCAACAATAAAAAGAACGACTACCCCAAAACATGTTCTTATTCGGGAATGGCAGTGAAGGCATCAGAATTTTTTTTAGGTGAAATATTCTCATTTTTATGTAAAATATTCTCATTTTTCCCATGAACTCCTGTTTTCCAAATATGGAAAATCCTTTCAGAAAAGGCCTGAGTTCATCCCATGATCCTTGCTGCCGTATTATCTCTGTGCTCTGTCACTTCTGCCCGTGGTGACTTCCTGTCCAGTGTTTGATTCTGTAACTTTCCTATTAACAGCCCTTGATGGACTTGTTTCAGCAAGTCTTTTTGATTCCCGTTATTCTTTTGATACTCAGACAATATAAGTCAGTGTGTTTCACAGGTCAGTTATGTTTTGTGGGTAAAAGTACTCTGGTGGCTTCCAAGCCTTCCCTTTGAAAATTCCATTTTATATCCCCTCCTTCCTGTACTGTGAAAAAGGCTGAGCATATGTTCCCTACTTATCTTCTCTAGGTCTTTCATGATCCTGTAAACCTCAGTCTTCCCTCTTTCTGTCCTCTGTCTTTTCCTTTTCATTGTTAAAAGGTGCTGGTCTGCTGCTTCTTGCCCGTTGTGGAAGCTGCTTCAGAAATTTCATTGTGTCTTCTGCTCTCCCATCTAAAAGCAGGGAAAAACCTAGGTTGGAAGGATCCTCTGGAGGTCATCTGAGCCCACCTACATCTGACACCTGGGGTGTGGATTAAGTTATCCATTGGTCCAACAAGACAAGTCTTGAATTAATTTCAGTAAGGGAGATCCCACAAGTTCTCTAGACAACCTCTTCCAATGTTTGGTTGTTCTTACAGTGAGGAACTTTTTCATGTAGTCTGATGAAATTGCCTTTTGAAGCAACTGATGCTCATTGCCTTGTGTCCTTGAGAAAAGATTGTCTCCATCTTCTCTATAACCCCTCTCTAGATATTGAGAAAATGTGATTAGACTCCCCCCTCCCTTTCAGTTGAGTAAGCTGAATTCCTTTCACCTTTCAACAGGCATCAGCTTGGTGGCCCCTCACTGAGCCATCTCCAATACTGCAATGTCTTTTGAAGTGAGAGTCCAAAACTGGACACAATATTCCAAGTGTGACGTAACAAATGCCAAGCAAAGTAGTGATAAACTTTCATCTGCTGGTTTTACTTTGGCTGCTGCAGTCAAGGCCCCACGCTGGTTTTACTGCTACAAGGATGCACACCTCACCCAGTTGGTCCTTGGCCTGTACTGCTACTTGGGATTATTCCACCACAGATGCAGGATCCTGTAACTATCTGTGTTAAATATTATGCAATTCCTGTTGGCCCAGTCTTCCAACCTGTTGAGAACTCTGTTTGCTGTAGTGTATAATTGATGCCTTAGGACTTCAAGGCATCATAATATATACCTTGTTGTGTCTTACTCTATTTTTTCTCACAGAGTGTGGAGCAGAACTCTGTGAATCAGTGGAGGCATGGAGCCATGCTATTTTTTTTACATTAGCATAATAGTAACAAATAACAACAATAATAATATTAATATGAATATTTATATAATATTATATTGATTTTTTTATTACCTATTATCTATGATTTGTTTATTATTAGTTGATAAAATTTGTTTTCTGTTTTGTTTTCTGTTCCTTTACAGGTTATCAATAATGGTATGTTTGCTTTTTTGACCAACAGTGAAACTGACTGGATGTTTTCACTAAAATGTCCATGCTGATTTTGAGATCTGTTTCATCAACAGCAGTAGCTAGTGCAGACCTAGCAGTGTATTTGAGGAGTAAAAGGGCACTTTTTTCTCTACATATTCATTTGAATTTATCAACACTGAATATCATCTATTATTTTATTGCCTAGTTTTTCACCTTTGAAAAGAGAAAACTGAGATATGATATGGTTGAATATGAAGTATTATTGTTAAACAAAACCAAGTTTTCAGTGCTTCCTATAACACAAGAAACAGAAGTCATCAAAAGAAGTTTCAGAATTTTTAAAACATAACAGTAATACTGTTATTTCTACACTATTTTAGCTGCTGGAAGTATGTATGATTTCAATACTTATTTAAAAAATATGTTTTAAAGTGATCTCTCAAGACTGAATAAGGACAAAACAGTTCAGACTCAGAAAGTCCCAAACCCAATGATTACAAAATTTCTTTATTTGACTGATTCTTAATTATTTATTACCATGAATGTCTGTTGTTTGCTACTATCAAAGATAGAGTACTGAACTATATGTTGTGATCTAGTATAGCCATTTCACATTACACTTCTGAAGAAAACCTTCATCAACTGCTCAGTCCATCTTAGATTGAAGTTTCCTGAATAAATCTTTCATGTCTACTTAGTTCTGTTTCTAAAGGTGGTCAGGGGAAAAAAATGTTGTTCTTAACTGTAAAATATAACCCTAGAACCCTGATGAATAGCATATAATCTGTTTTAGAGGAAATCATTGTGAGAAAGTTCATTGCAAATAACCAATGGAATGTGCAAAGAAATGTGTTGGAAAGATTCATAAACAGCTGCTCCTGTACAAGTGCTTGTTAAGTGTAGTAGTGATCAGGCTGTGTGTAAGGAGCAAGCTTTGCCAAACTCACTGAAGTCTGAGATGAATATTAGATATTGACATAATTTTAAAAATAAACCCTTGGGAGGGTACACAGACTGTACTTCTGAGCAGCATATGGCTAAAATAACTAGTGATGCTTACATGACTTTATGTTTTATTTTTGGGATATTATACCTAGGAGATTTGCACCTTGTGTCTCCATTTTTTGTTTCCACAGAGCACCACTCCATTTTTAAGCTTGCCTTGTCTTCTCACAGACATAATTCTCCTTATTTGCTAGAGATTTGTTACTCATCCTTTGGTATGCTTTCCTAAAATAAGGGCTTCAATTCTAAGATGCTTGTTGCTTAATTTCTGACAAGTTGTCATATTTTCTCTCTTTCACTAGCAAATAACTGGAAGTACACTCTTGGTTGGGTGTGGCAGACAGTTCTGGGATGTAGAATGAAGACTTCCTCTGGTTTTGGGTTTGCTTCCTTTTCTGCTTCTAGGAAAGAGGGTGGACGTGAGATCAAGAACTTTAAAATTCTACTGCCACTGAAGGAAGAGATCCTGCCCTCCTTCCACCCAGCTGCTTTATTTATTAGCCTGCATTTTCTCTGGTGTTTCTGGAAGGAACCAGCGTGGGTTACACCCACAAAGGCAGCAATGCTAGCTGAGAGTTCCAGTGCTACATTTGGTAGTAACATCTGTTCATGCCAGCTTAAAGTGTTGACACTTTAGCTTAAACAGGCTTTATTTGCTAATATTTACAACATCAATGAACGGCTTTTACACTTCCAAATGGCTGCATAAATGAGTAATCACACATATCTACATCGCAGCTAATCCCTTGAAGTGGTACTGAATGACTAAACAAGTTAATTTTTTTCTTTTCTCTGTGATAGAGAAATTTTAAAAAATGTGGTTTTAACAATAGACCCTGTAAGACCTCAAAAAGTAGTATGTAATAGGTTAATTTATGATTTTTCCCCACTAAATTGCTTGAATGCTCCCCAATGAGCTGCTTGGTAGTGTAGAAGTCATCTTCTCACTAAATAAAATGGTATCAGTAAGTACTTGTTAACGGAGGAGATGGCCTGTAACTGCACATTTAAGTTAATTTTAGCAACTATCCATACAAATTCTCACCTCCTCCCCTTCACAGATATTTCCTAATTCCTTAGGAAAAAGGCATTGAAAAGCCTGAAAATGATGTTTCCAATTAGGGTGGCTTTATCATATTTAAATTCTGCGTGGCTCTGCCAGATAATTGAATAAAATGTGATACATTCTTTTGATCTTTGCTGAGGTGATGTAGGCTGTAAATATTGTTTTGTTATACCATTCATGTTGACACAGATTGTACTGTGCCACTTATAGCTCTGGACTCAAGTGTTCAGCAGTGATTAATGACCGAGAATGCACAGACCTACTGTTGAGTCTAAGAGCTCTCTAATCTGTGCTCCTGTTCTTTCCCTCAATTCCAGCATTAGTTAATGTGGCTTCTGTGAACATAGCAGTTCTGGTGACTTGTTTGTACTGCCAGCAATTAACACAGTGGTAGCATAGAGCTAATGATCATTAAATTCTCAGTTTTCTTAATTCTTGCTTATTATTGTATCTTTGATGCCCTTTCTCAGTCTTGCAATTTTTTATTTAGTGTTTAATAGAGAAAAGGCTTTTAAACCTGTGCTAGAGCCTTTTTTCAGTCCTTGCACACTGTACAATCATTTAATATCCTTTGATATGTTATGCCAATTAAGTGATATGTGTGTTAACATAAATATTTAATTGTTAAAAGAGAAATCACTTTGGCCTAAAGCTTTAATTGAATTAGATGCTTTTCAGATGATTGTCAAGATTAAACAGTCCATTATGAACATTTGCCACTGCAGGAGGTTTCTGCTTATTGAAAGACAAAAGGGTAATTTCATCTAGTACTGCTGTAAACTGTACGAGTCCTTCATACTGATAAGGCAATTCTCTCTCTTTTAACCTTGATATGTACTGTAGTAATGAATTTATGAATCTTTAAATTCAGTCACATCATTA
This sequence comes from Dicrurus megarhynchus, assembly GCA_013399195.1. Classification (NCBI taxonomy): domain Eukaryota; kingdom Metazoa; phylum Chordata; class Aves; order Passeriformes; family Dicruridae; genus Dicrurus; species Dicrurus megarhynchus. The sequence continues at coordinate 1,239,262 of VXAD01004646.1, read as the reverse complement.
AAGTGGGGATATGATATTAACACTGCCAAGTAAATTAAAAGGATGAAAATTTATCTACATAACAGCTAAAGACATCAGAGTCAATACCAATTTGTCAATAATTACCATTGCTTTAAAAAACAAAACTAACATGATAAAAGTAGGCAGCTATGGATCTTTATTGCATACTAACTGGAGTTTGATTAATTCCAATGACAGGCTTCACATGGCAAACTGGAGTTTTAGGGAAACTAATTTTCCTTGACACTAGGCTGCTGAGGCACCTAAACTGTAACTCCCACAAAGTGTGTTTGTGTTAATATGGAATCCAGTTGTTTCATTATCAACCAAAAATATTTCTGGTTTGGGGCAAAATGTTCCTGTATTGCAGTTTTGCCTAATTATGTGAGCATCTTCCACAGATCAGAGTCCTATTTTTTTGATATGCTGTGGACTGTAGTCATGTATATATCTCACACTGAAAACACGTCACAGCAGTTTCCTTCAAAATATAGTACAGTTATGCATAATGCATGATAAGACTAGAGAGATGTGCAATGTGAATCAAAGATTTAATGTCCTAGTTTTCCAGATATTATTATCTATTCACTGTGTTTTTAAAGGAGGTCTGATTAAAAATCATGTCAGCTGTGACAAGCCATAAAGCCAAGCACAACTTTCAGTGAGAACTTGAAAAAAACTCTCTCTGAACAAGTTTTAATATTAAAATCATTATTGGGGAACCTTTTTCTTATTTTGCCATGAGTGGAGGATTGCATCAATAGAATCCTACTTGCTGGCAACATGTTGTCACCGAAGGTCATAAAGCAAAGAAATTCAAAGCACAGTAGATTTCCTCTTTGTGTCTGACACAGCTGTCCTTACTCAAATGGTTGGTCTGTATTTGCTCCTTTGTATTTGTTGACCAGGTCTTCAAAAGTGCAGATGCAAAATTTCAACCAGCCTTGCCATCTTGGGACATGCTCTAAAGTAACTGAATTCCTGGCTTGACTTGAATTCTTACCTGTCCCCTTGGTCTGCAAAGCATCCAAATGTCAAAGAGGCTGTTTGAATGTAAAATATACAGCTCAGCTTCACATCTGAGTGCAATCCTGTCGTGGGACTGCACATCCTCAGGCTACCTGATTTTTTCCCTTACCCAGTATCAGACTACTGGAGTGTACCTGAAATTTTAGACTAAATGCAGCTCTTACATAGGCTTCAGGCTTGTGGACAGTCCAGCCATACCCTGAGTTGCTTACTGTTGGGTAAACAGCATGAAATAGTCAACAGTGTGACTGATGCTAAGGTTATGTCTATACAAGTGAGGAAGTCATATCTAGACTAAAATGGAAGTGAAAATCAAACACCTTGCCACTTCTTCAGGAATACTGGGAAGGGTTCTCTCATTAATGTGAGAAACTCTTCTATTTTGCTGTAGGGGGAATGCTTGCTTAACCAGTCAGAAGGGTTTTCTCTTGTTCCTTGGTTTGTGTCCAAGATAGTGAAGGAATAGATTCTTGGAGGTGCTTTCAGGGTCCCAGTCGTGTAACAAGTTTAAAATTAATTATTTTAAGTACCTGGATAATTCTGTTGTCATGTTTTCTTTAATAAAAGCTATTTACTGAGCAGTGTATTATTGAGTGTATTTATTGAGTCACAAGCAAAATTAATTTGGTAATTTCTGTATATTTATAGTTGATGGTAACTGAAAAAAAAAAAAAAGAGAGCAGTGCAAAACTTCTTTATCTACTTGGAATGATTGAGAACTGATTCTGTTTTATTTAAGAATTTTAAGTATCATTAAAGCAGTAGACTAGAGAGGGTGCTGTTTGGCTGGATGCTTTACTAGCCACAGGTAAGGGAGGTGATAAATTTGTATTGAAATATCATTTGAAAACCTAATACATGGGATGAGTTCTTACTGGGTTATGGATGTTCATTGATTTCTTTTCTAGCTGTATTTTTTTACTCCATTGGAGACAGAAACAGGAGAAAAAGACTGGCTGGACTGCAGAAGTATGAGGGTCAGTATGAGGAGCAGGTTAAGTGGGAAGAAATCAGACCAGTGAGGGGAAATGCAAAGGTTTTCTTACAAATATGTTGGTAGAGACAGCACAGCCAGTGCTGGAGGACACAGCAGTAAGAGGTACTAACAAAATAAAGGAGCAGACTCATGTAGTGAGGAGGGGATGGGAAAAACAGGCACTTCTTAATTCTGTGTTCCTCATTGGTAAAGGTGGGCTTTGCTGCTGCATCTCTGTTCTTGCTGAGTGGTGTGGCTGGACCTGAGGAAGAATTGACAAGAGCAAGGGGGCCAAGGAGAAACCTTCCAGCTTCCCTTCCTCCTACTGCCCTTGTCCATGCCTGCCCTTACAAATGGGAGTAAAGCTGAAGGGCAAGGCATGTGCATTCCCTCGAGGAGGTGAGCCTGGTTTTGTGGAGGCTCGAGTGAAGGCTGGTGTTGTCAGAGAAATTGCGTGCAATGGGAACTGAGCTGAGCAAGACCAACCTGCAGTAGTCATTGAATCTCAGTGCAGACAAGACCACATATGACAGCCTGTGGAGAAGATTCCCCCAGGCCACTAAAAATGCCATTAACTTGGACATCTCCTTTACAGACAACCTCAGCTGTTAGCAGAGATACCAATCTTCAAAGACTTTGCCTGGCCATAGCATGTGAAAGGCTGCATGGGACCTGCAGTAAGATTGCTTTTGATGCCTTCTGCCAATGGAGGGGAAGGCACAGTGCACAGTCTACTGCGTGCCACTTTTGCTTTCCTCTGCATTCCTCTCCAGGATGCTGACACTCAGCAAAGGATCAAAAGGGTTAGAGGTGTGGATTCAGCGAGCTGTCATTACTGGCTCCAGACTGAGTGAAAACGCACCTACCCAGGGAAAACTCTGCATAGGAATGGCTCATGCCCCCCTTCCTTATGCCACGTTGCCCTGGGGCTGTACAAAACATCACCAGCACACATATACTGCTTTTAGCTCAATGCAGAATCTAATGCCAACTGTCCTGCACTGTATAATCGTGAAATGTGGGGGAAACATAGTGTTTGCTGTGTTCAAAATTCAAATTAGAACTTCAGCCAGCTGAAAGAAGTGACTTCTGTGAGAATGAACTTGTGATCATAAAGCAGTTGTGCATAACCACATAGTGAATTGGAGTAACCCAAGTAAAGAAAAAACAACAACTCTGAAGAGAGATGATTTTTGGCATTTACAAACATTATTCCTGCACATGTAGCTCAGCTCAACTTACCACAAAGAAGGTGTTTTGTGAGCACAGTTTTTGCAAATAAATATAAAAACCTTCTTTGTTTGCAAATTTGGAAGCCAGCTGAAAATTCAGCCTGAAGCAAATTTCTTCATAGCTGTGTCGTAAAAAATGCCTGATAGCCTATAGATATGCAATAGAGAAGATCAGGAAGAACATTGACCTGCACGGACAGCATTTGTGTTTTTTCTAGCTACCTCTATGCTAGCCCTGTGATTCAGTATTATGTGGGTGAGGTGCTTGTACTAGTACACAGGAAACCCTTGAACATGGAAAATAGTACTCACTAAAATAGATAGCATTCCCAAGGGGGAAACAGCAAAATTAAATGAGATTCATAGAATAAGGAATAACTAAAATGGCCCAATTATTTAAACTGAGGTATTTTTCTATCAATATAATATCTTGCTGAGCTTGTGGAGCATAATTTAGAGTAGGCATTTTGCCTGCAGATCACAATATAAATATTTTATATGATCTCCCACACTATTAGAATAATAGAGGTAGTGTTATTTAATCCACTCCTGGCAAAGCAGATGCTTGCCAGAATGCATAAAGCACTCAAGGACCTGGTTTTGTTATCATTGAAACTGGTTGGTAGAATGATTTATCTGGAGTTTGATTCCTCATTGTGGAAGTGGATTTGATGATGCTTGTGAGACACAATTTAAGGTTGTGTTGAAGCCTCATTAAAGAAAAAAATGTTGATGGAAATATTAATATTATGAAGGTGAAAAAAGCTCCTTAAATGTAAACAGGTTAAGCAAGAGTCGTGTCTGGGTAGGAGGGCTGGGAGAGATTGCATGTCTGCAAATTCTTTGATTTAGACTTAATAGAAATTGTGACTACAAAAAGTGAATTTGAATACACCTCTTGAAAAGCAGTTGCAAGCATAGAAACTACAAGCCACAGCAGAGAGCATGCAAGTGCTGTGATATCTTTGTAGCAGTCTCATAAAGTATGGTGCAAGTCAGCAGGGGTGGAGAAATTCAAAGTTTAATAAAGCTTTTCTTAAATATACAACCTCTGGAGTGTCATTTAACGCCTCTCTTGACAGTCATTGTTTCTATTACTCTTTACCTGCAACACACATTTCAGTTTTGGTATCTGACATGCTTTGACTATGGTCCTTGGGCCTGAGGTGGGTATTTGGGTGTTGCAGGATTTAGGGTAGGTAGTCCAAATACTTCTCTAGCTTCCTTTTCTACAAAGTGGATGGGAGATGAGTTCTGATTGCTAAGCACCATAATTTTGCTCACTTGAGCCAGTCTTTAGTAATCAGAATGCTAAAATCCTCTGGGAACCACTTAATGCTATGTCCTTTTCCCCTGAGGTGATTGTGTCTAAAGCTAATATGCACAGGGAGTCATGAAAAGATGACCATGGTTGTGTGCATTTGTATGTCATATACTGTATCATTCAGCATTTCTTCTGTCTATTTATGCTTTGTTTTTCATGCTTATTGTAGCTTTTATTGATGTGCTTGATAACATGGCATCAGCTGCAAGGCAGAAATGTTTACTCTGTTAGGGTTTTTTTTAACTTTTCAATGTAGATTAAAAAACTTCAGCGACCCCTGGATGGATAGGCTTAAGCTGAAAATTTACATGTGAGTAACAAATATTATAATGCAGATGAGCCAGACAGAGAAAAGGAAATTTATAATAAGGGGCTGCTCTGACAGTATTAATCTGCCTCATGTAGATTGTGTGATGAATCATCCCATGTTGCCACAAGGACTGCTGGTGCTGCTGCTGCTACTGAGCTCTGCCAGCAAGGGGGACAATAAAAAGTGTGTATGGAAGAGTGGAGGGCAGGGCACACACAAGGGAAGAGGAAAGGAACAAAAAAAGAACAGCTATTTAAAACTGGACATCTCAAGCCTGGTCAGTAGTGTATGTTATATATAATTCAGCCAATTCATTGGGTAAATCATTTTATATGCTCCATGAAATGCAATTTGCTTCCATGGCCAAGCATGACAAAGGTTTCACAGAACTGCAGTTGCCAAAGAGCTCTTCTAGGATAGTTAATTCAGGGCCTGTGAGATTGCTGAGGCATCTCGTCAGAACGTTAAATAATCACACAATGTCACGGGGAATATCTAATTAAGAGTCCAATTTCTCAAGGGTCTGAGTACCTGTTACAATGTGCCGAGAACCCTTAATTCCCACTGACAAGAGTGGCAGCTTAGGGTGTTCCCAGCAGGCATTTAATAGGATTGTGCCCTTACGTCATTTGGCTGGGGTAAGTCCAGGCCAGTCAGGGGAAGCAACAGTAATGAAACAAGACCAGATAATGACAATTCCAGCAGGAATATTGTTACTTGCAGATGACAAAACATACTCAGGTGTGAAGACCCTGTGAAATATAGGAAAATATTTAAGGATGTATTCTTAGGGGTTAAATTTGTGCCTTTGAGAAAGATCTGTCTGTATTCATCCCATGCAAAAAGAGCTGTAAATGCAAAACGAACCCGTTATCACCCCAGACTGTTATCCTGTGTGAACCAGTAACAGAGTTCCCATCCGTGATTTGGTTTCCAAGATCTTTAGTGATTTAAGCAACCCCGTGAGGGTTGTCTGCTTACAAAGGCAGGCAGCTTTTCATCAGGTGCTTGGAAAGCAGGAAGCTTGAGTAGAGTAGGGAAATGGGGTGTTGAATTTCCCTGAGCAGCATTCTTGGTGTGACCCAAAAGGTAGAACAAAACATGAGGTGGACAGATGAAGACTTACCAGTAAGACTTTTCCTTCCTTCTTATATACCTGCAGTTAGATAAAGGAGAAGAATGTTAGATGCAGCCAGAAGAGGATAAATATTGGATTTTGGCTTATGATGCTTCTCTCAGAGATGAAAGTAGAAGTATTATTCCTTTTTGCCCTGAAGAAGCATTGCAAAAAGGAGTAAATGAGTCAGGAGCCTGGCATTATGTTAAGCACTTTGGGGAGAGTGAAAAGTTAAAATTAATCTTTGTATTGTCAGACTCTTAAATGAGGAATGATGCATTAGACTACCTGATTTTACTTGATTTGTTGGGAAACCAGAGCTGCAGTGTTGTTTCTTGAACAGAATTACAGGCTTCATTTAAAGAGAGAGGCAAAGCATACACATCATTCTGGAGTAGATCAGCATAAGCTTTTTCTGTATCATGAGTAATGTTTACTGGAAGAAATCAAATTACTGTTACACAGACCATCTGTTTTCTTTGCATGCAATCATGTAAGTGTTTTAGGACAAGCCATCCTTTTTAATCAATTGCAAATATCTTATGGCAAGGCACTGTTTTCTGTAATAAAATCTATTTTTATGATAAATGTAAGAGTTTTAAATACTGGTTTCTCCTGCATAAATATAGTGTACATATTGTTCATAACATAAAGAGTAGGGGTGTACAGCATTAGTTATTATCTGTCAAGAACTTAATTTTAGGGCTTTTTGTATAGACATTTTTGGATATTTGTTGGATCTGCAACTCGCTGGTGTTCAACTATTATAGCAAATAACATAATGAGTAATACTGTCCATTTATAGCCCAAGAAGTTAATTCCTCTCTACATTTAGTAAATGGAGTATAATAGGGTCTCTATTTTGTAGCATGACTGCTGTGATAAAAGTGATTACTGTGGAACATGATTGTCCATTGTCTAAATTCTTACGCTTGGAAATACTGAAGAAAACACGGCATGGCTTATTAAGAAATGAGCCTGTGGAATGACATAATGACACTAAGGAAACTTGAACTTACAGTCCAAGAAGGAGTCAATGATAGAGTGTGATATTTACTTCGTGTTTAAGGGTAGCTCATTCACAGACGTAATGGTCCCATTCACTTTAGTGGGTGCTGAATTGAGCCTACTATTTTATTTTTTTATCACTGCCAGCTGTCAACTTCCCTGATTCATCTGTTGTCTTTGGCTGCACAGAGATTGCTCTTGAATTCAGAGGAAGCTGAAGGTCTGCATCTCTAGCAAAGTCTCTGATTTCAAAAGCAGCTGTGTGATTGCAATGCCAGAATTTGCTCTGTATTGCATCAAATGACCCTGAAATAAAAGAAAGAAACAAGAACTGTAAGTAACACAATCGAAAATTCCCTGAGCAGGTTGGCTGTCCTTCTCAATGAGGTTGGCAAGCCTGAATTTCATTTGTTCAGACACTTTCAAATCAATGCTCTTTTGTCTGAATAATTAAGCTGTTTACTCAGGCTTGAAAAGTGTATGGTGCTAAATTCTTGTGCTTTTTTGGGTAAACATGAAGAGGCAAAGAGGGAGAAACAGACCATGGACCATGCACCTGGAAAAATCATAGCGCCTACAGTCTGGTGCCATTCTATGGTACAGCGGAAGTTTTCTGCTCAGGGAAACATCAGGTGAAATGAAGGGCCCCTAGAAGTCCCCTTGTGAAGGCTGGACTCAAAATCTCCGTGTCCTCTGTATTGCCACTTACTCTAATGTCACTTGTGAGCTGACACTATGTGGCACAGGGAAAGCTGCCTTCTGAACTCTGCTAATCCATCCTAGCACCTACCTAAACCTGCTCAGTCAAGAATCAGATGAGAACTAGGGCATCAGTTCTTTTATCAGTTTCTTTTATCAGTTTGCACTAATTCAGTAAAAGGAAAAAAGCAGAACAAGGTGAATGGCTTATAAAATCATACAGGTGATAGACAGTGAAAGATAAAATAAACTGTAATTAGTAGCAGTCTAATAATTCTACTTGTTTGCATTTTTTTTGTTGTTGTTTAAATTCAGCATTCTTTCTTTGAGAAAATTATTAAAGATGAGATACATTTTTACTTTTTACACCTTCTGGTTTTTTTTCTTTTTTTTTCTTATGTTCACCCTTCTTTTATTCAGAGAGAAGAAAACTGCAGGCAAATTAAGTATGCCATAGAATCACAGCAATTTGTTTGTTAGAATAGACTTCTGGAGGGCTCTGGAGGGTATCAACAATGTCCTAGTCTAAGCAAGAAAAAATTAGATAACCTCACTCACAGTCCTGTTCTACTGAATTTGGAGTATCTACAAGCATGGAATTTGCCAGCCTCTTCCAACAATCAATCCCTCAGACTTCCTTTTGTTCCCCTAGAAGCTCATCTGGTTGTTTCTCATGTTCCTCGCCACTTTCAAATCCAGCTGAGGTCTGGCTTCCCCAATTTCATCCAAGCAATCCAGTACAAGGAAGTCCTGCATTGCTCTCAAGTAGCCTTTCCAACCTCTTCATCCTCTGCTGTCCATCTGCTGTGCCTGCATGACTTCCCACATGGCAACCTGGGAAGTTCCAGTGCACTGGGGGTGTTGTTTTCAGCAAGCAGCTTCCTCTTCTGGGCCGCTTTTGCTGTCTTGGCTTTCAGGAGACACATCTCAGTTGGAGCTGTCAAAAAAGTTGATGTAAATGTTTGGTTTATATTTTTTGTGTCATTCTTCTTACTTCCATCTTCACACCTCCAAATCTTTTTCAGGAAGATATCAACAGGGTAAGGTGAAAGATATCAAAACAATCTATTTCCACAAGGTTGTTTTTGTTTAGTATAATGTTTCATCTGCATGTGAGTAAATTTACTATGGTATTTTGATTTTTTTTATCTTGTTGTTTTTGTTGGGTTTTTTTACCCAGAGCTTTGGAACAGTCACCACGTGAGTTCTTTAGTAGCTTCAGTAGAATAGACACTATATTTTCCAGCTGTATGGTCTGTTTTTAGCCAAGAAAGATATTACGAAGTATTTACAGTTGTCGTAGAAGTCATTGGCCTAGTTCTAAGAACAGTAAATGCTAACACTACTGCTTGCAAATTATCACATTTTTACTATCAAGAAACAATTCAGCAAAATTACTTAATTTGCTTAGTGGTAAACTATGAATTACTGTTGTCATAGCTACATTGTATTTTGATACAGTAGATTTGTTCCTTGAAACCATAATAAAATAATTTGCTCAATAGCAAGTATACTGCATATCTTAAATTACAATTAATCTAGTATTGCAATTAATATCTTAAAATATAAATCCAGAACCCTTGACTCCTTTTTAAGTGCAGTAAGTACAGAATACTGCTGTTTATTTTAGGAATTTCCTGTGTCTGCAGTGCTGATTACACTGAAGTGGGAATCAATGACAATGTGCCATATAGGAGACTTTATTTATAGTAGCTTTATAACTGATCTAAAGTGAGAGGATAGATTTTGATACCCATGACCTTTAAAAGAAAACTCTCTCAAGAGAAGTTTCCAATTTTACCTCCAAAGCAACCCCTAGTGAAAGTCCTTTGTATTTTAGGCTTTGTGAGGCAATTAAAATAATGACCCATTCTTGGTTTCTTTCTTCCTCAGTTACTTCTGTATCTTGGCTATTCAGTTGATAAAACAGAAAAATTATTCAGGGGAGCACTACAAAGCTAGACATTTGCCCATTTCTGCTTTTTACAACATTCTTAAGTGCAGCATGTTTGGGGTTTGCATGTTTGCTTTTCTCTCCTTGACCTATTGCAGCCCAGTGGTTGTAGAGGATATGATCTTTGCATGTGTTCCAAATTTTCCTCTTCCACCTCTTTACCAGATATATTTTTGAAGGAAATGGAGCAGAAAAGTGCTATAGATGATTACCATGCTTGGCTTTAAACTGGTTTCCCTCGGCTCACTTGGTGGTACAGGGAGGAAAAGAAGGAAACAGAAATGCTTGCTTACAATTTTGAAATATATTTAGGTCTGAGAAGTTCACCCTTAAAGAGGAACAGTCTATAGGTATTCCAAAAAAAGCCATAAAACCAGTGAATAATCTTCATTCTGGACATTCTGGAGTGAAAAACAGTAGAAAAGATAGCTTAGAGAAGGTACAGGGAAGAGAATATGTGTAGAATGGAGAGATGGAATTAATATTTCAGAACAGATCATTGTAGTATCTGAACATTGGGATGGAAACTGAAAGTAAATGCATCTAGCACTGATGAAAAAAAACTTATTCGAATTGTGCTCTGTTAACTAGCAGAATTAATTAAACCACTGAAAAATGTCCTCACACACATTATTTCTCTACAACTAAAGAAGGCATCGTGAAACATTTTGGCCCTTTCGAAACAGTAATTGTCCCAGGCTGTTTATTTTTAAACCAACTCTTGGGGTTTTTATTCCTCAACAGCAGCTACTATTGAAGGCAGTAGGCAGGAACTACCTGAAGTACGGTATGATTGGAAATTGTTGTTCCAGTGTCTTCATCTGCCGCTTTTGGTCTCTTTATCCTCTCTGTCACAGGTAACCATCTTACACCCAGAGCAAGAAAAGTAAAGTCACTTGGCTGTCCCATATCTCTAAGGAACCTGATGCATGAGTGGACTAGAGAAGAGAAAGAGGGAAAAACTCCAAAGACCTACAGATCATCTGGCTGGCAGGGTGAGTAAATGTTCTGTCATCTCAGTCATGTGTTGTCAGGCACACAGTGAGCGAGCCTGCTTCAAGCATTGCCTCAGGAATTACTTATCGAGCAATTGTGGAGAAAAAAGAAGATCAAAATATGTTGTGTTTTCAGGACTCTGACACTGGTGCCTCACATGCATTCAGAAGTACTAAGCCAAAAACCTCCTATATTTTCAGTTTAAACCTTGAACATGCATTTACCAGACAGGCAGTTCCATGAAGGGAAGGGGGGTTAATGCATGCTGTGATGTTAAGGTTATTTTCAAATGGGGTAGGTGAAACAGAAATATCTAACTATAACTGAATCAGTCCAAATTCCTCATGAATCAAAAAGAGATCCAAAAGAGGAAAGAAAGGAAGAAAACTCGTTTTCCCAGTGCTGACTGCACCTTGATTCCTATGGATGTTGGCCGATGTTCCCTGCTTTTCCTAAGCAACTCTTTCTCGTTTACAAAACAAAATTTAAAAAATTTACCTAGCTGAGAAGCAAACATGCAGCAGCCTTATGTGATAGTCAGATAGTAATTAAATGATCCCCTTTTCTTTCTGGCTTTGCCTGTTCCAAAAGATGGTAGAAGCAGAGACTGTAGCAGGTGCTGGAGCATTTCCCCTGTTCACAGCAGTGTGCCGGGGGGTCTGTCAAGTACCAGCAAGCCAATTCAAGGGAATCAAGAGTCACAGGTACAGAGGATGACCTATTTTTCAAAAACGTGATGCAAATTGAAAGAGGTGGTGAACATGGCAGAAAAGATGACCTGAAGATTACCTCAGAGTCCTCTGTAGGGTGGTTTGTGTCTCTACAAAAGACATAACAAAAATGTTGCCCTCCTGCATTGGGGTGGCTGATGCTTCCCCACTGTATTTCGTCCTGCCCATTTCTGCACCCAAAACATTGGCCAAGCCCCATATGCTTCTGTCCTCTCTGGTGGGGCAAAAAGCATGAGTGCAGCAAACCCATTTTTCCCTGCAAACCAGGCCCAGTGTAAACGTGTTTTTAGAAAGGAAAAAAGCAGCTGAATTACAGTTTTGGCTGTGTGAAGATCCACCCGGGCTAGGAACCATGTGACAACTTACTCAAGCCTACAACATGATAAAACAAAAATAAAAGGCATTCCAGAAGACAAGCACTTTCCTTCAACTCCAACTTCAACTGCTCTCTGATGGGAGAAGCAAAACCTAGCACTACAATAGCGCCTTTACAATTCATATTAGATGATGTGTTTAATATATTAGGCTGTTTTTCTTAGCATATAAGCAATATTTTGACTTTGGCAAAATCTTCACTTTCCTACTCCACATTCTTTGAGAGCATCTGTCTAAATGCAAAGGTTGTCTGGACTTTGCCTTATGCTCCAGTTAGAAAAAGGAAAATTTTGCTATTTTTGCTTTTTGTTGTGCTTTGGGTTACTTTGATTTCAGTAAGTACTCCTCTGAGTGTGCTGGAAGATAACATTGGTGCACAGAATTTTTACAGAAATCAGATAATTCCCTTGCCCACTCTGAACCCAACAGCAACAACCAGCCGTGCTCTCTCTTTCTGGACTCTGAAATCCATAGGAAAAGGTGTTCAGATGCTGATGAGTCACTTTTCTGCTCTTAGCAGCTGCTTCTTGCCTCCTTGTGGAAAAGGCAGTGGAGCAGATACAGCCTGGGGGCACAGGTTTGTCTGTACTTCACAAATGACAGTGTCTTCTTCAACAGTGTTATTACACTCCCTTTTTTTAGTACATAATTGTACTTTCTAAGCCACCACTTATTTGCCCCTTAGTTTTCTACTTTATTTTATATAATATCTGTGCAATAGAGATGGACTTGATGTGTTTTGACACAGTGATGTTACCAAAATGAGGGCCAGTGTGACTGAAAGCAATAAAGGTGTTCAGTAAGATGTGAACAGAGTTGAAGATTAAAGTTAATATTTTTTTTATTCTTAAAACCATTTCTATAAATATTGCTTTTGCAGTTCACACATAAAATGAAATCAACCTCAAATTCAAATATTGTTGAAGCTTCATGAACATTACCACAAGGAAAATAAGATGCTGACAAATGATTAAATGTATAATTAAAGGTTTCACAGTTAATCCTGTCACTGTAGTGATTTGTGTTTAATTATTTTGTCTAAGTAATGCACTTCTTTTCTAGTGATTTTTCTTTCCTTCATTGTTGTTAGTGTCTGTATTATTACAGTAAGGAAATTTTTCACGGGGACAGCAGCACTTTTGTTCTCAGCTGCAAGATAAACAGGAAAGTTAAATCAAAGCATAGAAGATGCAATACACTGCCCACTGCAGTTGGTGGGAGAATTGTGACATGTTTACGTTGTTGGGCCAGCAATGCTTCAGTTGTAAGAACAAAGGGCAGGATGTAGCCTCTGTGCTTCTCTGCTGTCATATTTAGGGCTGAAACAGGTGTCTTCAGTAGCCAGACCTAGGAAGGCTCGATAAAGACATGGAGCTGGGACACATAATCTCCCTCTGTGGTGCATGCCAGAATTGGGTGGAAACCTGCAAACACAGCAGAAACAGCCTTGAAATAGCCCTTAGCAAAGGCTGACCACAGTCCAGTGCCTACAGGCTGTGGAGTCCGGGCCCGTCTCCAGAGGTAGGTCCCCAGAGCAGTATTTTTTAAAAGGACTCGTCAGGATTCATGGTCGCCACAGCTGCCCAGCAGATATATGGGACCTTGTTGCTTGTGTGAAACCAGTGGCTCTTCCCTCCTTTTCAAAGTTGCCCAGCCACTGGGCTGTGCTATCCTCTCTCTCCTTTCTTCCAGCTGAATGAAATTTGCAACTTTGCTCTGGCAGGGCTGTAGTATAGCTAGTGAAACTGTCCCAAATCCTGTTTTCCAAACCAGCTTGCAGTTCTGCTAGAGAGGCGGTGTCCACACTGCCTCCAGGTGGGGAGAGCCTGGAAATGGGCTCCCTCACACTCAAGTGAGTGTTCCAAGTTATGCTTGTGTAGTACAGAATACTACTTCTTCCAGGTACACCATAGAAAACAAGCCAGAGCAGATATGAGATTTTGGGACTTAGGTGTTGTTTCGGGCTCACAAGGGCTCTTGAACTTGAGATGAACATCTTGTTGCTGAGGTGGAGTTGTTTCTGGGACTTCAAAGACCGAGTGAGAACTGAATTTTCTGGTGACAGTTTTCATATTTAGATGTGTAAGTTTTTATGTTCTCCTAACTTCCTCTTGATCAAGAACCCACTTAAAGAAATAAGATTTATTCTCTTACCATCATATGGTACTAAGAGTCTCATCTTAGAGTAATTTCACACAAGTGTTATTTCCAGACTATTGCAGGATGAAATAGATTTTATTTCTGGTTGGGAGTTAGCATTCACATTCATGTTAACTTCACCTAGTACTGTCAAGCTGAGCAGAAAAAATATGTTGTCATCTTCACTGTTTTAACCTAACTATGACTTATAGATGCACTTAACAGCAATATTTAACATGGTTAAATTATGGTTATGCTCTGTTGAAGGTATTGTGTTTTACATTCTCCTTACTATTGTATAATATTACTGTGTTTCTTCCTATTCTTTGTCTCATTGAAAACACTGGGGCCATTTCTTTTAAACCTCTGCAACAATTAAAGTAGAAACTTCCAAGAGATGTTTACAGAATTGTAGCTGAATAAAAAGAGTAAAAATGAGTTTTCTTGAGAAATGGTTATGTAGGAAAGGACTTCTGTTTTGTCTTTCATCTTTTGTCTTCAATATGTCTCTTTCTCTTTCGAGCAAGTTTTTCATTGCCATAATATTTTTCAGCTATTGTTTCTTCTTTTTTATTGCTGTTTGTTTGTTTAGGGCTTTTTTGTTTTGGTTTGGGTTTTGGGGTTTCTTTGTTGGTTTGTTTGTTTATTTATTTGATTGATTTGGTTTTGGGTTTTTTTTTGTTTTTAAGGTAGGTAACTAGCGAGAAAATGCTGCCTTTTCAGCAGATGTATGTTTGTTTTAGGCAAGGACTTGTTTGCATGATTTTTCCTTGAGTTATAATAGCTAGTTTAAGATCTGGCAATCCACATGAGAATTTCCTGTTACTCTACTCAATCACCAGACCTTTAATCAGCTGTCTGGCATTTTTCCCTGCCATTGCAGTTTCCATTTGCATCAGAGGTCTCTCAAAATTTTCTAACAGCTTTCTTCATATCTGACTAACTTAATTAGTTATTGGTTCTTATCTCCTCTTCAGAATAATAATTAAATATGTGCAATAAATCTAGGCCTACAGAAGTACTGTGTTGTACCATCTTATGCTGATGATATGAAGCTGGGGGTGATGCCTTTTCCTGGTCTTAAAATCGAGAGTCAAACACGGTTAGAAGGCAAAAAAGGATTTTACCTTGGTGTTTATTTCAAAGATCCTTAGGTGCACTATGTTCAGGTCGAATGCACCTCAATGCACACCACAGTGCACACACACAATAGATCGGGTATAACATTATAAGTCTTACTAATTAGCATATCTATCAAAGATTCCCCAATGAGAGGCTTGAATGAGCCCTCCTCCCCAAGGAACCTTCCCCTGGATGGTTCTGTCTTAGTTTACAAAATGTGTTCTGGAGAGGACCTTGGGGTCTGGGGCACACTGATCCCTAACTATGAAGCTTCTAAGATGTTTAGTCTCCTAGCTTGACAAACAAGTACAAGAATGTAGGCAAAAGCACTAAGAATACAGAAGTTGTAAAAAGGTATAAAAGGCGTATAAAAGAAAAGGCAAAAAATCATCATGGCATCAGAGGGAGCGGCTGATACACCTGAGGGTTGTGCTGCCATTCAGCAGGACCTTGAGAGGCTAGAGAGTTGGGCAGAGAGAAATCTGATGAGGTTCAACAAGGGCCAGTGCAGGGTCCTGCACCTGGGGAGGAATAACCCCAAGTACCAGCACAG
Organism: Dicrurus megarhynchus; assembly: GCA_013399195.1. Lineage (NCBI taxonomy): Eukaryota > Metazoa > Chordata > Aves > Passeriformes > Dicruridae > Dicrurus > Dicrurus megarhynchus. The sequence goes on along the minus strand of VXAD01004646.1, from coordinate 1,223,697 downwards.
GCTGGGGTCTGACCTACTGGAGAGCAGCTCTGCTGGGAAGGAGCTGGGAGTCTTGGTGGATGACAGGCTGACAACGAGCCAGCAGTGCCCTTGTGGCCAGTGGGATCCTGGGGTGCACTGGGAACAGTGTGGCCAGCAGGTGGAGGGAGGTGATGCTGCCCCTCTACTCAGCCCTGGTGAGGCCACATCTGGAGTGCTGTGTCCAGTTCTGGGCTCCTCAGTGCAAAGGAAGATGAGGAGCTGCTGGAGAGGGTCCAGTGGAGGCCGCAAAGATGATGAAGGGTGTGAAGCATCTCTCTAATGACGTGAGATCGCAGGAGCTGGGGATGTTTAGAAAAGAAAAGACAGAGAGGATCTCATCAGTGCATATAAATATCTCAAAGGTGGGTGTCAAGAGGATGATGCCAGATTCTTTCCAGTGTTTCCCAGTGACAGGATGAGGAGCAGTGGCTGTAAATTAAAACACAAGAAGATCCACCTCAACATGAGGAAGAACTTCTTTACACTGAGGGCATCAGAGCACCCTCTGCTCAGGGAACAGACTGCCCATGGAGGTTGTGAAGTCTCCCTCTCTGGAGACATTCCAAACCCACCTGAATGCACTCATGTGCAACTTGCTTTGGGTGACCCTGCCTTGGCAGAGGGGTTGGACTGGATGATCTCCAAAGATCCCTTCCAAACTTAACAATTCTGTGATTCTGTGATTCACATCTTGCTGTTATTTAAAGTCTCTTGGTGTAACTCATTTTATGGGTACAAGAAAATAAGCGTGGTATCAGCTACCCCTTGCGATGCTTGAGACTTCTAGTCTTGCACCGTGAAGCACAGGCATAAATCACCCCACAGCAAGGTGAATGATCCTGGTGGCTTCAGTGGGTTTTCAGCTTTGCACGAGTCACAGTTTAAAGATTGCAGCACTTGCCTTCCTCATGAGAAGCTTCCAGAAGAGCACTGCTATGGGCTGCCATCCATAATATTTAGCCCTGTTTGTGCTTAGGAGTGAATAATTTATATTTTGGAGACCTCATATACAAGCATATTTTGACAACACTGTTTGTTTGTTTGTTTGTTTCATTTTTTAGACAAATTCCTGCTTTTCATACTAGATTGAACAGCTTTTGCTTCTTCTAAGCCGTAGAAATCTAGTGTATAAATTCATTTGAGCTTGCAGATTACTACCCTTTTAGTGTTTATGATCAAAAGTGTTAGCAAGATCCTTGGAGCAAACTCCTTACTGGAATGAAATAACATGGGTTATTTGAAGTCAACTGGTTGAGCCATTCCAATATATAGTAGAAAGGAAATTGGCCTCTGGTCCTTATGCCAGTGGAATGTACTGGAGTTTTTACATACAGTACCAGCATATAAAAGAGTACAAAATTTGGAGGCAGGGTATATTTTCTGCTGTCTGCCTGACTCAGTATTAGAATCACAAAATCATTAAGGTTGGAAAAGACCTCTGAGGTCATTAAGTCCAACCACTAACCCAGCACTGCCAAGTCCACCACTAAGCCGCGCCCCTCAGTGCCACATTTACGTGTCTTTTAAATACCTCCGGGGATGGTGACTCAAAAATTTCCCTGGGTAACTTATGCCAATGTTTTCAGTGTAAAAATATTTCCCAATATCCAATGTAAACCTCTCCTGCTATATTCTATAAGGGTTTGGGTGGTCTATAACAAAATCCCACCAGGACATCTGCCCTGTTGGCCGTTCCTCTAAACATTCATAAACATTCAACCCATCATTAAGCTCTAGGCAGTCAAAACACTCCCTATCATACAGGGCTACCCCAACTACCTCTCTTTCCTTGTCTATCCCTTCTTTGCAGCTCAGATTAAAGTCCTATTTAGGTGAAATGGTCCTTTTTAATTCTTGTTGTACATATTTTGCCTTTTTAGCATGGAGGTGTTATGTGATATTACAGCTGTTCTTTCAGAAAACTTGGGCAAAAACTGCTTTCTTTAGGTCACAAGGAAGAATAGACACAAGGGAAATGGTGCTTGTTTTCTAAAATGCATATATTCTGTTGTGCATTGCTGAATAGCAGGGGGCAAGCAGTTAGGAAGAGCTGATTCGATGAGATGTTTACGTAGAGGAGAGTTAGCATTGTGAAGTGAATTAATGTGAAAATTTTTATTGCTTACTTGTTTCCAGGCTGGATTTTTCCATCACAAGAACCTCAAGGCACAAAAGCCTCAGGGCCCAAAGCAGACAGTTTTTCTGAGAGGGGATCATCACTTTTTTGATCACTGAGTTCTTTAGGAACTTTGATCATTATTACATAAAACTTCTGGATGAAGCAGAGCATGTGCAATTTGGCTTGATAGGCAGAGACGTGCAGGGAGCTGGGCTGCTGCCCTACACCTCTAACATGGCATCAGGCAGACCTGGTCCCAGGGTGAAATAATTGCAGCTGGTTTCTGCCATTTCAAGCACAAGACAACAATGCATTGATGCCATGATGATTTTTTGCCTTTTCTTTTAAACCCCTTTTTATGCCTTTTTGCAGCTTTTGTATTCCTTAGTGCTTTTTGCCTACATTCTTGGACTTGTTTGTTAAGCTGTGAGACTAAACATTTTAGAGGTTTCGTAGCTAGGAATCAACATGCCCCAGACCCCAAGGTCCTCTCCAGAACACATTTTGTAAATTAAGATAGAACCATCCAGGGGAAGGTTCCTTGGGGAGGGGGGCTCATGTTAGCCTCTCATTGGGGAATTTATGATAAATATGCTAATTAGTAAAACCTATGTTATACCAGATCTTTGGGGGATGGGGGGAGTAGAAGAGAAGAGTTTGGCAGTGTACACTGAGATGAATTCGATCTGGACGTGGTGCACCTAAGGATCCTTAAAATAAATACCAAGGTAAAATCCTTTTTGCCTTCTAACCGTGTTTGACTCTTGATTTTAAGACCAGGAAAAGGCATCAGCATAAAACCTGAAGCCATTCCTCTAGTTCTCTACTGTTCTACTGTTCTGTACCCAGATGATATAATTTATATGCTTGTACATATATAATAAATATATAGCGTTTACCTGCTACAGAGAAATAAAATGCCATCCCCAAGAGCTGATGTAGTCAGATCGTCCTGGAATTCACAGCAGGGACCAACTTTTTTGTAGTAGTATAACACACCAAGGTTGAGGACTTTTAGCAGAATAGGATGTACTCAGAGAGCAAAATAAGTGATGTTAACTTTAACGATTGTGTGAAGTACCTTGAATCTCACTTCCAGATTTTCAATAAAAACCCTATAAAAAGTATTGTAAACACTTCACAAATGTTGTTGGGTTAATCTGGACTTAGGAAGGAAGCACAAGTGTTCTGGAACTTCATCACAGACCATTTGATGTAACAGGCAACATTTCTCTTTCTAACCACCCAATGCATTCAAGAGAAGACTAAATTTATTTCCCACAAACTAGTTACAGCTACTTCTTCTTGCTTACCTCCCACTGCACCTACTTTGATGAAATAATTGCATTCATTCTTGCTAAAATATTAGCATGAAACCATTAATATTTGCATTTAAATCAGTGTGTGCTTGAGCTTTGTAGTTAATACTGTGTTAAGATGGAATATGTTGTTTCATTCACCCTTTTTGGCAGCCCAGTGTTGTGTATAGAATTGAAGTTTATTAAGTTGTTTTTCCAATTGTGAGCAATGAAAATGCTTCTGCTTTGCAAGACATACAGTGAACTTGGGGTATGATTATTTAGTATCTTTTAAAGATTGACAGCAAGGTAGCAATTTCTCTATGGTATTTTCAAGTTTAACGATTCTAATGTTTTTTGGTGGGTCTGAACTGAGACTAAACAGTATGACAGCTTTTTTAGTGAGGCTTATTCCTTTTTTCTTATTATACCCTTTTGTGGAGTGGAAGGTGAGAAGTAGGTAGGGTAAATGGAAATCTTTGGGGAATTTTTGAGGCTGAATGAAAGAAAACCAATTCTGGTGAACTTCACAGGAGAATGATTGGTTTCCTCACTTGTGTGATTGCCTCTGGCTGTTGTATTTAAGAGGCAGTAATACTTCATCGACAAGCAAAAATAATCATTTGGAGCAATAAAGATTGGAGGTTAATGAAAATGAGAAGCAACTTAAGTAAATGAGGGAAACCAGTGGGAAAGGCCAGAGTGACTGAAGCAATAATCAAGTGAAAAAAAAAATATGGGACATGGGAAGAAAGAAAATTGGTATGATCGGGCTGATAATATTTTTGTTCCCAAAATCTTTGGCATTTATTCACTGTTTGGTCTTCATCCATATAAACAAGCCCCCCACCAGACTAGACTGTCTCTCAATGTATCTGACTCCACTTAATACATTAAATTTTCCTTCACGCTTACCAAAACTTTTTGAGAAAAATACTCTAAAATGAAACCCATAGTAACTTAAATACTTTTTTGTTAAAATGGAGAGATCCTTAAGAAAGCAAATGAAATATTAAATCCATATCTTCACTGTTCCCTAGCCTTTCAGCTTTCTTTTTCCTCAAGCAACCCAGGACTAACCTGGGAGATTTTACTGACTTTAAATGCATTAAATATATTGATCTGCAGAAAGCTTTGGTGCCAGGCTGTCTGTAGCCTGTGTCATGCTGTCAGAAAGGAAATGCTCCTGATTTTGTCTACAGAAAAAACCAAAACTAAAACCATTATCCTAGGTTCAGATTACTGTGAGAGCTGGAGGGGCTGGGGGAATTGGCTAATAGCAGATGTATTGCAGTTAGGGGGGAAGAACTTGGCTAAGAGCAGCAATGATTCTTTTTAGCATCTCAGAAAAATTAAATGTGTAATTTTTGAAAAATCATTTGTCCAGAAATAACCTATATATTCACTATATAGCTACTCACCAGGCTCAGCAGCATTTTGGAGGGGATACTTTACATACCCTTTCCTATTTATAACATCATGTTCTTTTTTCATAATGAGGTTCACTTGATGTCAGTACAGTCTTCTTTGAGTTCTGGACTAGTTTCAAGCTGTGAGTGGATCATATAAAGTCACTCCTATTTATCTTTTCTATTTCAGTAAGTTGCTTAGGTTCAGTGATTTGCCCCCATGAGCCTCTTAGTGCTTAGTCAGGTGAAAGGTTACTTAAACAAATATACTCCCCCTGCAATTACAACTCACACAAACTGTCCACCACCATCTTCTCACAGGAGCACTAAGTCAAGGCTTCAGCCACAACATGGATTGGATCGTTGTTGCTTTCCGTCAGAGAGTTTAACTAAAAATAATCTGACTTTGGCCAGTGAAATCAATCTGGGTTCACCAAAAAGAGTTAAAGGATATGCTGCTGTCCTGAGTCACTTCCTACTCCATTGAATAATGACTTTTTCCATCAGTAATTGCCTGAAGAAAGTGGTCCTTTAATCAAACTTCAGTGGGAATTCCAAACACCTTTAGCTGTATTGCACAAAACCTTAGAATATCCACCACCTTAACACCACACAAAACTCCCCTGTTCTCAACAGCAGCCACCCACAATTCCCTGCTCCCATCACACTCCTGTCTTCCCTGCCAGACCATAGTGAGCTACTTACTGCACTTTGCCATACAGAAGAACATCTTCTACCCCTGTTACCAGCAACCCTTGCACGTGCATCTCCCTGTGCAAGTTTCATGCAGTCACAGGCACCTCAAGTCCCTCCCTCTTCCCTCCTGAACATAGTGAAAAGCAGTGCAGGGAGTACCAAGAGGAGTGGCAGTGGCATGGCACCCCTCTCCCGAGTTAACCACATTGGATCTTGAAGATTAGGCATGCTTCTGGGTGCTGTCTGCTCTTCAGATATGGGAGTAGGTTTGAGGTCTGTGGGGTTTTAAGAAAAATGCTGCTGAATGAATGTTCATCCTCTTTTTGCTCTCTAAAACATTTTTGTAAGTATTACTACTCTTACAGTAGTCCAGACCTCAGTGCAGAGAAGAGATTGCAGCTGCTTTATATTTTTATTTTACTTAGGTAACATATACTCTAATATACTATACAGTCTTGCCCAGAAAATTTCCTTAGGGATCCATTTTTCTGAATGTCAGTGCCACCCTCACAGGTGCTGCTGCTTTGCTTTCATTAATTCTGATATTTGACTATCCTCCCAAAGAGGAGAAGAATCTTCCTGTACGGCCCAGGTGAAATGTCTCTTCTCATTACAGCCAGCTCTTAGCTGGTGCTTACCAGGCAGCACTAGGGTTTATTTATGTTGTGGAGCTCTGTGCAAGTAAGACAACCAAACTCTTCTGGTGAGGTAAACCTGCATTGCAAATGAAAGTAGTGTGTGTTTCCTAAATTTTCTCTGATTGTTAGACACCATAAGGATATATAATAATGTAGAGTTTCCTAAAGGAAGTGTGTTACCAGATTTTTTTATCTGTATTGTCCTTGAGCTTTGAAATGAGGTATCATACAGTACATCAGTAAGAGTAGTGCAGGGGTATATTAAAGTTATTTTCTGTTGTGTAGCTGTATAGCATTCTTTCTGCTGTAAATGAAGGAAGAGGAATTAAAAGCTGTCTTTTTCATTTTCTGCTGTCAGGACAGAGATGATTTAATTACAGAAAACAACAGACCTGCTTAGTCTCCCTGGCACTAGTGTCTTAGGGTAAGGTGAAGGCAGAGGGGGTTGAGATGGGGAAAGGAGAGATTTGACATTGTGTCTTGAATTACTTGAACGCTGGTACTATTTGCTCTTTGATCAGCTTGACCTCTGCTCTTTAGGAGAAACTCAAATTAGGAGCATAGGATTGGAAGGGACCTACTACATAATGCTGTCTTTCCTCTTGCCATTACAGCTGCTGTAGTATGTAAATCTCTGAGAAGGTTGTTACAGTATATCTTCAATTTAGCAGGGCCCTTTGCCTTTTTATAGGCTAGCTGTTCCATAGTTGAGCTTCTGTGAAAATTGGAAGCCTTCTAATTTTTGTCACTAAGGCAAGTTCAAAGCCAATTTATTCATATTTATTTTACCACTCGTAGTGCCCTTTATCTTAAATTGTTTTGCCTTTTTGTTGCATGTGAAAGTTCCTCAGGTTTTATTTTTGTGAGAGTTGACAAACTAAGGTGTTTGAAATGTGTCTTTTCAGGTAAGTGAGGTGGAGAGGCGGCTTTTGTTGTTTGGCAATTTCAATTAAGTTCTGTCTACTTTCTCAATGTTTTAAAATTGTTCTTGTTTTAGGATGTGTAAAATTGCTACCATTCAGCATTCCAAACTACTTTTCCAACAATTTCTACAGAATCAATGTTTCCTAATATAAAAACATTTATTGATCCACCTTGGGCTCTCCTATGGAGACAGAGCTTATTGGTAGCTTGTAGACTTCTGGAGTAAGGGGAGATTCATCCTTCTTTCTGTGTCTGTGGTGGAAGTGGCCACCTTGGGCTGTCTGTATTGTCACCAGAAAGAAACAGGGTGAGATTAATCTGACCTATTTTAGTCATCTGATTTCAGATAAAAGGAATTGCACCCTAAATCTTAGAACCATTGGAGCCTAAGGTGGCTTGCATTGATGAGAATTTCTGTATTTTATCAGAATAATCTTACTTCTTCTGACTGGCAGATTAGCTCCTGGTTTAGAGTGGTAATTCCTGTTAATGTCTATGGGTGCATGGGAGCACATTACAATACAATCTTACTACTACTCAGTTCTTAATGTATGATGCCAAATGACAAAGACAAAAGCTGAGACCTGCTATAGACCTGCTTGTACTAAATGGACTTATTTTCTTTATGTTTCTGAAATGCTACCTGTGGAGGGCTCATTCTGCTCTTAATCTTGCAAAAGGTAAAGAATTTTGAACTTCCTCTAAGGCTTGAAGGCAGGAGTTCAATGCTGGCAAAGCAGGAGTCTCTCAGACTTTTTCTTTTTTTTATAATGACATCTGTTAGATGTCAGGGCAGTGGGACTTGGCTGCTGCTAAGGAATAGGGAGGCAGGCAAAGGACCCCAGACAGTGTGAAACCTTCTTTTTAATGATTTTAGCAGAAAAATGCTTTCTTCTAATTCACCTACTAGATAATACTCAAGTAATATTATTGAGGACCTAGAGCAGCTCAAGAATTCTCAAGCTTGGTCAGTGCTGTGCAGACCCTGAAGAAAGTACAAAGGTGTGCAAAATGCTTGAAGCCCAGTTTTCAATCTCTCACTGAAGCCAAGGATAAGCTTAGACTTGTATCGATTTATTGTTCTCTGTCAATCTTTTTTCTAAGTAGGCAACAGTGTCTGTAAAGTCTTGCTGAATGACAGTTTTTCAGAATTATTTGTAGCAGCCTGTTCGGAAATGCTTCACGGCTGTCTGCAAGCCTTGTAAGTACTGTATCAGGGAACAGGCTCAGAGCCAGTACAAGGCTGTCAAAAGTGGCTTCTCCAACGCATGTCCTGGTAGTCAGTGGTGATCATAAGAGCTAATGAGTCTACTTGTACTTTAAAATTTGTCTAGCCTGCCGAAACTGGGATTCCTCACCCAGAGGAATGACTGGTCCTTAATTCAGGAAATAATACCCAGAGCTGGAGGGCAGTTCAGGCTGGGAAATACTTTCCACTTTGATGGGGAAAAGGGAAGCATATTTCTTCATCTGTAGACAATGTCTGTTCAGAGCTGCTCTGATACAGAGAGGTAACATGGATAAGAGGAGCAAATGCAGCTGAGACAGCCCAAAGCCTATGGGCCAGGATGGGGCAGACACTTGTGTTCTGTGGTATAGGCATCCAAAATTCATGGGAATTATATTATTGCCATGAAATGTAAAGGGAATGAAATTCCATGGAGGGTGTTGAAAGAGCTTAGGATTAGGTATTTTGTCTTACTCACACCAGCCTGTGTAAGTGAAGGTCCCACCAAAAGGTTTGTCTGCCAAGGTAGAAAATGAAGCATACAGCTTTTGTCTTGCCACTTGTAAGATTTTAAATATTGATTTGTTTATTTTTGAGGCAGAGTCGCACTTTCTGAAATAATGATAACTTTCATCTAATTTACATCTGCTGATGTGATGGCTGAGTGTCATCTTGATGACTTAGGAATGGGCAAAACCAATTTCATTATAGAGTCATCCTTACTCACAAGTCACTCTGCTGTTTGACTTGGCATGCATGGGATTTGCTGTACAATTGTGTTTTTGTGGGGTCAGAGCTGGTGGATGGCATCCAGAGTCTGTGTTCCCATTTAGAAGCAGCTGCCAGAGCTTTCTCATGTCACTGCAGAATTTCTCTACTTCTTTTTCCTTGTAGTTCCTGTGGTTGTATAACTGTGGTATGACAAAAGGGGCTTCCTCCACACCCCAGGGACAAATATAACAATTTGAGCTCCTTGCTGTATTGGAATTGCCACAAATCCTACTAATCTATGTAAAATCACCTGAAGGGGAAAAAAATTCCACACAGCAGATATCTGAAAAAGGGAATTGGATACTATCAAAGCTGAAATGCATACTTTAGGATGTACTCATGTAGGTTCTATAGTACTGCTTATTTTCAAATTTTTGGGATTTGAAAAACTTAGAATATTCTCTGCAGGTTATAGTTCAGAATCATGTATCTGTATACACATAAGTAAAAATATGGGCTAGGTGTGCAAACTGATGCATCTGTTACTTGAATGTCTGTTAAGGTATCCCAAGTCTGACCATGTGAGCTTCTTTCTTTGGTCCTCTAGCAGTCTCCCACAAACAATGTGCTCTGCTTCTCTCTTGTGGACTCATTTTCTCACCTCTTGAATTGCTGGAAAGGTGCTGATACTCCTCAGGCAATTTTTGGGACAATAGAAATAAGAACATTGTGAAAACTGATGAAGCTAGGAAAGAGGAAGGGGCCAATCCACAGAGTGATTCTTTTATAAAATACGAGTAATAATTTCTTACTGAAAGAGATGAGGATAAGGAACTAAGATAGCTACTTCGGGTGTAAAATATTTTGACAACTGAAGCTTTTAAGTGATGAGTTTAAGGAGATGTAATAGTTTGCAATAAGGTCTCCAGACATTTGATGGAGGAGCAGTGTGGATGATTCTGGCTCAGTTTTATGAAACCATTAGAGGTTTTGAAATATGTAATTTTGTGCTCAAAGAAAAACAAACCTTTGGACAGTACAAAATTAGTTCATGTCAAAAGGGCTATTTTCACTCCTGAGTCCCATTGATTAAATATAAAAGATGTTGGTTAAACGTATTATAACATTACTGAAGGATTTCAGCCTTTATAAAACAGTATGTTTGGCAGAATATTTATTGTAAAATTTCTACCCAGAACCTTGTGTTTATAAGATCAACTGTCTGAGACAACTGTTGCAGACAGTACAGGCTGATTAGACTACATGCTACTCAGATTTTTTTGATTGATTTACAAACGTAAATAAGTGTTAATCCCTTTTATTTAATATATGTGTGTATAAAAGACTTATTCTTTGAAGTGTTAGCTTGGATATCAAAGGCAATTTAACTTTTAGATGGATTTAGTATTCATTAACTGTACATCAGCTGAGAACAATACGAGTCCCTTGTTAAAAAGGTTTATTAAGTATTAGTAAGAAAAATACATTCTAAAAGTAAGTTTGATATCAAAGTAAAAGATAAGGTCTGGGTTATTTTTAGTGTATGAAACTTCCATGTATACTCTCAAGTTTCTGAGGGATCCCCACAAGATAGACTGCTTACTAAATTGTGGTATGACTATTGTTTAACACTTTTTTCCTATTTATTGCCAAGGGGTTTTTTATCTCCTCAAGATGAATTGGAGTATGGGACCAACCTATGAAAGCTTCCAAACAAGAACAGTGCTTCCTCACTAAAATACATCTGCTACTTGCTTGTTGTAATCAAGGTATCACATGTTTGGAAATGTTAAATGCAGATTTTGTCAGAATAAAATTACCAGATTTTTGCCAGAATCTTTTTGCCATTTAATCCCAGCTGCCAACTAAGCCCACCCAGCTGCTCACTCATTAGCACCCAGTGGGATGGGGGAGAGAACTTAAGAGACAAAATAAAACTCACTTCAAACTTCTGAAAGCCAATGCAACACAGTGTATATATGTGGATTTTTGAGCCACAGAAACCCTCAAAATGTGCATTTGTTGCTTTTAGTACAGGTCAGAGGTGTTTTCTGGAGGTTCACAACCTGCATATGTCCTTGCCCACATCAGTCAAAACCATACCTGCACAAACAAAAGCTGTAGTGCTTTTCTGTTCCTTTGGAAGCCCCATGACCATCACTGCAGGAGCTGGAGTTTTAATTTTTTTCAGTTCACAAGAAAAGGTGATATCTTGAGAATCTATGTACCAGGCAGTAGGAAGTTAGCACCGGGCCCTCACTACATTAAATACAGCATGCCATTGCTAATGTAAAAGAAGACTTTTCTATCAATACCAGGTCTTAGTGACCCTAGTGACTGTGAGAATTTTTGTTCATAAATGTTGTTGTATGAAAAATCCCTGTATGTTGTATGGTCTGGTCCTATATCAGTTTTTAAGTTCAAAACCTTACTTTTAGGAACGCTTCTAAAATGACAGTCTCTGCTGAACAGAAATAGGCTCATGTTGCTTTGCTAGGAGGAAGACAGACATCAATATCTCTGCTTCACTCTAGAACCTAGACCCACCTTTTGCTCTAAGAACTGGAAATGTAAATCTGTTCCAGCTATTTAGGATGCCTCCGTTTCATGTTTGTACAGCATCAAATATTGTGGGGTCTGGGCCTGTGATTAGGATGTCTAAATGCTGTGGTGTATAAACAGCAATGGTTATAAGGGGAAATTTCCCAATTGGCTGTAACTTAGCCTCGTTCCTAGTGGCTTGGTGTATTGAAAGCGTTCATCCTGTGATTCTGAAGTTTAAACATGTGATTCATGTATTGCTTAGGTCATAATGGTGAGTGACTGGCTCAGTGCCAATCAGCAGATCTAAAGCAAAGGAGACTTCCCATGAGAGCAGGCTTCCAGCTCATTTAGACCAAAGAGGCAGTCTAGGGTCTTTCTCAAAGTAGCCACTGCCAGTTTCCTTCCACTGAGGGGATGAGAGTCCTCAACAAATATGTATATATATATTTTTTTTTTTATATATAGGTTGCATCCATTCTCCCACATCTTTGCCTTTTCAATGAGCAGCTTGGGACGTGAGAGAAAGTGTTAAAATTTATTACATTTTTCCTATAAGAAACTCAAAGAAGACATAAGGAGGGGACATAAGCAGATCCATTTCAACCTTAAGTTAAGACAGCAGTTCTTACCAAGTATGTGGACAGGTTGCTTTTGGAGATAAAGGGGATGGGTATTTTAGGTTTCTTTTGGTTTTGTTTTTTTAACAGGTGCTACATAGTATACTTCAGGGCCTCAATAAAGTGTTCACATTTCTATTTTTGTTCCCATTTTGAAGTACCAAAAAAACAATTGCAATACTTTTCTCACTTTCCTTCTGGCGTTATTATAATAAATTTCCTGAGCAACTTCTGAGATAAATGTAACAAGTGTTAGCACATAACTATTAAATCTTCTAAGACTGTGAAATAGCTGTTCCTGTCTGGCCATTTGCAGCCTTATAATAAAGCATGTTTTAACTACAAAATCTATCAAAGGTATAGAAAAGTTCTCACATTCTGTTTTCCCATAGTACTCCCTGTTCATCCTCAATGTACGAAATAACATAGCTGTCAGCTGTAACTCTAGATTCATGTATGCACAATTAAGAGTGTAAGAGATTTTTTTCTTTTTATGGTTTCAGCATAGGACTCAATTGATATAATCTTTGCTGTTCTATACTAATTTTGATACTTGTCTAAGATGAGATCTAGAACACAGGTGCTGTTTTCAACCATATATTGTATCTGGTAGTATAAATTATTATTGGCTTTGTTTTAAGCCTAGAACATGTTCCACATTGTACTGTTTAAAGTCTATTTTCTCTGTAAGATCTGTTCTGCACTTGCACACAGCACATCTTTACCACAAGCACGCAGCAACTTGTTATTTCTAGCCCATTACTCTGCATAATGCAATGCATGTGATTATGACATTTTGGAGACAGGAAACAATCTAATACTAGTTTGAGGCTCTTTAAGTGGTAAGATTTTTTCCCCTTCCATTAATTCTACCACAATGATGATGTGATTTTTCAAAGGAGTGGGATAAGGATGTAAATGAGGAACCTAGTCCTGCTTTATCTTCAAGCACTGCTTATCCTTTATTCACTTGAACACCTTCCTAAAAAACATGGTCCACTAAAAATATGTCTCTAGCAAATGTACAAGTCTCTGCTAATTTTTTTTTTAATTTAAGTCCCTAAGTCTTTGGGTTTTTCAATCCCGCATCTTCAGATCCACAGATGTTTTATTACAATGCTTTAGTTCCTTAGGGTGAGCTAAGCAGTTGTGTTCAATGTTATCTCCCAGATTTTCTTGCTTTCCTGTTCCCTTCTGCCTTTATAATTGAGAAACAAGATACTTGCTGAATTTCTCCAAGGGAAATTTTTATTTTACTACTAATCCCATTTTCAGGAAGCTTTAAAGCCATGTTCCCTTACTCTTTTGTAAAGGAGTAATGTATTACTGAAACCAAATAAAGCATTTTCCTGAATTTAATTTCTCAAGTCAGTGCTCCATCAGTAATTTGAATAATTCCACCCTACCTTTTGCCTTTTTCTAATTCATTGTTTAAGTCCAGATGTTGTGTGGAGTGGGATGCTGTTGTTCTCTAAGCAAGTCATTTTATTCTTGGGTTACTTTATTGGATGAATTTATAGAGTCCTACCATTACAAAGACTCTTCCCTCTTCTCCCTGGCAGTAGCTGTATCTGTTCTAGCCAGATGTGCAGCACTGCTGCCCCTGCAGAGATCTGAGCCATCTGCTCTGTGTCAGTTGGACATACCATCATTTCTTAAATAATTAGGTGGTCTTAACAACAAAATTAAGACACAGCGTTTGACATAAGCTGCAGGGAAAATAGATTTCAGACTGTGATTTCTGCGTACAGTTTTGACTCCTTTAGTCAATTATTTCTCCAGTGAACTTGATATTGAACTGTCCACTGAAAGAACATGAGCATGCTTCTCACAGAGACAGAAAAGTAAGGAAAAGCCTGGCTTTTACCCACTCATTTTCTGTCCTCATTCCTCTTAAAGGGCTCAATCCTAGAGTAACAGCCTGATACCTGCCTTCAGCTGTGAGCACAAGGCCTGGGCTGGGGTTCAGTGGGATTATAAATCACAACAGCGATTTATCTTGCTCTTCTTGCCTCCCTTCTAGTTGGTATGTGGTGTCAGGTGTTTTACAGATCCACAACAGCAGTCTCACTGATGAACAGAGTATTTGTTTCCATCTCAAATAGGGAGAAAAATATTGGTTTCTTAACACTGCGACATCGCAATTTCCAGAAAAGTAATTTTGAACCATTTCAGGGAGTATAACAATGTATTAGTACAAACTTCTTGACAAATTGTACCTTGAGTGCTTACAGAATAGAAGACAGAACAACACTAGATTATAAAGAACAAAACAGTGCTGATGCTGAAGTATTTTTCTGTTGTTAGAAATAAATTATTTGGAAACATTTCTGGAATGGGATATATCAATCTTGATTTTGCTCCTGTGGTGTTGTGGGTCTACTGATTAAACATTGAATGTTCCCTCTTGTTTATTCCAGAACTGAGCAATGGAAGAGCCTCAATGTGGTCTGAATTGTAGCATTCATTGGAGGTAACCCCTATGCTTTGCTTCTAACTTTGATGCATTTAATGTGGCTAATAAGGTGTTCTTAGTCATCTTATTTGCCCAGTCTGGCCCTAAGACCTGAATAAAACCTCTAGGTCTGTCTTATGACATTGTTTATAGTAATTCAACAAACTATTGCTAATGCTACTTAGATCTCTGCTCACATAGATGGTCACAGAACAGCTGAGGCTCGAAGAAACCTCTCAAGATCTTTTGGTCCAACCCCCCTGCTCAAGCAAAGTCTGCTAGAGCAGGTTGCCAGACCTGCTCACAAAAGTCTTAAGCAGGACAGGAATCTGTTGTACTTTTTTGCAATGACAGTATGCTGCTGGCTTGTGGTGAGCCTGTGGTTAACACACCCCCAAGGCTGTTCTGCAAAGCTGCTTTCCAGACACTTCGTCTCCAGCATGTACTGGTGCTTGGGGTTATTCCTCTGCAGATGCAGGACTTTATACCTTGCATTGTTGAGGTTAATTAGATTCCTTTCTGTCTGTCCAGGTCCTGCTGAATGACAGTACATTCCTGCTGAACAGCACAGACTAATACCATCTGGTGTTTCAGCCACTCCTCCCAGCTTTGTACTGTCTGCAGACTTGCTGAGAGTACACTCAGTTTTGTTATCCAGGTTATTACTGAAGGTGTTGACTGTACTGGCTCCAGTGTAAACCTGTGGGGTACATTACTAGTGACTTTCCTCCTGCTGGACTTTGTGCCACTCATCATTAACTCTCTGGGACCAGCAGTTCCACCAGTTTCCCATCTACCCCACTGCCTACGTACCTAACCCATACTGTGTCAGCTTGTCTAAGGATGTTATAGGAGACTGTGCCAAACGCCTTACTAAGGTCAAGGTAAACAACATCCACTGCTCAAACAAAATCCCCCAAACTGGTCACCTTACAGAAGGTGATGAAGATGCTCAGCATGATTTGCTCTGCACAAATACAGGCTGACTACCTTTGCACCCTTTGTCTGTTTGGAAATGGTTTCCAAGACAAGTTGCTCTGTCACCTTCCCAGGGACGAAGGTGACTCTGATGAGCCTGAGCCCAAGTTCACTCCCAAGTGTGTTAAATATTTCCTCCTCTATGCAAAGCACAGATCACACTAAGTGTTTTGACATAATAATAGTAATAACCATCAAGTATTTAAGTGTAGTGACTCATGTTTTTCCAGCTAGATGTTTCTGCTCTGAGATACAGCACTGAGGACCAATCTGGTCTGGCAGCAGGGAGGCCCTCCACCAAAGGGAATTTTGGTTGTTCCTAGTATTTGCCAGCATGTATGAGAAATAGGCAGACTTCAGTGATAAAAGATGACATTCCTATCTTCATTGTGGCATGTTCCTCTTCCAAGAGAAAAAAACAGTAAAAAGGTTGTTCTGACACTCTGACCCTATATGTTGTTACCTCTAAGCATGCAGGTTATCCCTGCTGCAGAGATGGCAATGGGTCAGTGAGGTTTCCTTGTTTCCAGTTTGTTCCAGGCTCTCACATCTCAGTCTTGAATGTTTTCTGCAACTGTAATTGGTAAGTTGATGTACTTGAAGGAAGCTTCCCTGCAAGTGGAGCATTGTGCCTCATTATAATTCATTTTTAGCCCATTGCAGCTGTTCCTCGTCTTAAAAATATGGAATTTAGTAGTCTTCTGGTGAATTGTGCTCCTTATACCACGAGGGGCAGGTGGGGGTGGGGAGAAGCTTTTTAAGGCAGCTATTTCATCTGTGCTCACAGTTTTACCACAGCAGCATGCTGTAACATAAAATTTAAGAGGTCAGTAAACAACTTGGCAGTAACTAAGCAATTTAAACAAAAGCTTCTCCTCAGTATTTGATGATTGGAGGGAGAGGAGGAGAATCGGGATTCTATTGTTTAGTGTGTTACCACAGTTGCTCCATTTCTAAGGATTTGTGTTTAATAAGGATAGTAACTATTGTGTTGAAATGGCAGGCTTTTTTCCCAGATCATTGTTGAATTTGTTTTTTGAAATTGATGGTCGACACATTGCCACTAATGAGTTCTGTATCCTCCAATGAATATAAAAATTGTGTGTCTGCACTGGGGAATTTACAACTGAGTTGGTTATGCCCCACTTTTTAACAATTAGAATCAGAAAGATCTATGATCTGCATGCAACTAATGAAGGCACTGATTAATGTTATTTTTCTCTTTAAGGTCTTTATGTGCTCTTTTCCTGACCTAAAAATATTTTACAGTATCCAGTCTATGATAAAACTTGCTTTCATTAGGGAAACTGCATTAATAAAGTGATGTGGCTTGTTTTATTCAAAAACCCCCTCCTGCATGTTAATTATTAGACACAGGATTGTCTTGTTTGTTTGTACTATGTGGTCAAGTCTTTATTGGATAATGCGGTAATCGTCTAACAGATGGATGGTAGATGAACAAAATACATGGATCTGAATTCTTCATCTATTTGCATCTCCTCCTGTAGTGATAAACTTCTAGTTACTCTTTAACCATATTCAAGGAAAATTTAAAGATCAATTTCATATTCTGATTATAATTCAATCAGCTGGATAATTTTTATGTAATAAGTGAATTCATACCAATAATAGATTTGAATTTTGCCATAATAGACCATATTTCTTTTTTTAATTTAGATAGAAAGACCAGCAAGCATGATGGACTAAAGTAAATATCACTGGTTTTGGAAACAACCATACAAACTCTTCTCAGTGAAACTGAAAATTCAGCGATGTTTTACTCTGGGGATTCTGTCTGACCCTTACCTGCTGCTTCACAGGCTTGCCAGCAGACATTGGTGCACACACATAGGGTTTTGGGGCAGCACCTGCTGCAGCAGGGCGGAGCATGGAGAGAGCACCAGGACAGAAGTGGTGAGGGGCTCAGTCAGGGCAGGCACTGCAGCAGCACCACACCCAGCCAGTGACCACGCACAGCCCTCCCAATATCCTACGAGCACACCAGGCCTTCATCTTCTCCACTCTGGGAGCACTGTGGGGCCCTGTGCAGGAGGACCAGCCAGTGATACGGCACAGGTTCAGAGCCATTGATTTCAACTGGCTTTTTCAGCTCTAGATTTTGAGAGAGCAAGTTTGCTGCCAAGTGTTGCTCAGGAAAGAAGTTAGTGCTTTTGCTTTATTTCATATATGTATGTGCATGTGCACACACATATATATACACTTTAAGTTTCATACCTGCTGTTGTCTCTAATGATTTCTGTTAAATGATTGAAAAAAGCAGAATGATGCATTTTTCAGATGGGAGCGGGTTTTTTTCAAAATACCTTTAGTGTTGGAGCTTGTTGGCCCTTAATGTGTACCATTTACAGTCCTTGTGCTTCTAGTTTGCACAAAGTGATACTGTTGTGGTGGGTTGACATGGGTCAGCAGCCACCCAGCCACTTACTTGCTCATTCTCCACTCCTGAAGAACAGGGAGAAAATAGAAGGAAGGCAAGAAGACTCCTGGATAGGGATAATGGCAGTTTAATAGGGAAAGTAAAAGCTGTCTGTACAAACATAACAAGAGGAGGAGATAATCCACTGCTTCCCATCGCTGGGTACATGTCCATTCACTTCATGAGGAGCAGAGCCTCAGCATGTATAAGGGCTGCTCAGGAGGACAATTACCACAGCTGTGAATGCATGTGTGTCCCCTTCCTCCTCCTCTCTACATGCTTTTATTGCTGAGCTCTTTGAGGTACACGCTGAATTCCTTCATCCTTTTGTGTTTTCCACCAAGTGCATCTGGATTCTTGACAGAAGGCAATCCTAGGAATGGGCTTGAGTTTTCCCAGGAGAGGTGAAACCCATGATGCTTTTTCCAGCTATTTCCTTATATGCACTATGAGATCTTTGTGTTCCCACAGTATATAAGCACTTTGTTTGGGTTGCTCTTTGGATATCTTCTCCAGTAGCCTTAAGTTTTACACTTGAACAGCACTGAAACCTATGATTTGTGAGTTGAAGCTGAAGAGAGAAAGTATAATAATGCCTTCTTCAGGCATTTGTTTCTGAAAGAAAAGTAGGAGAGGTCTAGGAAAGCAGCTGTCGTTTGAGGGGGTTTGTGGGTCCCCAATCCAGAGCAAAAGTTAAGGGGAATTGGGGTCCCCCCAAAAGATGTTTGAATATGATTGTGCTGGCTGAGGCCTGCTTTTGGGGGGTCTTTTGGCTTTTGTTTGTTTTTTGTTTGTTTGTTTGGAGCTCTAGTGCAAATTTGAACTGAATCCCCCCCTTGTCCTCACTTGTAATTGTTCACAAAGCAGTTTTCATGTATACAAACAAGATTATTTGAAGGAAGGCTGTACAAAAACCACTTCTTTCCAAGTGTGGTTCAGCCTCTAATGGGAATGGAAGACACTGGTGGTCCCTTTCAGCAGCTTGGTACTGCTTCTGCATGGGGAACACCTACCCAGGGAACCATGCAAAACCTATTTTCAAGTAAAATACACCAGCTGCAGATAGACGTTGTGTCTTTGATGACAATCGCTTCAATGTACTACTCAGTTCATCTTGAGCTAATTTTCTAGTTACTTAGAACAGACCTAGGGTGCACTGCAGAGGCTGCCTGGGGGTTTAGCTGTTGACATGGTCTGCAAGCTGGGGCTTTTCCTTGAGGCCTGTGGAAGCAGCTGACTTCATGTAGCTGAGCCCTTGGAGCAGCATTCAAATTTTCACTGTGAAGCACTCCAACCTGAGTCCTCAGAGGAGTGAAGGGTGCTGCACTGACAAGTCTTACATCTTAATTTCTGTGTGATGAGAATGCACTTGCTGCTGTGTTCCTTGGATGCTAATTGCATCACTATTGGACTTGAACTAGGTAATCACAGTAAATCCAGAACTAATGGTGATTATACTTTGGATGGGTCTGATACCTATTTACATACAGTTTCTTCACTTAGGGAGGGTACATCGTGTTAAAATAGACCTACAGAATTGCTCTAACCAATTCCTGAAAGCAGGAGGCCTAGGAGAAGAGAGGATGTGGAAGCATTGCAAGAAGGGTTTTTCCAGGCATGAGATTGAAGGTAAAGGGTACAGCTCTAAAGGCTGAAGTTAAATCCTTTTAAAGGCAGACATGTCTGTGGACTGAAGACCTGGCTGAGAATGCAGGAGTTGTGGATAGGGCAGCTGTGACCTGCCAAGGCACACAGAGCTGCTTACAGGGAAGGTGCTTGCTTACCTGGAGGAGAGGTTACTTAGTGTTCTTTTCTGTTAATGCAAATGCAAGGATGAGGGGATTTTAAGAAAATATAGCTTTGCAACCAGTGGTGAACAATCTGTACAATGCCTTGCTTTGGAAGCCTTTTTTTGGCCTGAGTGTGGAGCACCATGCTGGGTGGCTGTAATGTGATCACTGCAGCTCTGTCCCCACGGCCAACACACTGGTGGCACGCCACACTTACTGTGCATGGCAGGAAAGCCCTGTAAGGAAACTCAATAGGGAGAGAATTACAATAGCTTGTCTTTGTGGCTGCAGGGGCATGTGTTTTGCTGTTGCGAGGCTGTACAGGGATAAATAAGGTGACAACCTGTTCAAACTATGCAGCTGCACGAACCCTTTTCATGCTGCATCTAATGCTGTGCCTTTTTGGTGGAATGGCCAAGGTCAGAAGCATTGTAAGGGTTCCTGAAGTGCCATGTGGCTTTCACATATCCCAAGTGGCAGGCACGGTTCTTCATGTCACATTTCCATGGGCAGGGTGTCCCCTCCACTGAGGAGAGCTTCCTCTTATTATGCAGATGTCTTTTGGCCAAACAACTCTGTGGAAGTAGATCCAAGTTAAGCAAGTACTTCAGAAAAAGGAATTTCTCATTTTTATACTGATTATGCCAAAAACAGTCTGAAAATTAGCATATGTACACGCTTTCCATGCTTCTATGAAATACTGTTTCTAACGGGAGGTGGATATGTTTCTCTAGTGCCATAAATTCTCATTTTGTGGAAGAAAGTTTCACAGGCATCACACAAAACAATAATCTGGTGCTTCAAAATAAGACCCATAGTAACTGTGGTAGCCAGTTTGATTTATTTATGTATTTATTTTTAATCTGAAATTCAGGGAAAAAACAGATTCTATGTGAAAAGAATCAGTTTTCAGCTTGAAATTGTTACAGAAATGGAAGAAACACTGAGAGGTTCCGTTGGTGATCTCTTCTTCTTGGTCCAGCTTTGTGATTTTCCCTGCCCAAGCAGAGTGCACACAGCACATCATAAGCAGGTGATTACTGCCAAGAGATGCAGATTGTTCACTTTAGCCCAAAGGGATGAATGTTGCTATAGAATTGCTCTCATTCACTGCAAGGCAGTGTTATCATTAGCTTTGACTAACTTCACTTTTTTTCTCTAATACTCTGGGATTCTTTTCCCATGTCTGACTGCTGTTGAGAAGAGAGCTGAACATATTTTTCCTGATCACTGCCATGCTGAATCTGACTGCTGACAGTATAAGGCCTTTCGCAGCTCATTAAGAACCATCATTTCTTTCCCTGCCCTCAATTTTTCAAATTTCATAAGTCATTTGTACATCTGTGCTGGCCCTTGTTAGTGCAATCTCTGTTCCAGCATTTCTCGTGTATGCTAAGAAGGAACAGGAGAAATTAAGCAGGGTCTAGAACAATAATGAGCAGTTTTCTTCATTGGAACAAATCTTGTTTTTTAGTTTCATGATATTCTGTGATGGGTAGGAGGTCCTTATGGCCCTTAGAGCCTCACCTCAAATACGTAAACTTTTCACTGTTCAGACAGTTTGCTATTAGAGCACGTCCATTCCCTTCCCACTGTGGGTAGGATTTGAGGAGGGAGGACTTACTACCACAGTGCTTCAGGGAACAAGCTGAGTGCATGAGGTCGAATACGGGTATCTGAAGAAGAGAGAAATCATTCAGTGCAGACACAATTTCCTATTTTTCCCCAAATACAGCACAATGCATGCTCTAGCATGGCTGAATGGTACTAACCTGTTAATGTACACTGATTTTACAGTTATGTACCTCGTACTGTCATTGCCATTTGAAGCTTGTATGTACCTGTGATGTAGAGAAAATTTAAAGCCTTTGTATAAAGATGAATATTATAGCTTGCTTTCCACTTGGTATTGGTCATACTAATTATCCTTCAGTTCCCTAGGGCAGTTTGAAAGAATTAAAGGGCATAAGAGGGTTCATTTTTAATTATGCAAAAACTGTTTCTCATTGAATGATCTGATGCTTGAATAATTGTAGATTGGGGATTAAATAGGAGAATATGGTTTATTTTGTTGCATTGCAATTGTTAGTGGTGGTCTGGGACTGAGGTTTTGCCCAAGTTCAGGATGATGAGTAGATATGTGGAAGTTTCAGTACTCAAATAGTCACTTGCTGAGGACAGAATAGGACGTGAACATAGGAAAAGTATTGTATCTCTGTAAAGCCATCAACACTAATCTTTTCTCTCTTCTGAGCTTTAAAGCCTGTCTTAACCACTGACAGAAGGAAATTGCTTTGTTCAGTTTTGCCTCTGACTTGTGTTGTGGTTTAGCAGTGATACTGCCCAATATAGTTCTCCCACTGTGACTCTCCAAACCACTCTCTCCCCTTCCCCTCTCCCTGTGGCAGGACAGAGAGGAGAATAGGAGGCACAAAAGGTTAGGACCATGGCTTGAGATAAGAACAATTTACTGGAAACAGCAATGAGATAAGACAATAAACTGTAACAGCAACAAAACTAATGACAGAGGGTGCAAGAAAGAGTGAACGATTCACACAGAAACCCCCCCCAACAACAGAAAATACCTGACCACTCCCCCTGCCACACAACACCCACCCAGAAGAAAACCTCCCTGGAAGAGACTCCCTTCCTCCTGCCAGGGACAATGATGTGAGGTGATATAGAATAACCGCTGTCCTAGCCATGCACCCTCCTGGCTACTGTAAAAATTAACCCTGTCCTGGCTGGAACCAGACAGTTGCTGCTTAAGTTCCTCTGCAGAAACGCCAGTATCAAGCTTATCATTCTCAATGTAAAAATCCATTTTCATGGCTGCTTGCTAATGCCTCTGCTCTTGCAAATCTTCAGATTTCATTCACTTCTATGAACAAACATTAATATGCAATTTGTGGTGTTGTGGAGATGTGGATCTGTGTTTCCCGTCTTAACCTCTGAACTTCAAGACTTTAACTCTCTGTGATATTACCATTTTAAAGAAGTGGAATAGCCTGCTGCTTGCTCTCTCAATGCTGGGAGGAAAGGGGAAGAAAAGAGATATTGCTTATATTTGACTTGATAGATGCAAAGTCAGTTCAGGAGTCTGAATATTTGCTGAATGACTTGTGTGTTACCTGTAAAGTCAGACTGAATGTATCTCAGTTTTGGCTCAGAAAAATTCCAGGGCACTCCTATTTGTGGAAGTGTGGAGGGAGGGTTTCTCGATTTTTTTTGTTTGTTTGCTTTCACAAATTACATCAGGATTATGAGAACATTTCCTTCTTCTGAGCTGCTTAAGACATTAGCTAAAATGTTGGTTTTCCGTGAAAGATTTGAATCCATGTATGTCTTCTCTCTATTGACTACTGCAAGGATGGGATAGCTTTTCAGTTCTGCAGCTCTGTCATACAAAGCAGAGATATTTATCAAGCAAGTCAGCAAGTGTTTATGTTGTCTGAAAGACTGAAGATTTTGATTCACACATCTGTTCCAGTGCATGTAAAATAGCAAAATCAGCAACTCTGTCTTAAGTTTTATGCCACTCTAGAAAAGCTGATGTGCTATCAGTGAGATTTCTCCTGGGATGTAACGGGTTTAGCTTAGCTAGGACTAAAGAAATGCTCTATGCAGTAGGACATTGGTTAAAAGGGAGCGTTCAGTGCTTTCTACTTCTGTATTTATGTAGATCCTTTATATTTTTCTAAGTGCTCAAACCTGTAGATTTAATTTTGGATTTGTTAGAAACTCGCATTTGAGCTAAATACAAACAAAAGCATTGTGAGGCTTGTGCATTCATGTTTGCTTTTGTTCAATGGTCAAACCAAGAAATGTTATCTATGCAGCCTTACTTTTGACTTTTTTTGCAGGGACAATCATGAAATACAGGGGAAATGTGAGAGCTCTCTCACTGCAGTCCTTCACCATCAGCCAGTGCTACGGGACATCTTAAGATGCTGTAACATATACCTTGTTTTTTGTTTTCAGTGTGGATCCAGATAAGGTGTGGAACAGCTCGTGGGACAAAAGGTGGCTTAGATCCTTGCTTCATTAAGAGCAAGCGCATGAACTTTAGAGTAACAATAATTTCATTACATCCCAAAAAAAAGATGTAATTGGACAGCTTGTCTGAGACATACTTTACCTACAAGGACAGGAAAATGATAAACCTGTAAACTCTAATCTTCAATTTACGTTTTGGAATATACTGTTATAAGGAAAATGCCCAGAGTAACTCTTTGTGAACGAGAAGTTGCCTTCATCCTCAATTCCAAAGTGTAACTGTCAGTAAATTGCTGGTGAAATGTTTTGCTGTCAGGGCTTGTTGCATAGAGTTTGCCATTAATAACTTTCCTAGTTTTAGAGCATTCTTCTTCCAAATTGTGCATGCTCAGAGAGAATGAGATATTGGAGTGGGTAAATTCAAGTCATTTTCCAGTCAGTCATCCAGGACAAAAGGACCCTTTTGTTTTATTTTTTGGCAAGATGCTGAATGGTAGCTCTGAAGAAGTTTGGGCTACTCTTTGTGCACCTGAAGTATCTTTGAACAGGCTTCCATGCATTGGGAGTATGAGAATAGACTTACAAAAGAGGCTACAGAAAAGCTGATGCGAGTATGAGAGCAAAGAACCACTTGTTCATATTTATGCTCACTGAATGGTGTTCTCAATTTCAATTAACTATTTTTGTTTCATGGAGATGTTACAGAGCTTTCTTCAACCACATCCCCACTGTTTTGCAATTTGCCACTCAATTGAGGCAAGAGACTCCTGGTTATCTGTGGTGCAAGGAGACAGAGCAGAGAAGGACAGTGACAGTGGTGGCTGTGGAAAGCACATACAGATAGTACAAAACACAGACAAATCACACTATAAAAACACACAGTAAAAGTGTAACTGAGATGAGATGTCGGTGAGCTAACACTCACTTAAGCCAGTTGGATGCTGGTTACGTGGGTTCTGAGCCCAAGCTGGTTATGCCTGGAGCCAGGCCCGTGTAGTCCAGCACCTGAATACTCTGCCCATGGCTCGTGGGAAACTCATTTGGCTGAGTTTGATGTAAATGTACTTTCCCAAACTTTACCAGGTCCTTTTGCATTATATTTTTCCCTTCAGCTGAGTGTTTTAAACCCAATCTTAAGCCTATAAAACCCTTCCTCTTTGGTAGAGGATTTCCTGTCTTCAAATTCAAGTTTGTGGCTTTTTTAAGAATGCCATGGAGGTGCTTTCTACAGGTTGGTGATATCCTAAGGTTTCAGTTATGAATAGATATGACTGTATATAAGAGCCATTTGGAGGAAACTGAGGAAACAAAGCCATGAACAATGTTTCCAGATTGTGTAGGAAAGTTAGTAAAATGGAATAAATTGGAGAGATGCCAGGAAACTGAGAGCAATAAGAAGTGATTGCTTTTTCAAAAATTTCTGAATTCCCCATTTTAGTTGGATGTAAACATGCTTGTTCATTCAATTGTCATTAATAATATGTAGATCCCTATAGATTATTTTAGTAGAATAGGATAAGTCTTCTAAACTCCACAAAACAAAAGCAATATTTTTATGATAAACTAAGGCCAAGCAGTAATTGGCCATGAGCATGAACATGGGCATGTGTCTTTCTGTAGTGTCAAAGACTCCACATGGATTCCTGATTGGAGAGAACTGAAATCTGGGATGGAGGGGATGCATCCCCACTCCCCAGCGCATCTGCTGCAAACTGCTAGATTGCTGCCAAGCAAAGGCATCCTCTGACCACTATAGCCACTTTTTACTGTTTTATTTCTTTATCCTAGTAAGCTGACTTTCACCACAGTTTTGGAGCAGATGGACGGTAGCTTGCATGAGGCTCTCAGTGGTCTCTCCCTCACTTGTAGAAGTAATGGTCTTTCCACAATTATATAAGCTGGGGTAAGATTTAGCACAAGCAAGGCACAAGCTATGTCTCGTGCCTTTGAACTGCAGCAAATGTCCATCTGTTGTTTGAATGCCATTTGGAATGCTTAACCCCTGCCAAATCCTGTTGTCTTTGAAGTTCAAGGGAGTCTTGCCACTGACTCCAGTTGGGACAGAATTTAGATGACAACATTTCCGCTTGCCTTTGTTTCACATAATTTTTATCTGGACTCTAACAGACATTAATATCTACTTATGATCAGGGTTGGATGAGGGAAGAGGGAATTTATGAGCAATATGTCTCTCTGGCCTAGTAATGGAGAATATTCTAGTGCACTGATTTTAAGAGGTTAAGTTTTGATGTTGTTGTCTTTTCTAATTCCCTTTTAAGAATCATTTACTGGTTGTATGTCTTGACAAAGGGAGATTTAATTACATGAACTTGGACATTATACCAGTTATTTAAAAATCAATTATTCATAGAGTGCTGCTTTTCCTGAACAGTGGAGAAATATTTGTCCTTGTTAGGAAAGACAGATGAATGACTCTAGACACTCTTTGTAGTGAGTGGTTGTATGAAATATTTAATCTTTTGGTAATATGCAGTTCCACACTTGTGGAATCTATCATCTTTTATTTCTAGATCACTTACATACTTGTGATGTGTAGTATGCTTTTAAGCATCTGCTTAAGTATTGCTTGCTCTTAATATTTTCAGGATCTGTGATTATACCATATGCTGCCATGGAGAGGATTATACTGTCAGTGTTGTGTCAGAGTAGCATGGAATTGCAGTCTGATGTATAATTAGAAGGATATATTCAGGAATGTTTCTTAGGTGACTGAATTTATATTGATTATTCAGAAGAAGTGCACATCAAATTATAGACTTTGCATCTATGTAAGAAGCACACATACACTTCAAATGCCACAGGCAGGCTGGTAGGGCACTGAAAAAATATGAAAGGATGAGCAGAAATGGATGTGGACCAGATCAAGCTCTCAGAACAGATTAGGGAGAGGTGTTTTGTGTAAACTGATTTTGTGCTTAGTGGCTCCTCATCTTTCTTAGTGCCAGACTGTTCCTGTCACACAGATTAGAGATGGCTGGAGGGAGGATTCGGAGAGCTCTGAAAGGCCTTTGCAGCAGCCAGCACCTATGAGACACAGCAGCATGTCTCTCTGGTGCTGGGATAAGCAAGGAGAGGCTGGTTTTGTGGAGAATATTTTGCAGATGGGAAGAAACTACACTGTTCTGGTACATGCCAGATTTATCCATGGCAGGACACATCAAAGAAGACCTAGAGCTTCAGGAAAGCTGGCCCTATCAGCTGCTGCAGCTCTGGTGCTGGACAAAGAGGACGAAAGGGCCTAAATTGCCCAAATTAAAAGCTACTTCTCTTTCTGCTGAGCGAATAAAAAGTCATGGCTGAAGAAAGTCTCCCTTTTGCCTTTGCTTTTTCTCAGCCCATAAAGGCAAATTATCGTAAATAATGTGGGTTTGCTCTAGAATCTCCAGCTGTTGATTTAAGGATACCTTGTGTTTACAGGCTCATATTGGAAATGTAAAATAGATGGTTCCATATTGTGTGAAACTCTAGCTCATTGCTTAGGGTGCTGCAGAATTTAACACGTGATCTAAATGTACTTTCAGGTGCTATCGTCAATGCCTTGGGGTCTGTCGCTTGCTGATGAGTTGCAAACCCCTATAAGTAAAGAGCTTGTTCTTATTTCTTCTACCAGATTCAAGATGGGAGTTTCAGGTGTTTATCAATGTACGTTTTAACCCAGAAGGAAATATATGTCTTGAGGAGGAATCATTGTAAATGTAGAAACAATAACTATTACTGATTTCCAAGGGATTGTTTATCCTAGATGTGTTGTCAGAATCTTGCTTGACTTTTGCATCACTGCGAAGCTGTAGAACTTGCTGGAGTTTCTGATTTGCAAACCTGAAAAGAAGACAATAATCATGGCTTCTGTCTTTAAAGTTGTGTGTAAGAACACAGGACTTGTTATGGTTGCCCTGTGCAGCTACTAAATATTTTATATGAAGTGCTATTTTGAGTATCCTATTAATTATTTAAAGATAAACATGGTTTCTCCTTATAACATATGAGATTTGTGAGTAGCAAAGGCTAAAGTGTATAGAATATTTTTGCCAAAACTAAGCCAGCTGTATTTGAGCAGTGCTTTAGGTAAGGTTTCTCTTACCTAAGATAAAACTAGTCATTTTAACAGAGATTTATGAATGACCATTTCAACCAGCTTTGTGGCCTGTAACATTCAGTGTCCTGTCACTGCTCCTAGCTGCTCACAGATTTTTTCCAAGGAAAGTTTAACAAAACCATCTGTAGAATTGAGATGTTTTTAAGATTGTAGTTAAAATTAATTCATCAAAATAATCTCATAGGTTCTCCTTTATCTCCAAATATTGCTGATGAATTTCAGCTGTATTCTATGCTGCTGAAGTTACAAGCAAATAACACTGTTTCTGTTTATTGGAAATGTACCCTTTAAAAGCTAGAAACAAACTATTACAAATATATAAACTATTGAAGCACCAACTGTGAGACACCTCATGGGAAAAACTCTGATATTTTAATGTGGAGAAATCTGGGGTTGTTTGGCCTAGGTAGGAGAAGGCTTCAGGGAAACCTTCCAGTGCGTAAAGGGGGCTATGAGAGAGATGGAGGGGGAGTTTTTACCCTTTGCCCTTGCATGTAGTGAGAAGATGAGGGTGAAGGCTTCATTCTGAAAGAGGGTAGGCTTAGATTAGATGTAATAAAGAAATTTTTTTGTGGTGAGGTTAGTGAGACACTGGAACAGGTGGCCCAGAGAAGTGGTAGATGCCACAAACCTGGAAACATTCAAGGTCAGTTTGGATGGGGCTCTGAGCAACCTGATCTAGTTAAAGACATCCCTGCTCTTTGCAGGGGGTTTAGACTACATGACCTCCAAAGGCTCACTCCAACCCAAATTATTCTGTGGTTTGATTCAGTCCTAGTAGTCCAGCCTTACAGTCTTTTTTTACCTGTCCTTTACTGGCAGCTTCATTAATTAACCTCATCACAGGTTGCGTTCTATTATTGCTTTTTGATTCTAGAAACAATCTTTTCAGAGTGGTATCCCACTTAATTTTAAACTGGTGTACTTGCAACACTTGTTTTATACACCTTTTACCTCATACAGGAAAATATCTAAATTTTTCATTCGGTTGATTGTTTTGCCTTGTAATACATCTTTTTTTCTGGTTTAAGAAATGTGGAGATTTTCTTGACCAAAAAAAACCCAAACCAACAAGGCAGTAGTAGTATACCTAATGATGTTTAGAATTCTTTTCAATTCAAGGAATTGTGCATATTTTCAATCTGATCTAGAGTTCATGTGAACAATTCAGGCTTGGGATGATGCAGTTAAATTCATGCTTGAGACTTATGGGAGAGTGTGGCTCTGGTTTTAATACGTTATGCTAAAGCTTGTAAAACTCATTCTTTACTCTCACAGTCAGTTTTACTTGGATGTAAAATTAAACTGAGAAGCATTATTGTATCCACATATTTCTATTTTTTTAGGGGGGCTTACATTTATGTCCTTATTGTGTCACAGATAATGATTATGGGTAGGTCTAGTCCCACAGCACTGTGTATCAGATCTGTAACCTTTCTGTAATAGAGCAAGAAGAAACAGGGAGGCAGCACCAAACAGAAGAAATTCTGTGGCTCTGTCACTCTGCTTCTGAGTGGCACTTAACAGAGAAGCCCTTGAAATATATGAATATGCACTCTTTAAAAGTCTCAATATCTTTCCTGTCCCACTTTTGAAGGCTTTGGCAGTTATGCTTGCATACTGTTCTTGGGATTCAGTGGTATTGTCTTGCACTTGGCTTGTTTCATTCAAAGTGTGGAAGTCCTATGAGCAAGGAATTCTTCATTTTGCTGTGATTCATCCAAACATGCTCAGTGACAGTGGTTTTGATGGTAGGATGTGGTGGCTGGAGGGGTTGTTTGAGAACACAGGGTTACTGCCACTTCTGTCAGTGTTTTATTGGAAGATTTTCTGTGCGGGGAGGGAGCCAGTCATTTAAAGCTTTCATACACCATAGCAACAGCTGTTGGTTTTCAGTATCAAAATAAAGTGAAATTTTTGCAAGAAGTTTGGGTTTACATGTCAGAGTGTATATATCTGAGGGCCTTTAAGATTTAATCCTTACCTCATGTAGAAACTATTCCCATGGTGCTTGCTCCACCTGCATAGTCCTGTGGGGGAAAAAAATATGTTTTCCACATCTTTATACTCTGCCTTTTCTACTTTTTCTTTCTTTTTCACTTTCTGGTCTAGCCTTTTTCTGCCTTTTTGCCTGTGATATGTCTTTCCCTTCCTTTAATCAGTATCACTTCTTCCACTGGTTGCCTTCCAGCTGATATTTGGTTTTGAGGATGGGGCATCTGTACGTGAGACAGGTGAGTCTGGTATGTGTTCCCATTCTAATATCAATATCATAGGAGCAAAGGAGCAAAGCTGTTCTTATTTTCATTGGCCTTATAAGTGGTCCCTTCAGGGTCAGGAACATGAAAATATTTTGGCTCCTTTTGTTTTAGGCAGCAGAATAGGGCACACTGTAAAAACTGGTTCAGATTTGGGTTGGGTGTGATTTCTTGCCCACAAAACTCCTTGCAGCAATTCCTGTGCTGAGGACTTACAAATCTTCTCACCTTGCCTTCTTCTCTTCCCTACTCCTTTCCTGGGAGGACTTGGATACAGCAAAAGGTACCCACACAGAAAGTGATGTTGGCAGAAACCCAAGGGGGGCTTCCCTGCTAAAAAGCAGGCAAGCTGTAGATTAAAAAAGCTGTACAGTGGGGATAAAGTCTAACACAACCAACCAGCTTTCTGTTACCTCTCATGTTAAGAATTCATTAAGCCTTGCCCCAGGAGCACCAGCTGCAGTGCTGTGTTGCTCACTTTTTGGAACACAGCGTGCATCAAATCTTCCTTTGCCTGGTTGCACTTGATGCTTCCTTTGTTCTTTACAGACGGCTGCAAATGGCTAATTCCGAACGTGAATGTACTAAGCATGTTCTACACCTAACACTAGCTGTGTTTTGTGCCGTCAGTGTGGGTGGTGGGCTGCTTTTTGGGTTTTGGAGGCATCCTATTCTGTTACCCCAGATAGTTGTGCTGGCTAAGTGCCATCTTTTGTGGAGAATTGTTCCAGGGTTTACTGATAGCAGTAGGGTATTCCTTTTTGTGTGCTGGGGATACATCAGCTTCCACCTTGCACAAACACATCTAAAGCATCAGTGATGCTAACAGGAGTTTCATCACTGACTTCTGCCAAGTCCAGGATTTTCTATGTGGCTCTAAAGAGAGATCTGACTTTGCAGTTGTTCTCTGTCTTTGTGCTTAGCTTGTGCATGACCCATGTTTAACCTGACTGCTCTTGATATCAAAATTTCTATAGAAGCTCTAGTTTCCTATGTCTCAGTTGGTCTGCCTAATCAGGAAGAGGATTTTTAAACAATTCTTTAACAGGCATAAGAAAAAAGTGTGTTTAACATAACAGCAAGTGTGAAATAAGCAACCTTCTGCTGAAAGTTCACATGCCAAACACAGCTAATCCACCATATGCGTGACCTAAAAAGTACAGACATATGGATATTCTTCCCTCCCCCAGTTTCTCAGCCTTTTCATGGCTGCTGCAATTGTAAGTAGCCCAGTAACACTATATGCTTGATCAATGTATGGGATCTGTGATGGTATTTTGCAGTTGGGATTGCTGCATTGCATAGCATGCCTCAAAGTGAAATGAAAGGAATACCATAAGCTTTTCAGCTGTGACATGTCACCTCGGCAGTCGTGTGCCTTTTGAAAATACATAAGAGTGACAGTTTTTCAGTAGCCCAGGGAAGATGATGTGTAACAGCAAATACTCCGTTCTTAATTCTTATTTGAGTGTTTTGTATGTTTCTGATGAGTTTCCCATATTAGGGGCATTAATGTTTCCTTGCCCTCTGACCGCATCTGCAGCAGCCCCTGGAGTTACCTGGCTCTGGCATGGAGAGAATAAGACTCGTGGTATAGAGAAAATAAGAAGATTACACACTTTTAGAAAAGGATCTATTTCTTGGCAGTAGCATAAGGAATATGTAGCTGTCATACTCTTGGAATTTGTTTTCTTGCCTTCAAAACCAGTTACAAAAGATTAAGCAGTGGCCAGTGCTGCAACCCCCAAAGTCATTTGAGGTCTGATCCTGAACAGACATCACGTAAGTGGCAGACTTCTTACTCCTTTTCAAGTAGGCTGGTACTCATGGGTCCAGTTTTGTGACACATAACTCATGTCATTTATTGTGTTTCTGTAGCACGTGGTATGCCACGCACTTAGGTCAAGATTAGAAAAAGGAGCACAGTACGTCCCACTTTGTAGCCAAAGTGTAAGCACGTGCTTCACAACTCTCTTGTAGACAGAACACAGTTTGGCCACAGTGAGTATAATCAGTTCATTTGTATGCAGAGCTAAAATTACTGAAGAGTAGCTTCCAGATAAGGATTCATTTAGGGAACTGTGGCAACTGCCTAATTAGCTATAGGTATGGCTTTAATTGCAGTCTGTAGCCAATAAAGAATATATTTGGTCTATAGAAAGAAGCAAAGGAATAGAATATGTGCACGAGGCAGTTTAATGTTTAAAGTACTGTTTGCAAATACAAGCTATTAAAAAAGTGAATCATGCTGGAAAATGGTCCCAAGCCATAAAATATTAATTGATCATTAAGTCCTTGTAAGTGGCACTGACATATACTTTGTATCTAAATGTGTCCCCTTTTAACTTCCATCTGCTTTGTGTACACCAGTGAGGGGAAAAAGCCACACTTCTTAGGGATCAGAATGTAACAATGTTTGCACTTCACAGAGGGTAGGATGTCCAAAGACTGACCAACATTTCACCAATAAGATATTTTGTTCTAATGGAATGATTACGTTCATATTATTGTTCTTCAAACCAAGAGAATAGAGAAAACTGTCTCTTTTGGAGACATGGCAGGTACGGAATATTGTATCACTAATTTTATATCAAAAGTCTAACTAATCTTCTAGTATGAGAGAATATGCATACAATACAGATATGTAATTTAAGAGAGGACTTCAATCTTTGTCCACCTTGGGGCTGAGTCTGGAGAAACTTTTATCTTGCAGGCAGAGAGCTGGAGTGATTACGATTGCAAGGTCTGGGTTGGGGAGAGTTCTTCAAGAGACAGCAGAATATAGGATGACTTATGTGCCTGTACAGGGCAAGACCATCAACTGATGGAAAGTATCTGAAGGATGTAGCAGCAGACAGAGGACTTGATAATTATTTAGCAATGTAATGATGATTCTTCACAGCATCATAGAATGTTTCATGTTAAAAGGGACATGAAAGGTCACCCGCTTCCAACCCTCCTGCCACGGCCAGGGACACCTTTCACTCAATCAGGTTGCTCAGAACTTCATCCATCCTGGACTTGAACACTTCCAGGGATGGGACATCCACAACTTTTATGAGCTACCTGTTCCTGTGCTTCACCACCCTCACAGTGCAGGATTTCTTCTAATCTAAAGCTGCACTTTCAGGTTGAAGCCATTACCCCTTATCCTATCATTATATGCCCTTATCAAAGGTTGCTCTCCAGCTTTCTTTCACTTTACCCGCAGCCTTCTCTTTTCCAGGCTGAACAGTCCCCATTCTCTCAGTACAGCTTCACAGGAGAGGTGCTTCAGCGCTCTGATAATCTTCTTGGCCCTCCTCTGGATTTGCTCCAACAGGGCCAAGTCCCTATGTTGTGAGGCTCGGAGCTGGATACAATCCTCCAGGTGGGGTCTCACTGGAGGGAGCAGAGGGGCAGAATCCCTTCCCTTTACCTGCTGGCCACACTGCTTTTGCTGCAGCCCAGGATACGCTTGGCTTTCTGGACTGTGAGAACACACTGCCAGGTCATGCTGACCTTCTCATCAACACCCAAATCCTTCTCCCCAAGGCTGCTCTCAATCCATTCTCTACCCAGCCTGTATTTTTGTTTGGGATTGCCCTGACCCATGTGCAGGACCTTACCCTTGGCCTTGTTGAATTTCATGATGTTCACACAGGTCCACCTCTCAAAGTCCCTCTGGATGGCATCCCTTTCCTCCAGTGTGTCATCTGCACCACACAGCTTGCTGTCATCAGCAAACTTGCTGAGGGAGCACTCAATCCCACTCTCCATGTTGCCAAGAGGGAGGTTGAACACTGATGGTCCCAATATCAACCCCTGAGGAACACCACCTGTCTCTGGTCTCCACTTGGACCACTTTGCGTGAAAATCAGATCTTCCGACTGAAAATGTCACTACATCCTGTTGTTTAAGCATTCAGGGAGGACAAGTTAGTTAGATGCAAAAGGAAGGAGTCAATTAGCCAGTGCACATAGCTGTGGGTCTGTAATATGCAATATATGCACATGTGAGGAGAAACTGCAGAGTACACGCTGAAGTCTGCTAGATTTTTCTTGTGCATACTGTTTTATGTGTCTATACTTGACAACTGTCTTCTGGGAAAATTTGAGTTTGATAACAAACAGTCTGCTGTGAAAACATACACAGCAGAGGATGATATCTGCATTACTTAAATATTTAACATGCTAAAGCAGCACTAAAATACTACCAGACAGTACGATATATACTGTAGTGCTGTACATTTTCCAAAACTGAAGTCTGATGGCCATATGTTAAAATAAAGGAACATGGCTTTCCCTGGAAGGTAATATATTTTTTTACTTCCAACAACAGATGCATGTAGTGCTCTCTGCCAGTGAGAGGAAAACGTCACAGTTAGGAAAGGGCTTGGAGCTGGGGCTTATATGCCCCAGTTATAAATCTCTAAACTTTTTCATTGTGATTTCTAGCATTTCTGAATACAGACTAATAATTTCTGATGCATTTTACTTCTAGGTGGACTTTTTGGTAGCGTTCATCCTTCCATTGAAGAGAAAGCCTTGACAAACTGTTCTAATGTAAATAATTGACCCAGAGAGTTTGAAAATCCATATTCCAAAACGAATACTTTAATTTTCTAAAATACAGTGTACCCACTATCTCAAAATAGTCTCTTGGGCGTGGGGGAGGGAGAGGAGAAATATTACTTTCATCTTCTCATTTAAAATGTTTTAAATATTTCATTTTGCAAACTTCAGGTTTGTTCAGTTTCTCTCTCCCAGAATGTCGTGGTCACTGCTTGTACCAGGGTGGAAAAGGCAATGTCTGTAAGGACTGTTTTCTCCTTCTTTTAGCAGAGCATGCCAGTGTATATTTAACATGCTGTATGGCATGCACCTGTCAGTGTCAAAAATGGTGCAGGAAATGGTGACACCAGAATGTTTCTTTTTTATTGCTTTGAACAAAGTGTACCTCTGGTACTCCTCTGTAGGTCTCACTTGTTTTCCATGGATAAATCAGCTACTGTCTCTGTTCTTAACTACACTAGTTCCACATATGCATTACAAGTTAAAACTTGTAAAACACATGGATTCCTTTATTTCTTTGGCTTGTTTATACTGGTAGTCACAGCCAGTCCCTTTCATCACTACATTCATATCAGTCCCCATCCAGTCCTCCGCAATCACAGGCAATTCTGCACTGTTTTGAAGCCCTCATTATCTATTCCATGTGGGCAATACACAAGCAGCCATAAAGCATCTATTTTGTCACAAATTTAGTCTACAGAAAGGTGAAACCCAACAATTTCTACTGTTTCTCTCCCCACAACAGTCATTGCCCAGAGACGGTGTGAGGAATCGAGTGCATTATTCACACTCAGTCCTGCTATAGCACAAGACTTGGTTACAGCAAAACTGCTTGCTTTGGCCTCTATACACACTTTGTGTTCATACACTGTGTTATGTGGAGCCTGTTTAGAGCTCCTGTCAGGTCCTGAAAGAAAGAGGGAAGGGTCCTGAGGAAGTTTACAGCATGCGAAGATTAAGGGTGAGATGTTTGAGGACTTTGTTATTGTCCAGTACTTTGTGTCAGAAGGACTGGTAGGACTTTGTTTCTCTAGAATTTGAAAACAGCCCATAACTCCCTTCCATGAAGTAGGCATGGTTGTTAAACTTTTCTTACTGGTCCAGTAGCTGGAAGGACTGATGTCGTGAAGTCTGAAATCTGGTGGAATACAGCAGGGAAACTGGAAGGCTGGACATAGAGAATTGGGTCCTTTCTGTACTGACTTTCTGCTGCGTGAGAATTACTGGTGTTCTGGTATTCTTACTGAGAGCAGATTTTTAGAACATGACTGAAGCTGTCATCCGTTGAGTGACACACAGAGAAAGAAGGATGCTTTCTGCCATGAAATGCTGACAATTATAAGAAAAAATCAACACAGGTCAGCTTTGTAAATTTTATGCATCTACCCATAATTTAACGATTACTTAACTAAATTCTTCACCTGATAAAATTGATATATCTTCAGGGATAAAAAGTTGAAATAACATTTTGAAATTTCCTCCTAGTTTGGACCCAGTTAAATAAAGTAGTATGGCTTGATTTTTGCACTTTGTCTTTTTTAAGCTGAACACTTGCTTGTTCATCAAAAGTTTGGGGGTTGGTTTTGTTGTTGGTGGTGGTTTTTGCTTGGGGACAGGTACCCTAAACTTGTAAAATTTTTTGTAATTTATTTTTGCTTAAAAAACATGCACGAAGAAAAACCCAAAAAAATCCCTTTTGTGAAGTAATTAACTATAAGGAACTAGTTTTCAAGCTGGTTAATTGCATTCTAGCTTTGTAACTTTGCTTCTGAGACCCCAGCTAGACACAATGCATACCTTCTGCTAATCAGAGAGACAGATCCTAATGAAGGACTATGGAAATTACCAAGATAATTTGTGTACTGGCACCACAGCTGCCATATAAAATAGTGCTTCAACATGTTTAATTGATGCATCTGTTACCTCTCAGACAAGGAACATTAGCTTTAGGTCAAGTAAGTTTATCTAACTTGATGAAATTCCTCTTCTCTGTTGAAGGGGAATACTTTTCTCCTCTCTTCTCTGTGTTTAGGCTCTTGTTCTGAAACGTGAAGGTGCACAGGAGCCCCTGGTGCAAATTAATCTTCTGTGGTCTTCTTTCAAGTGAAACTAACTCCCATGCTTGTCTCTTCTGTGCAGCTGTCAGGCCATTTGGAGACTTATTGATCCTTGCCACAATAGAACAGTGACACCTGAGCAACAGCAAACTGCTTTTGAATGTTTTCTTATGTATTGCTGGCATTAATGCTATTCAGCTTAGCACTTGGGCCAGATATGTTGTTTTGTTTCACTTGCTGTTGCTCTGTTCTTTGTTTATTGTCTTCAGATATGGATATTCTTACAATCTAATTTACACAGCAACCTAGAAACAGAGCTCCGTTTTTTAAAGTAGGTTGTTGTGTGCTGCCGTTGTTTTTATGAACAGAGAAGCAAATAAGCTCTAGCATTGCAGTTTGTTGCAGTGCTGAAACAGGAGAGGAAGAATTGCTGGAATCTGTGTTATACATGAAGCCAAGACTGCTAAAGTGTATGGGTCACTGAAATCCTCTAATGTGACTGGGCACATGGAGGCAGGGCAAATATGGGTGTATATGCTTTGTTTTTTGGAGGGTATAGGTAATGGAAACCATGTGGCTGCACTAGTCTTTGGACAGAAATTAATTGAAATATTTGTAATAGCTGACACCTATGAGCAATTTGTGGCAATGTAGAGAAGCAGAACATTGCAGAGCTTGTTTCACACTGCCTGTTCAGAAATTATTTTATTGAACTGCACTGAAAGATGCGTAAAAGATTCAGGAAGGCTTCGTGGTAAAGGGTGGGGTACGTATGGTAATAACAGAATGCATGTGACAGCAGGAACAGTGGGACAGTTGTCATACTTGATTGTTGGTGTCAATCCTTTCCAGAAAAAGAAGCTGCATAATATGTCAAACTACAGAGAAAAAAAAAAAGAATAAAAATGCAATGTGTAGAAATAGGACACAACTTGAAAACACTCCAGCTGGAGACAGACAAATTTTATTCAGGTATGTCCAATATACTGAAGCTTTTATGGAGAACCCTGTAGGTTCTCTGGAATTTCAAGCCAAAATGTCATGTTTTTTGGGTGCAATTGTTTGCTCAAGGGCATTTGGGGGTATCTTGAGGTCGCAGACAGATAGAGAGATGTAGATAGTGCCTCCTTTCAAACTTATGTGAGAAACTTGAAACTTTTTTTAGGAAAGAAAGCACTGATAAAATACTATTTGAAAAGCCATTTGCAAGAAGTACATCTCAGGGTAGCAGTCACACAAGTCAGGTGTTTGATGCAGCTATTTTTACGCGACATGTGGTAAGTGTACTGAGTAATACTTTTAATAACTAATCTACTGTCCCTCCAGACGTACAAGAAATGTGTCTTTTGTTTTATGCCCAGGGCTGGAAACAGTCTCAGAGTTGCAATTTGGCAAAGAGGAGATAGGTGAGAGTCTCAGCATCTTCTCCAATGACTACTCAGAATGCTGTCTGCTGTCTCCCTGTCTACATCTGGTAGCCCTTATAAATAGCATCAGTTTGACAACAGCTTTTTCATGGGAAATGGTTGTGGAGGGAAGAGGTGAGGAAGGGAAAGAGGATGCGAGCTCTGCTGCGTGACAGCTGAGCACAGGATAGAGGTTTATTGAAGATTTTTCCTGAGGCCAAGGTAAGGTATGTGTAACAGGATGGTAGAGGAACAGGTATTGCAAAAAGGAACAGAAGATGATGGAGACAAAGAGTCTTTGAAGGGTTCTGAAGATGGATGCTCTGAAAAAATAAAAGTATATTCTATCCCTCCTATTTTTTTTGTTCGTTTTACGTTTGTGTGTCCTTATCAACATATGACCAAAAAGAGGAACAGCATGGATATATTGTTCCTTGGTTGTGACAAAACAGATTGCTTAATCTTCTAACGAAGTTGTAATACAGATTTGTTATTTCCCTCTCCATTATGCTGAGAAACTTGGAAATGTGAAAATCCTAGGGAATTTCTTGTGTCAAAGGAAAATTTCAGGTTTGCATTTCTCAGTCTATGGCAGCTGGGTGTGTATCCTGTACTCAGGTGTGACAGACTGTCAGAGAATGAGTATGTTGTTAAGTACTAGTTAATTTATTGTGACATTCATCTCTTTGCGGTGATTAGGTTTTTGGCAGATGTTTTTCCCCTTTTCAATTAGCACCTGTGCAAGGAAAAATCATCTTGCCAGATTATTTTTCTGAGCTACCTTAGACCCAGTTTTCATCCATGGGTGCAAGAATGCATAGAGTACACTGAAACTGAGCTCTGCCTCTGAGTCAAGGAAACAAATATCCTTCTTTCTAAAGATAAGGCAACCCTCCTCTGCTGCCTGCCTGAATCTTTTCTACTGCTTCCTTTACCAAAGGCTCTGACCCTGGCACCACTCTCCTGAGCAGCATTGCCCACAAAGTGGTACAGTGTTCCCAGTCTCTACAACATTGTCTGATAAAGTATTCTATTCCTGCTGCAAGAACTAAAGCTTCTTTGGCATTGCATTAATCCGCTTCAAAAATAAGGGGTTGTTCAAATGTGTTTTCTGCAAATATATTTCCATATAATTCTATGATTTAAAGAAAAAAGTAAATTTTTTGAAAGGTTCTAATAGCCCTTTTGTGGAATATTCAAATCTAAAACCTCTATCAATGTCTGGTCATTTAACTGATTATTTATTTAAACAAATTAAATTATCTATTTCAGTCTTGGACCAAAGACCCAGGAGCATTTGGGTTTATGGAAGCCCATAAACCTCTCTTCTCTTGGAAAATGAAGTTGTTCAAGCTAACAAATTTTTGGGTTGAAATATATGTGTCCAGAAAAAATGGCTGAGAGATCAGAAATATTTGAATGTGCTGAAAGACAATTTTGTAGGGAAGACAACTGGCCTGGCTAAGAAGGGAGCTTTCACAGGAATTAAGGGGAAAAAATCGGGGTGTATCATCTTTGGAAATAGAGGCAGGCAACTTAGGAAGTGTACAAAGATGTCGTTAGATCTTGTAGAAGGAAAATTAGAAAGACAAAAGCTCAGAACTTAATCTGGCCACAACTGTAAAAGACAATTTAAAACAGGATTTATAAATAGATTAATGACAAAAGGAGGGCCAAGGAAAACTCTCATTCTTTATTAGACATGGAGCAGGGGAATATAATCACCAAAGATGAGGAGAAGGATGAGGTACTTAACACCTTCTTTGCCTCAGTCCTCAACAGTAAGATGTGTTATCCTCAGGACCACTGCCCTCCTGAACTGGTGCACAGGGACAGGAAGCAGAAAGGACCCCCTGTAATCCAGGAGGGAGCAGTTAGTGACCTGCTGAGCCACTTAGATGCTCACAAGTCCGTGGGGCCAGATGGGAGCCATCCCAGGGTGATGGGGGAGCTGGTGGAAGAACTCTCCGAGCTGCTCTCCATCATTTACCATCAGTCCTGGCTCACCAGGGAGCTCCTGGATGAGTTGAGGTTGGCCAGTGTGGCACCCATCCATGAGAGGGGCTGGAAGGAGGATCCAGGGAAGAAGAGGCCTGTCAGCCTGACCTTGGTGCCCAGCAGGGCTGTGGAACAGATCACCCTGAGTGTGATCCCACAGCACGTACAGGACAACCAGGGGCTCAGGCCCAGCCAGCACAGGTTCAGGAAAGGCAGGGCCTGCCTGACCAGCCTGATCTCCTTTTATGACCAGGTGGTGGATGCAGGAAAGGCTGTGGGTGTGTCTACCTGGACTTCAGCAAAGCCTTTGTCACCATCCCCCACAGCTTCCTCCTGGAAAAGCTGGCAGCCCATGGCTTGGACAGGTGGGACCTTTGCTGAGTTAGGAACTGGCTGGATGGCTGGGCCCAGGGAGTGGTGGGGAATGGTGCTGCCTCCAGTTGGAGCCAGTCACTGGTGGTGTCCCCCGGGGATCAGTGTGGGACCCAGTCCTGTTTAATATCTGTATTGATGATCTGGATGAGGGATTCAGTCCATCATGAGCAAATTTGGAGATGAAACTAAGTTGGGTCAGAGTGTCAATCTTACGGGGGTTAGGAAGACTCTGTGGGGATCTGGACAGGCTGGATTGATGGGACAAGACCAGTGATATGAGGTTCAACAAGACCAAGTCCTGGATCCTGCACTTTGGCCACAACAACCCCATGCAGTGCTTCAGGCTGGGGACAGAAAGTTGGAAAGTTGCTCAGAAGAAAAGGACCTGGGGATGCTGGTCAATAGCTGGCTGAAGATGAGCCAGCGTGTGCCCAGGTGGCCAAGAAGGCCAAAGTCATCCTGGCCTGTATCAGGAGTAGTGTGGTCAGCAGAACAAGGGAAGTGATTGTCCCACTTCCTTGGCACTGGTGAGGCCACACCTTGAGTCCTGTGCCCAGTTCTGGATCCTTCAATTGAGGAAGGACATTGAGGTGCTGGAGTGAGTCCAGAGAAGGGCAATGAAGCTGGTGAAGCATCCAAAGGGTAAGTCCTATGAGGAGCAGCTGAGGGAGAAGGGGTTGTTTAACCTGGAGAAAAGAAGGCTTAGGGGAACCTTATCACTCTCTACAACCACATGAAAGGAGTTTGTAGCCAGGTGGGGGTGAGTCTCTTCTCCTAAGTAACAAGTGACAGAACGAGAGGAAATGGCCTCAAGTTGTGCCAGGGGAGGTTCAGGATGGAATTAGGAGGAGTTTCTTCACAGAAGGAGTGATTAAACACTGCAATGGGCTGCCCAGAAAGGTGGTGGAGTCACTGTCCCTGGAGATGCTCAAGGAAAGACTGGACATGGCACTTAGTGCCATGGTTTAGTTTACACAGTGGTGTTCGGTCAAATGTTGGACTTGATGATCTCAGAGGTCTTTTCCAACCTAATTGATTCAGTGAATCTGTGAATGAAAATAAGAGATCTGTTTTAAATTGAGTTTGCCAATTAAAAGTCTTTTGTAATCCATGTTGGTAATGAAGTGGAAAAGAAAATCTGAATATGTAGGACTGTAATGCATGTGAGGTGAATGTTAGTTTGGGGAAAACTTTCTACTAAACTCCAAATTCATCTGTCCTGGTGAGACTGCACCCACCAGGACACACTGGCAAGGACAGGGCACTGCAGCTGTGGCCTGGCCAGGCCAGAGGGGAGCTGTGTCTGCTTTTGATGTCCTGTTGCTGATGGGCAGGCAGCACAGTGTGGTCCTCCATCCCTTTCAGCAGCATAGGGATCAGACCATGTTTGGTGGAGGCCTAGCCTGGTGATATGAACCAGAAAGAGCTGTGCTGAAGGAGAAGGGAGATGAGAGATTCTCTGTCTCCCATAGCCTGAATAAAGAATCCCCTTTACACTCCTTAAAACTCAAATACTGTTTTCAGTCTGCTGGGAAGAATCCTGCAAGCACCAAGCACAGGGAAGGTGTTTAACAAGTAATAAAAAACAGCAATAACAACTGATTAGGTCTGGGCAGGTAAGAAGAAGGGGAATACTTTGTGAGTATTTAAAATCTTAAAATGTATTGCAAGCAAGTCCCTCCATGCACTGCTGTTAATTACCTAGACAACAGAAGCTGTGCAATCACCTTCAGTCACGGGCTTCTATTTAATAAGCTTATTGTAATGTATTGCAATTAACACTCTTCTAACAGCTTGTGCAAATTTTCAGCTTTTTCTCCCAGGGCAGCATTGTAAATCAAGCTATAAAATTCATTGGTAAATCTACTTTTCCCCTGTTAAAGTGGGTGAATATACCTGGTGGCAGAGCTGAGAGTCGCACCGTCTGGGTAGCAGGATCGGATTGCCAGAAAGTGCCCCAGTGGGGGTGGCTCCCACAACTAATTGTGAAAACTCTGGGGGAGATCTCTCAAATCCACTAGAAACATCTGCACATCCACACTATTTAAAATGCTTTCAGTGTCAGGAACAGGATCCTATTTTTCTCTCATCCATAACTAAATCAAGCAAAATTCCTTCTCTCTTGTACCAGCTCTGTTCAGAGAGTCAATTAGAAGTTGATCCAATTGACATCAGAAAAATGAGAGCAAATTTTATTCTAAAAAAGTTCCCTCTAAGTTTAGTTTGCCTATGTATGGATTTGTCTGAATTTGTTTCTTAGATGTATCTGCAACATCCAGATGTACATGTATGCACTCATGAGATTCAGCTGGCAGACAGCTCTGGGGTGTGTGTTGTTAACAGTTTGTAAACATAAAGTAATGGGAGGGAACACTTGAGAATGATTCTGCAAGGATGATACTGCCCAGGAAGCAATTCTTTACAGGTAGGATAGTACTGTTTAGGATATAATTCCTTGGCTATGTATGATCATAGATTTCCTTTCTGATACTTTTCTATTCCAGGTTAGATTTAGGCAGTGCACTAGAATGCTGAAATAAAAGAAGCAGAGCAGTATTTTGACAGACACACCTCCAGCAATAAGCATTAAATTCTGAGAGATGTTTCTTTAGTCCTAATAATTTGTTTAGACTATTTACAGGCTTTGCAAAATTTTTATGGAGGTGAAATATCTGCAACAGAGTTATTGGTGGTCAGATGGGACATTTAACCATTTAAAAAATGTGTATGTGTGGTATCTGAAGATACCACGCTGCAGAGAATTGGACAATATAAATGCCTTGTGTGATGTTTGTATCTGTATGACTCTTCAAGGTTGAGCAGAGGAAGAGAGGAAATTCAAAAAGGATAAAGCACAGGCAAATAGAGGTAGTTATCTCAATTGGCTATTCTCTCTTTTTGTAGTGTTTTTTTCTAAGCACAGAGCTAGAGTGCAGCCAGCTCTCACAACAGGTGGACACTTGCCAGCCCCTCCTGGACACCCACTGAGGAAAAAAAAATCCTGTTTCCGGAAAAATTTGAAAGCTTCAAAATTAAAATATTTGGTTTCTTTGGTTTTAATATGTCTTAGTCTCCAAGGAACCATGTTTCCAAATGAACTCTGTGTGGTTTTTTTTGTTTGCTTGTAAGTTCTTAGCCTCTGTGTTGAAGACTGTGTAAGTCCCCAATCAGGTCTGTTTAAACATTTTCTTTTCTGCTACAGAGATTGACAGGAGGCAGGTGCTTTAAGTTTTTAGAGGGAACAACCTCCTGTCCATTTGGTTTAGCTTTAGCTTTAATCCCATCTCCTTTCCCCCTTCTTTTTTTTTTTTTTAATAATATTATTTCCTTCTGCATTTGTGCATTGGTGAGAAACAGGCAGAGAAGAACTTTTCAGAAACTTTCTGTTCTCTAGGGAGTGGTGCAACTGCAGCCTGAATATGGGATGCTCAGAGAGATGTACTCTGAGCCAGATCCTGCTCCCTGCTTGGAAATATTACAGCAAGCAGCATTTTGGTGCAAGCAGCCATGGCATGTGCAAAGCTGTTGTTCAAGCTGAACTACAATAGCTTTCTGTAAAGCTCAGTTTTTACACATCTATGAAATATTTTAATTTTTTTTGGTTATGGGACACCCAGTGCCTCATTATCGAGTCCTCAGCCAGTAGCAGTGATGCTGTGTGTGTTGCTGCTATGGATGTGCTGTCACTCTGATTAGTGGACTTAAGGGGCTCAGCTGCGTTCCACTTCCTCTAATGTATATTCCTATCACAAATATTATCTCAAATTTGCAGCACAAGTCAGGAACATTTTTAACTGCACAGGCCAAGGGATGTGAGAACAAGGCAAAGTGCTGGTAGAGCTTCAAGACTTACTGAACAGTTATCTTAAGGTTCGGAAAATGCTACTAGCTGTCTATGGAAACCCAGCTGAGAGAGAAAAATAAATATTGTACAGATTAATTTTCAGTTTTCATCCAAACTAGATCTATTAACCATAATGCCATCTATTTGTGGAAATTAAATGCAGAAAACAAGTTAATTGTGGTAACTTCTACAAATGTCTACTACATGTAACTGTAAATGAGCCCTGTATTCAGCTTTCCTTGAAATGAGGACAAAAAATATTTCAAAATATAAGGGGTTTGCTTTTTTGGGTTTTGTTTTTTAATTAAACTTCTGGGAGAAAACAAAAATGTAAGGTAAGAAATAACACCTGAGGGAACAAAATTCAGAGAAAAG
Organism: Dicrurus megarhynchus; assembly: GCA_013399195.1. Taxonomy (NCBI): domain Eukaryota; kingdom Metazoa; phylum Chordata; class Aves; order Passeriformes; family Dicruridae; genus Dicrurus; species Dicrurus megarhynchus. The sequence continues at coordinate 1,178,853 of VXAD01004646.1, read as the reverse complement.
ATTGCCAGAAATAGTAACATTCAAAACAACAAAATCCAACCAGAGAAATATCTTCTGTAAGTCACAACTGTGTGGCTCCTGTATTTTTGACATTTTTTCTGGGCTCATGTCATGTTGTTTGATCACTGAGCTTTTTCCCTGTGCCCTTCATCATGCATGTAGTTTGAAGAATATCTAGGTAATAATTTTCTTTTCTTGTTTTGCTTAAAAGAAAAAAGCAACAAACAAACAAGTTTTTCATAACATGAACAGGAAATATAAGGTAAGTTATACATAAATTAGGAAGCCTTATATCTGCTTCATGAGACTGGTTTAACATTTTGATTGTAATATGTCTGCTCCCCAACAGAATCCCCAGAGGAGTTTAACACAACATCATTCAGGGATATTTGTTTAGAGGCTTCAAAGGAAACTTTAATTAGAGGAGGTTATCAAAGCTTAGAAGGCATCTATGCCTATCAAAGCTTCCAAAGCATCTATGCAGATGTGACAGCTACGGTCAGCCTTCACATCTGCACAATAAAACTCTTCCTCAATCCCTTTTTTCTTTCCTTTTTTTAATATTTTTTTAGTTGTTTTTGTGGGGGGGGGGCTTGTTGTGGTTTGGTTGTTTTTTTTTTTTTTTGTGGGGTGTTGCACTTTGTTTTGAGAGCAGCAAAGGCAAATAGCTTTCTTTTATACAGGTGTATGAGACTAGGCATGATTCAAACACCCGGTATATTTGGGAAGGAGAGGGACGAATAGCACCTATTACTGTCTTATCCTAGGCCACTGATTAAACCTGTTTCCATTGCAAGTTTCGTTATTTTTGCAGTAGAGTTACGGTACATTTTGCCTTTTTTCTTATATACATATTTTCTCTCTAATTATTTATACAGAGAATTCTTAAGTAAGATGATACAACTTCTGTAAGAGACAAGAAGGATTTGGCAAAAAGAAAACATCTATCAGGGAGTCATGAGAGTTCTGAGATTTCAATGACAAATCTTTCAAGTTTTTTCATCTTCCAGTTTCTGACTTAGATGAGAAACAGTGGTCTTGAAGTACAGACTGTGTGTCTGTATGCAAGAACAGTAACAACTGATTTGTGCTAACATTAGTGTCCTAAAATGGAGGGGAAAACTTTCATAAACCTTGTATGCTAGGGTTGGAAATACGGGATTTGATTACTGTCAATATTTAACAGATGACTGTTCAATCTATGTGTATGCAAAGTCCCTGGGATCCTGATGTTGATGCACATAAATATAGAATGCTTTGCTGCTTAACAGAAAAATAAAATCTGGCATTATGTAGGTTTTTAGGACATCTCTCTTGGTACCTAACAGATATTCTGATTTCTGAAAAATGCTGAAATAATTTTGATTATGCATCCTTGCTAAAACCAAATAAATGGACAAAGATGTTGTACAGTCCTATTTGGGAAGCATACAAAAATGTGTGTAGTGCCACTGTGTTCATTTTTGCAGTGCAGAAATGTCCTTGAAGTCAAGTGAAGGAAATATGCCTACACTAACTCCTTCAATTATTGCTCTTCACAAGCTTATTTGCAGCTGAAAAGATAAAAGGATACTGAGAATGCCTGGAACACTGACGCTTGCGTGGCCTGTGGAATGTCATGGTTCTTCATAGGTAACACTGATTAAAAGATTTTGCACAGGTAACTCTATGTGAAATGATGCTTTGATACTGGAATCACTTTGGAAATTGCTTTTAAGTCAAGCCTCTGAGTAGCTGCACAAAGAGGTGGTACTTGAGAACAAGCTCTGTGTCATCAGGAAAAAGCGAGGTCTGGCATCAGGAAGCTGAGGAAACTTCGGACTGGGAATGCAGCATAATTTCTCAATAGTGAGGGTAGACTGCAAGTAGAACACAGAAGTGTGTGGGTAACTTGGCACTTCTAGACCTTTAGGTCAATATCAGATGGTTTTGGGAAAGATACTTTTTGTTCAAGCATGTCTTTTTATTCAAAAGGTACTCTTGTGAAGAGTATTAAGGTTGAACACAAGAATTGGGAAATAACATTCTCAGATATTATATTAAAAAAGGGTAACTAGATAATTTCAGTGATACAATAAATTTTTAGTTCCATCAAAAGGTATTGCAAGGGGCTTTTTGATTTGCTTTACAGTTTTATGGTAGTTTTCCATACTATATTGTAGTGTGTACATTGATTTATTTCATGCTTGAGAGTTGCAGGCAAGTCTTTTTCACACAATGCCATTGGTCCTGTTAACATCTTCATGTTTTGGATCCCAGACTGCTGTCTTACAAAGGCTTTGATAGAGATTTTAGGGTTTCCCTCAGCCCTCAAGATGTAATTTTTTCTGCCACCAACACCAGAAGCCAAATGTTCCTGACATAGAACAGAGGCAAATGTCAATGAGTTTTTGTACTTCTGTCACTGTTCAAAATAGAACACCATTCATGAAAAAAAAGCTTTTCTGTATTATTCTTTCTAAGGCAAAGGTATTCAGTCCAGATACTGAAACTTCCTATATTTTTGAATACAATTAGAGATAGCAGATGTTTTAATTTCAAGGAGTTCATTCAAGGTCCAGCTCTTGTGCAAAGAGCACAAACTGTAGGCAGTGCAGTAGGCAGAAAGGCTAAAAGTCCTTGTCTCTCCATTATAATGAATATCCTCTTACTTTTCTGTCCTTTTGGAAAAGGAGATGGGCTAAATCTGCTCTCTTGGCTAAAGGTAGGGTCTTCTGTTTCTGAGAGTCATTGGTTTTCTTCCCCTATTCGATTTCCATGAACTCCCCACTTTGGAACTCAGATGACAAGGACTGGTTCAGGGTAAGATAATTTCTGTAAACTTGTTTACTGCTTCTAAAGTCTTGTATGTGTTCTTAAAGTAGCTATTTGACTACAATCTGAAAGGGACAAAAATTATGGCCATGCTTTGTGGGCACTCATGCAGTCTAACAGATTCTTTGTGTGTAGTACCAAATAGTATATTAAAAAATTAATCCACTGAGAGAAAACAAAGCAAGCTTTTATACACATGAAATAATTCTATAATTTATGTCAAAACTTATACTGAAAATATGCATTATAGCACCAAGTAAAACTAATTTCAGATTTACTATTGCCAAAAATTTGTTCTACTATCTGTGTTTTCAGTCAAACATGAAGAAGGAACACTGAAACATAGGAGATGCAAAGCTTAACTTACATTGCCAGGAATCAGCCAAACATGCTGCAGCACCATGAAAAAAAAAAAAAAAAAAGGAAGAGAAATAGAAATTTCATATATAAACCAAGCATTGAGTCCGTGTTGCCTAAAGCTATGCATATTGAATTCCACTGAAAATCCCTACTATCTTTATATAATGAGGTCTCAATGGGTTTGGGGGTTTTATTACACTTGAGAAATCATCCTGCATGGGATTAATTGTAGGTAGTGATGAAAGACAAAGGTTTGAGTTTCTAGGTGTGCCAGAGAAGACTGGCTTGTATCTGGGCTTGCTACAATAAATTCAGCTTGAATTTTGGGGAAGGAAAATGCAGATGCTCATAGGGAAACTGAGACAAACAGTTACAGATATAAACAGAGATCAGTTTGTAGCAATATGAAAGAGCCCAATGACTAAAGAACCCTCACTCTGGTGGTGAAGGATTTGTGTTAGAGCTTTCACTGAACATTCACGTTGGCTTGATTGCATACATGGGCTTGCACAACATCATTTAGCTGAAAGGGCACTTTTCCCTGGCTCTGAACTGGGAAGAAGGGGAAGCTTCAGATACTGAAGCTTTAGAAAAAAGAGAAGGAAATGTAGAATGGATGTGTGTTTTTGCAGGTGAATTGAAATATCTGAGATCAAAAAAAGTAACCCATATCTTTATTTTATTATGTGTTATAAGAAAATGGGGAGATTTTTGGTTTTATTGCCTGATAATTGGGTCCTGTTTTATGAAAGATGTGAACCTCTAAAAATCGCATTTTCTTTTAAGCTAGTGGAATTTGGAGCAGGGGAAAGAGTTATCTTTGAGTAGAAGGCCTCTTTGTGTTCATGGAGGTTTTATTTTGGTTTTGGGGGGGTCTTTTTATCTCTTCAAAATAACATATATCCAATATTGTAAAACTTTATGCCTTACAGCCAATTTCAGGAACTTGTTTAGTTTTATATCTAGCAGGCTATCTATAGGCATCACAAAGACAAGGTTCCTTTGAAAAACTGAAAATTAAAACATTTATCTTCACCTGTCAAGTTTGTTTTTTCTGTTTTCAGAGAGAAGTGCTTTTTAAAAATTGCATATATGTCTAGAAGACAGCCTAAAGCCCACTTAAGCAGCATGGAATTAATCTAGTTTCCTTTGTTTTCATAAAGATATTTATTGCTCTACATTGAACACAGCTATAAATATCGAACAACATGAATAAAATATTTTTGCAGTGGAAAACTAATTTGCATTTTTTGTAATGATTTCTTTCAGATAGTAGTTAATCTGCTTTAAGTGCAAGTATGCTTTTACACCATCCATACACTAATGAATTATTTATTAATCCATTTGTTTTAAATGTATCATAGTATTTTTTTTTTTAATTGCCATCTTTTAAAAATATGTAAATCCCCACAGTAATTAACAGCAGCAACAATGGCTATGGTATCTCAAATTCCTCTCCCAATCCCAAAGCATCCTTATCCTTGGACTACAACATATCTTTCTAGAGAACATGCAGGTTGCAACCAAGACAGGCTCACTGGCCATGCAGTTCTGGAATGGGCCAGGGACTCCCAGCTGTCAGAGGTTTTGTGGGTAGTGCCCCTTCATGTAAGTCTGGAGTCAGATCTGGGAGCTCAAGGAGGAAAATAAATAAAATAATATTTAGCAGAAGTTCCATTAAGGATTTTTGCTTTCCTAGGGATATTGAACGTCACCTGTGGTCTGCTGTGGTCAATTTAAAGTATTTGAGCCATGATCTCTTAAGCTTTTGTGCAACTTAAGTAAGAACTGGCTCACAGTAGTGAAAAGATCAGCCTAAGCCTCTTCAGGTGGTACAGCAAGACATTTGTGTAATGAAGTTTTACCGAGCCAGCAGAATTAGAAGCTTATCCTTCCCAGAATGGGACTTCTACACTTCTCACTGGCTTTGGATGTGGCAGAGAAATACAGGATTTTGTTTGTGTATGGTCAATTCTAAATTTATACTAGAATGGGCATGACTGAAAAATGGGACAACAGACTTTTTAAAAAAATAACTGCAAGCTCTGATGCCCTCAATTTTTGCAAGAGGTTTACAAAGTGAGAGGTTTACAAAGGAAGCTTACCTTAACTTGTTTGTTCATCAGATGAAATCAAATTTATTTTTGTCTGCCACTCTTCCCTGCCCCCACTCTCTCCACAATTGTCGTGGAAGGATAATTAGCAAGATACTTGACCTCAAAATGTATTCATTAAATATTTCAATTAAAATCAACTATTCTCCTTTACACTGGTATTTTGTCTATATTATGGGTTGTTGGGGTTGTGTAGTGGATTTTGGTTTCTTTGTGTTTTGGTTGTTTGGCTTTTTTTTGTTGTTGAGGGGGTAGTGGTTGGGAAGGGTAAGGCTCTTTTTAATATAAAGTCAGCTTGAGATGTTTGTCTTTTAAAAACAATAGTTGCCAACATCTCTGACACAGTCAATTGAAAATATGTAAATATGAGGAGGCAGCTCTACTGAAATGAATGAACAACTTGTTCCAACTGATGATTTGCTCTAGTATTTTGTTTTTTAAATTCTGTAAGCCTGCATGAAAATATGCTTATTTTTACAACCCAAAATAAACCTTTTTGCTGATGCCCTGCAGGCTCATAAACAGCTTAGAAGCAATTCTGAGAGCTGATGTTATTAGCAACTGGAACTCTGTTTTGATTGACTGGAAGTATTAAACCAAGAGCTCTCCACTGAACCCTGTAGCATTACATCAGTAACTCTGAGTAAAAATGAGATCATGCACTCATCCTTCTGCAATCTGAGCTTTGTATTGTACCCACTGCACACACACTTTCTAGTTTGGTTAGAATTGTCATCCTTTTGCTTTCATGGGAACTGATTTCATTAATAGGTTTAACATACAGTAATGCTGCGGACTGTTTCCCATTGCCTTGTGGCTTTGGGCTTTTTTATTTGCTATCTGAATTGTGCAATGTGAAGACTAAAATATAGTGAACAAGGAGTGAAGAATGAGCATGTTTCTGATTTTATTTATGTTATTTTAGAAAGATCTAACAGTCCTCTGATCCCTTCTTAGCATTCAGATTTGTTAGGGAGAGAGTAGGATGATTCAGTAATCATGACACAACAGGCTGACTTAAAGTCAGGATTCAGTTCCTACTTCTGCCATCAGTGTTATTTTGAGATTCTTAATCCTTATGCTCTCAGTTCCCTTGTGTATATAGTGTGGATAGCAAGAGTTTCTCGTCTGAGGTGATTTTAGGGTAAATCGATTTATTTCTGTAATGTTTTGTTTGCACAGCATTTTGGTTCAAACTGTAACAGGAATTTAAAGGAGAAAAGTATGTAACAGCCTATGAAGGGTAAAAAGGTGTCAAACCATCATGTAGTTGTCACCTGTGAAAATAATACCCTTTACATTGTTTTTCTCTTTTACATATGCTCAACATCTCTTTCCTGTGCCCAGTGCCTTCATGGCTTGGAGTTTTTCTGTTGTAATGCCTGGCAGGAAAGAGTGAAGTATTTGCCATAGCACATTTAGCTGACACCATGCCTTCATTCCTCTGGCATGGTGATGTCCCTAAGTCTCCCACAGATGCAGCTACTCTCAGATTTAGAGCATTTCACACCACAGCAGCTCTGAGAAGACAGTGAAGAAGTGCAAATAGAGCATTAAAAATCCAGGCAGGATTACTTTTTGCCTTTATTTCTACCTGTTCAGAGGAAAGAGATGTCATGACTAATGTGTCATATACACAATGGCCGTATTTTAGGTTGGAAGTGGTTGATTTCTATTGAGAAGACTTAGAGAGGAGACATAGAGCTAACATTCTGAGATTTCTATCTGGTGTCAGTTTTGACTTTCTCAGTAATTAGGAGTGTTTGTGATCCTCTAAAGAAGTCAGTTTTAACACAATCAGCAAACTTGATGAGTGATTATAATGCTGAAAAGCCATTTATTTTGCTCACAAATGAGCAAGGATCAGTGAAAACTGTGTCTGCAATTTAGACAAAGTCTGACAAACAGACCTCCTATCTTTAAACTTATTTGTAGCATGCGGTAATTTTTCCTGCAACTTTCAAAGAGGGTTTGGATCTTGAGGCTTTATGTTATGGCTTTGGGATAATTTTGACAAAATGTATACATTCTGATTTCCAAAAAGAAACTTTGTTTTCCAGCTCCTTGCAATTTTGAAACTGAATAGTTGCTGAGCATAAGACACCTGTTTGGCCCTCAAAGACCTTGGGGAGGATTAGGTAGAAATTCAAAGGCTCTGTATGAGCCAAACGATGTGCCTAAAAATTTGGGGAGTAGCCTTCACTAACACCTCAGGAACGGTGTAAGCAGAGGAAAGTGACTTCCAACAGATGGTTGTATGTAAAGGCTGGTTTGATTTTTATTCACTGATATGATGACTAAGGGATCACTAGTTCACTAGTACTGGGGAAGACAGCAGGAAACCAACCTGTTTGAATCCTGTCCCATTTTCACTTCAAAGGCAATATCTGAGAGAGACCTGTAGGAATGTGTCATTTGTTGCATGAATCCATTGCTTCTTTCTTTTTCAAAACTACAATGCAGTATTAAAGATTTTTTCCACAAAGTATTGATTTTATTACATTGGTTTTCAGTATGTCCAGCCCCCCGGTAGATGCGCAGGACACCACAATTTCAGATTCCCAAAAGAAGCTAGTTTGATGCTGAAATAATGCCTAAGGCTTTTAAGTGTTCTAGTAGTTCTTTTTCATTCCAAGCATATACTTTGGAATGTTGGTAAATGTGAATTTGGCATTGCAGAATATGGGGTATGACCCAGCCTCTTCAAAGTAATAGTATCTAAGTTTGTCTGTTGTCTGATTGATCTTTTTTTCTAAGTTCATATCAAGGGAAAATACCAAACCCCATATACTGTAGTTTATAATTCTCTTCTGTACAACTGTTGTGTGCTCTTATGGGTCTCTTAATTTTCATTCCCTCTTCTGTAATCTTACTGCTTTTTTTTTCACCCCCCACCAGATTAGAGATCAATATCTTGCTGTTCTTGTCTAAGTTCTCAAGGACAAGACTCAGATTTACAAAACCAGTGAGTGCTCTTTTATTTTATGCCAAAAGCTACCCAAAATAACTTCCTGGCTGCCTTCATTGGTAATGGTTTGGTACAAAGTTTGATGCCGAGGGAACAGAAACTGAAACCAGGCAAGTTGTCATGCTTTCTAAAGTAATTTTGTCACACAACATCAAAAAGATTTTTCACCAAAAAAGATTTTTAGGTCCTAGTGCTTGATTCTGATTATATCTTCCTGTACCTCAACAATTTCAATAAATTCAGTATTGAATTGCATCTGCTGTACCACAATAAAACATAATGTAGACATTGATTTTTTTGCCCCCAAAGAGCTGTACTTCTCTGAAACACTTTATTTGGGAGTCCTCCATAATAGCCTTTTTTAGTTTGGTTTCTTCTGTTGCTGGTACACTATTTTTTTTTTCTGCTTTTGCATAGTGTCTATGGCCATTTTTAATACAGTAGAAGGAACTACATTATTTCTAAATTTATGTTCATGAGGGATCATTTCTCAAGCTGACATTCTTGGAGGGACTTTGCTAGTGAATAGCACTTGAGGCTCAGGTAATTCCTCTGGTGATGAACAAATGACTTGTATTTAACAAATGATACAGCTGCAGAAGCTGTAATAGTTACAGTCCTAACTGCCTACAGTGTCTTTTTTCTGGAGGATGTCCGATGTCAGAGGGAGTTCAGTGGCACTTACATCCAGTTCCTCGGCCCTGCAATGTATTGCCCTGTGGTGGAGAGAAGACTTCTGCTGCTTGCAGCATATGCGAGCTCAGTGTGATGGCTGGTGGCTGTCCTCTGAGGTATCTCTGCTGGGAGGGAGCTGGTCTCTCACACAGGAGGGGCACAGACTGCATAGGTCACTGACCTCTTTTCCTAGATTGTTTAGGAGTGCTACAAGACATTGGTCAGCACTGTTCAGGGCTTAATATGTCACTAACACAGCTAACTTACCTCGTTCTTACAGCTGTTAAGTGGAAGCAGTTGCCACCATTGAGCATTGTGCAGGGCTGTGTCCCACCATGGCTGCTGCCTGTGCTTCGGTCCCTGCGCGCTGGGGTGGAGGTTGTTTGGTTGCATAAGAGCTCAAAGTAACCTTTAGGAAAACTGTAGGGGTCTTCCATGGACATGCTTCTGTCTTGCAGGGTTTGGAGGAACAAAACCACTTCAGACTATTCCTACAGTGAATGGGAGTAGAAAGCAGTCCTGAGGAGATGCAGGGCCTCACCAGTTCCAGGAGGAACTGAAATTCATGCATAAAACTAGAGAGAACTTTTAGGCATCTTTAACACTAAGGAGAATTCATTAACGTTATTCATTTGGTGACCCTCTTTGGTACAATCAGAGAAAATGGACAAGGACATACAAGGAGGGGTGAAGTTGTTGGATTTTATTTTATTTCCATAACCAGAAGCATTAGGGCACCACTTTTTTTTTTTAAGCCACTTTCGAAATATTCCCCAATCAAACTTTTGCTCTATTGTTTTCTGCTTGAACAAAGAGGAAATCTGTCCTGTAACCTTACCATTTTTATTCTTAGGAGCTCTGATCAATTTGTTTTCATTTTTTCAGACAGTAATATAAAGGTCTTTGGGTAAGAGAGGAATTTTTTTTCTTACTTGCATGCAGTACAGCCACTCACTCAATAAAGCTATCCCAATGGAAATAGGAATATCATCTAAAGTTTTTGTTTTGAGGTCTCTTACTCCAGAGTTTGTTTCTCCTAAAGATGAATCTCTAATTAATGGTCAGTCACTGACATGCTGGTTTTGATTAGCCTATTGTATCCATCATCCTGAATAAGTCACCTGCTTGGTTAATGTTTATGAAGGAATCCAGTATTTTAAATTTTTTAATTAGTAAATACATACCCCAGTAACACAGCTCATCACAGTTATTTGTGTTCCTGTGTGTGCAGCTTCAGCTATTTGTTAAGTTGATCCCTTTGTCATCAAGTGGCATAGGAATTTTGGATGTGGAGTAAGCCTGCATATACTCCCTTACCCAAAAATAAGCAGCAGAAGCACTTGCATATGCAGGGTTCCTGGCAAATGCCTGCTATCTGCAAAATAAACATATCATTTCCATAAACACTCTAGGTATGCAGCTTCTACCCTGTTTGAGATGCGTGGCATTTTAATATGAAGAGAAGAGGCATAAATCAATCTTCACTTTTAGGAGTATGCCACTCTTCCTGATACATATTTTTTGGGTGTGCTCAGTTTGACGTGCAACAGGTTATATACTACACTATAAATAGGACTGTTTCGCACCAGAACATGGCACTAGACCAAAACTAATATATTTGAAAGGCAACCAGGAGACTTTTTAACAAACCGAGTGGATGGTCTGCTCTAAGAGGAAAGGAAGGAGAATGCCTGGATTGCACTTACAAACAGCAGAAGTCAAGTATTTGTGTCAGCATTTCAAGCCTCGTTCTTTTTTAAAGGAGTAAACTAGAGAAGAACAATGGCTCTTGGAAACTGATATGAGAATCACCAGCAGAACACTAGCTATAATTAGCTTCAAAGGCAATGAATTCTATGCATCAGTTAGCAGCAGGACAGGAACTTTGCCTTTTAGAATAAAATAATAGCACAGAGGTGGGCTTTCTAGTCACATTTCTGATGTGGTTAGAGCCCCTTCCATTTCTCTGTGTTTCATAACCCTTTCTTATCTTTATATACTACTTTAATTGTCATTAAGCACACCTTGGGAAGCATTGTTTTTAATAAAACTGCTACGCAAACTTTGCTTTCCCCTTGCCCTGTGTATTTTCTAGCCCCAGCACTAGGAATTTTTTGCCACTTGCCTTTCACCAGTTGATTGCTGATTTATTATGTAAGTGTAATCAGGCATGATAAAACTGGTAATTACCAGTAATCCTCTTCTTCCATTCTGAGATGGTTCTATCTCAAGTACTCACTACTGTGTCTTGTAGCTACTCCAAAAGTGTGTGTGCATACATATGTACATATTTTGTTATAGTTTTAAAATAAAATATGGTCACCCATATTTTAAATTGATATATTGCAAGTCGTACTTGAATCTATGAAAAATCCTATGAAAAAAAAGTTTATTTTTCTTGTTGTTGCTTTAGTCAGTCTGGTTATTTCTTCTGTCTAGTGAGACCTGAAGATAAGTTCTTTTTTACACTGAGTTCAAAACTTGGGATTAGTTGAAGGTGGCAGTTAAAACTTCTGAATTTCTCTCATACTTTCTCATGTGACTCAAACTTCCTTGTGAATGTGTCTTTTCCATCAGAAGTATTGTGGTGAATTTTCTTCTTTATGCTGAATTTAATCTCTTCAGTAACTAAAATTTTAACATACATCACTGTTGCATTCAACTTTTTGAATATCAAAATTACTTCCTCATTAATTTCCCTGTGTTTCCAGCATATCTGTATTAGAGACAATAATGAAAATTTTGCATAACTTCGCTTACACATGTATAGAATCATAAAATATCTCAAGTTGAAAGAGACCCATAAGAATCATAAAATCCAACTCCCTGCTCCTCAGAGGACTGCCTAAAAGTGAACCATATGACTAAGAGTGTCATTCAGACACTTCTTGAACTCTGGCAGGTTTGGGACTGTGACCACTTTCCTGGGGAGCCTGTTCCAGTGATCAACCCTCCTCTCAGAGAAAAACGTTTCCAAATGTCCCATCTGAACTCCCCCTGACACAGTTTCCTTCCATTAGGCTGTGTTTAGATAACTGAAGGACTATCCTCACAACTTTAAACCTGTCTTCACTTTCCAATTGCCTTTGTACATTTGCCTTATGCATGGCCAAGCTTTGCAGGTCTTTCTCCTGCAAATAAAAATCTGTTTTAAATTTGCTGTTTAAATACAGTCTTTTACCTGTTTCAGTTACTTAGAATTCTGAAATATCTGATACTGCTTATGTGTTTCATACTTTTGAAAATTAATTGGATAGAGAAGCTCTCAGCTTCAGGGATATTTGGATTTTGGCGGGGGGGTTGTATATATATATATTTAGATGTCTTGTGACACTGTTTGAACAGGCTTGATATCTCTCTTCCATTTGCCTGCAGGTGTACTCTATACAGACATAAGAATAAGCCTGTTTTTTACAGACTAGTCAAAAATTGTCCTTTATTATTTTTCTCATTTGTGTCTGTGTTGAATTGAAGTGTACCTAATCTGAAATTAATTTTACGTCTCAAACTTGTTCTGCGTCCAGATTTAAAAAAAAAATTCTTCCCATTAAAAGGACATTATTTAAAAGATTTTTTTTTTCTATGCAATTTTCAAATGAAAGACAGATCAGCAGGAGGCACGTTCTTTAAAAGTGCACAGAGGGGTCAAGAGATCACCATGTCTTTGCATGTCCTGCAGAGGTTAAGCCAGCTTCCTAACCTTTTCTGGGTGACATTTCAACAATGACATGCAAGAAGCAGACCCTACTGTTTGAAGTAGCTTCTCAGGTTGCAAAAACTTACTGACCTAATCCAACAGCTGGCTGTCATCTAAACTGGTAATCCTGTTTATTCCTCCATCCAAAGCTGGCTATCTGGGCTTATGTTCTCTCTTGCTTTGACTCTGCTACTTACTGTTCAGCCATCATGCTTTGCCAGCAAAACAGACAATGATGGCTTTTATTCTTTCCTCAAAAACCAAACCAAAAAATTGTTTCTTGCCAACTTACTGAAGTAAAATGTCCAGGCACTGGCTCAGACAATTGGCTGTGTCAGTGGTGAGGAGGCAGAGTAACAGCTGGCAGGTAGGTTGGTCTATCCCCCTTTGGACTGCAGCATTTCCTAAGACTTGAACTAAGAAGATTCTGTCCTGCTTGGAAAGGGCTGATCTCTCCCAAAAGAGTCCTTTAACTTTTTTTAAGTCATCTTTTACCTACTGCTTGTCCTCCTATTAGCTTGATCTACCAAACCTTGCATTTTGATTTGCAATACATCCTCGAGATGGATACTGGTAACATTTCTGAACCAGCTACAGTAATTCAAGAGAGCCCATCTTGAGCCAAATTTCTTCAGATGCAAGTTGAGAGCTGCCCTCTTTGTGCCTTAATGATGCAGAATTCCTTGGGGCTTCAGCAGGAGTTTTCCCTGTGCAAGTGATGCTGAATAAGGTCTCTAGTTTACAGGACTAATTACCCCATACTTTGATTTGGCTCAAAGAGTGCAATTACTGCAGGAGAAAGTAATACTGGAAGAAACCATCTCAAGGCAAAATTGGTTTAATTAATATCTTTATAAATTAAAGCTAGTGAATCTTTGCTCTGTTTCTTGCTATGCTTTTTGCACTATCCCAAGACAAAATTTGTATCCAAACTGGTGTGAAAAAGATGAAAAGAATCTGTGCTTTATGCTGCAACATTTGCCTCTGTGTTTTTTGTTCACAAATGTTATCTGTAGCTGCCAATGACTGCTGTCATGAGGTGCTTTTTTTAGCATTATATGTTGGCTTTCCCAGTAGACTTTTACTTTTGGTTTTCCCAGAAGGTTTCAGTGTCTTTTCTAGCATCACTAGCAATAAAAAGATCTCCCAGAAGGACAGATTTTACTTCCAGCTGGGTTCTACAAGTGACTTGAAAAGTCTTAATAACTCCTGCAGAAAGTGGCTTATATTCCCAGGGAATTACTTAAATTACTCCTTTTCTTACTTCAACTCCGAGATCAAAGAGGATTCATATGACACCCACACCACAAATTCTGTCTTTAATTCAGAGGCCAAAATGACATCAAACAGGAATGAAAAGCCCCTCTACTGTCCTCGCCAGCTGCGCAGTGAGCTTTTAGCTCAGGGAAACTGTGATACCCAAAAACCTTCTAAGAGGCCACTTGTTCAGCAGCTCTTTCAGCTGCCTGCAGGAGCAGCCTGCAGAGCAGTACTGCTGGATGCTGGAGAAGTCCCATTATGATAAATTATGCATGATAGTGGTACCTGCTGCTCCCATATCTGATGCACTTTGAATTCAGCTCAAGTTTATTTGAGGGACTCAGTACCTCTTGCAAACTGCACTTTCATAAATTATTACTAATTAAAAATAGCTTAATGTTCAGTGGTGCTTAGAACCACAATTCCCATCGAAGTTGGAGAGTGTGCTTACAGCATTAAGCAGGTCTTCCAGCAAACCTTGTGGATCAGGTACTAGATTCGGATTTAATTCCTGTATGTTTTTTGCCTTTGTGAGTAGACATGCTGGTGTAAGAAATATATTTTTTTTTCAGTTATTTTGTGACTTTGCTTTTTAAAAGTATTAAATGTGCTGTCTTTTTATGTGGTTAGTAAATGCTCTTTTCCTTCTCGTTTCAACTGAAGTAGGTCCAAGTAGCTCCCATAAAGGACTCACGTTGGAGTAACTGTGGAAAAAGTGCCCTTATTGTACTTCAGCAAATAAATGTTGGAAACTGAAGAAGTTAACAAAGCTAGTGATCTTTATTATTAGAATTTTCAAGAATGGGATCTTTACCAAATACTTATTTTTCCTCTTTTTCCTTCTTAAAAAAATGCAAGCTGTAAATTCTGATCCATTTCCTTACCCCTTCAATTCTCCCCCTGGATAGCAATGATAATTCTTAGTGTCTTTAAAAAATGCAAAAGTGATTTTGTCTTTTTGGGCTTTTTCCTCTCAAAACTCAGGGTAGGAGGAGATTCTTTGTGGATCATGTCTTCCTCATTTTAGTCTGAGCAAACTGGCCTTTTGCACCATGTTTGATATAGATCTCTTACAATAGAAAAAATACGATTTTGACATATGGAGTGTCTAGATACCTAACAAGTTATACTAATTTTACTGGTTTGATTCAGTTTAGATGAAAAACTATGCTCCCTGAAGAAAATAAAATCTGTTGCCTAGTGCAACTGACTTCTGCAAAATTGGGAACGCAAACACATACAATTTGAATTTTCCCTTGCTTATTTTTCTTTTACTTTGTCTGTCGTACCTGCTGCTATTGAAAAGTAGATGAAATAGAAGAGATGGCCATGATGTGTCAGTGGTTGATAAGTGAAATGTTTTTTTAGAGGCTGTTCATCTGCATATTGTTTTTCTGGTCAGTTTTTCCTTCCATTTAAATTACGATTACAGTAGATGTTAAAAAAATACCCCCTGATACTGCAGCTCCCTTGATAAATTTAACTTGATTTATTGTAGTTCATTATCAGGATGCTTTGAGGGACACTTATAGCTCCCCTTAGCATTTTAAATAATGTGAAAATGTATACATTGTCTTCAATGAATTCATCCCCAACTAGAATTTCCACCTCAATTGCAGTTAGTTATTGAGGAATACTCTCAAAATTCATTTTAAATGCTCTTTTCTCTTTTTGAGCCTGATAAAAAGTGAATGGATCTTCACCACCAGGACCAAACCCAAGGATTTATCTTTTCAGTTTTGGTTTGGTTTGGTTTTTTCCATCTCACATCTGTGTGTTTTGGCATAACAAGGGCTAGAAAAAACAGCATGAAAGAGTCAGTCTGTGTGCATCTGCATTGCTGGCAACACAAGGGCAGGCTCTGGCCGGCTGGCTGGGGGACGCTGCTGCTATTTTACCTCATTCCCCAAGGCTTCTAATTTCCATTTCTCTCAGGTAGCACAAGGAAAATTAAACGCTTTTAGGATTTTTTTTTTGTCTGAATATCAATGCATTTCCCGTTTCAAATAGAAAGCACGCAACTCTCAGTTAAGGGAAAAGTAGCTCGGTCTGTGGTAAGGGGTTGTTTGGTAGGATATGGGGTACCTCACCTCAGGTTTTCTCTCTGCTGCATTCAAAATAGTTTTGCATTCTGTATCACTCACTGAGACAGAGCTCAGACACTCGAACCTGGGCTTTCCACTTCCTAGCCAATGATATTTGTCTTAGTTTGCTTTTCTTGTTCCTAAAAAATAATTTCACCGAAAGCATTCTCGAAATGGAAGTGTCTGCATGAAACATGTTGAGTTTGATGAGTTAGCACATATTTAACAGACTGTACAGATCAATCTTAGTGCCTAAAGTTGGCAGGAGAGAGAAAACACATAAAAATAGTTGCAAACAGACTCCAATGGAGTGAATGCTGAACAGGGACTTTTGCAGACAGTGAGGGAGGTGCTGTTTATTTTGCGCCAGCTCATGCTTTGTTAATTCAGTTACTGGCAACTTGTCTGGGATTTGAGTCTCTCCATTTTGACTCATGAAAACTTAATTTTGCATAACAAAAATGCAGGATGATGAGTGTCTGTTTCCAATTTGAGAAGGCTGTTGAGGAGGATCCAGTCCTGTGCTAATGGAAGTCCTGCTGCTACTGTTGTGTAGTGGGAAAAGCAAGACTTGAAGGGTTGCACAGATAAGTGCTCCACTTAGCATTACATAGGGGGATAGCATTTCAGCTAATGTGCCAGGCTCATTTCCTGCCAATTCCCACTCCCATTCTTGGTTTGTTCTCCCATTTCCCCTCTTGGTATACAAGGGAAGGTTTCAGAGACTTTTATTGCTAGTGACTGTGGTCTAAGCCCACTCCTTGGCCTTTCTTGCTCTTGGTTACCTTGTGCTGGTACTGGCATGCATAAACTAGAAGATAGGATATTCTATTAGCTCATAAAGATTACTGGATTCCCTGGAATCCTTGCCACTAAGGAAGGGGGAAAACAGTGATATTGCAGCGTTCCCAAAATTTAATATTTTCATATATGGGTCTTGCATGTGTTGCTGAACAGGTGGGGTTTATCTTCTTCTCTAATATACTCAAACCATGTTATGAGTTGGTGTACTTCTGAGGACTTTTTCAAAGCTTAGTTCTGAATTTCCTGCTATTGGACCAACTTCTATAAAATTTAGAGTTTCAAAATCAGGTAATTACTATGCAAAACAGAGCTCTGTCATAAAATGTGTCTCTGTTGTAAATGGTGTACGGGTAGAAAAAAGGGAGAACTTTTGTAATCTGGCCCCTACCTGTTTTAAAAAAGCACTGTGTGCGTTTATTTGAGCCAGTAATGTTTAAATAAATTTTAACTGCATGCAGAAAAATCCTGTAAAAAATATCAGCAACAACAGAGTTGGATGCTAAATTGTGGGAGAACAGCTTGAGAGATGCTACTCTCTGAGGGCTGTTTTGCAATTCCAGTTTTGAATGTCACAGTTTTGTTTTTAATTTTGGGACTCTATGTGGAACCTCCAGGACTTTCACCTTTTCACTTTCCAGCTACCATGATTGTTTTCCCGGTGTTTGTTTACCTTTTTGGTGGCTTGCCCACTCACTGCTACAGAGCTAATCAAGCAGTCTGCTCGGTGAACACTCTGCAGTGTTCGTTCCTTCGCTGTGGCTTTCCTGCTTTGCACTGACCTGTGTGCAGTGGATTGCTAGCAATCCATTTCCTTCTGCTGCTGCTTCTGTGGTTATGCCACCTTGGACTTCGTTCATTGTTTTTGTCACAAATGCTGCAACTTCTGTGAAATGGTTAGAAACCTGTCAGAAGTATGTAAGAAACGAGAAATCATTAACTTGATGCTGTTGTCTGCTGGCTTCTATGGCACTTGCTGTTCTGATTTCCCTGGCCACCACTGTTTCTATTTTACTTCCATAAGTTCCAAGTTTTTACTTTTTGTGTAATTTTCATCATTTTCTCAAGCACTTCTTAGAATAATACTCCTGTCCATCTACACCATCAAAATGTGATCATGCATGTGTCCACTAATCCCTAGTGGATACTAGCTTTGTGAATCATTTCAGGCACTCAGTTAAAATAAAAATACATAATGCAGTCATCTGCTCTTCAAAATCCTCAACAAGAGACATACCCTGGTCCTATTTGTGTTGGTGTAAATCCAGAATCCCTTTATATCCATTAGTAGTTTTAATATAGATTAACCCCGTTTTTAAATGGAATCAGGATTGGGCCAGTTGCATGTTGGCTTTACATCCTAAATAGTGCTACTAGATTAATAGGGATTTCACAAGTGCTCATTTGTCTCAGGTGGGAACACTCCGGCCATATTTGTGTTATGAACTGTGAAACTGACAATATACAGCATTCCTTTAGATTGCAGCAGGCTGATCCTGCCTTTGGAACTATGATCCTGGCTTACATACCTTGTGAAGTTGCATTTTTAGCCCATTCACTAAATTTTGCTCTCAGCTGTGCTCAGATAGCAATGCAGAGGAGAAACTTGTAACAGTATTTGGATCCATTTTTGAGAGACAGCGACAGGTATCATTTGGAGCAGAATCTGAGATGTACCGTCCTATATACTAAGACAGAGAAACTGATTTTAATAAATGCCATTTGAAATATTTAATAGATTACCTGTAAACTTCCTAACATAGCAGGGTTTTTATTTTACATGTGTAAACAATAAAATAATAATTATTAAAAAAACCTGTTCCGATTTGAAAGGTTAAATATTAGCAATTAACAATAAAGAGGAATACGAAAAATCTCATTTCTCGATGAGAGAGCACATTATTTAATTACGCTAATGTTTCTAACGGCTTTGCTCCTATCTGGTATCACTGAATGAAACAAATGCAAGGGCTGCTTATCTAGTTCTGCTCATGGTATATGGCCCCCTAAAGTACACAGTATTGCTGCTGTAAAGTCAGGATAAATGAAAACAGAGACTTGGTTAGTAGTGCTTGTGTTGTTTGGTCTTGGGGGAGGGGGATCCTGGTAATCTGTTTCCCCATGGTTTGCAGGAAACGGCTGGAGACTAGGTGGGGACAAGGAAAGAAAGGAGTTCCTGGGAGATACGGTTGCTTCTGTGAGCAGATTATCAGGATGGGTAGTCACAAGTACTCTTACGTACCTTGGAGTGAGAATAGTCCATCCTTTCAGTCAGGTATGCATTATTCCGAATATACCCTTCAGTGGCTTTGACTCTCTGCAGCCATTTCAATTAAAAACTGCCGTGCTGGCTTTTGATGTAAGGCTAGTGAAGGTTCTAGAGAGGGAGCGAGGGTGAGCGCAGCCGGCGTTCATCCCACAAAATGCAGGACTGGATAGGTATTCTTGAGCTCCACCTACAGTCAAATCCGTGCTGTGCCTAAGCACGTGTAGGTTTATGCGGGCACCATGCCCACAGCTAGAGTTGCTTGCATATTTTCCCAGCATGGTTATGTTAGAGTAGTGCTCTGGGGGCTGCCATTCCCCGTTTCTCAGCGTAGTCTTGAGCGCTGTGCTGATAACTTTATAATGCTGGCAGTGTTGCTGCTGGCACGTTCAAGCCTACCTTGACTCTCTGCATCTGACTTTCTGTTACACATAGATGTGCCCAGCTTTGACTGGCTTGCACTGAGAGCAGGTGCACTTTGAGAAGCTATGTTGGACAGATCACTTAATTATTTTTCCCTGCCTTTCTTGTGTGCGAGTTGAAAATAATGCCTTTGAAATTGCTTTGAAAATTTAGGCACAAAGGGTGCTACATAATATCCTCCACACATTTAAATGAAATAGTTTATGTGGTGAGGGGGGTGGAGATAGAAGTCTAATGTCCAGCTGAACTGTATCCAACTAGAATGATGAGCCTCTGAATTTAAAGGAACTACCATTTGGGAGGGGCACTGCTTTTCTTTCTAAATTGTATGGTGTTCTGAGACAGTCTTGAAGGCTCATAATGCAATCAGGCTTTAAGTTTCTGTCAGCTGTCTCCCCCTTATGTGCTCTTGAATAAGTTTCCTTTCTCTTCTCCATTCACAGTATATACATGTATACCTAGCAATAGTCAGACAAGACAAAAAGAAAGTAAAACTTAAGGTTTTGCCACTGTCTTCTTCTCAGGCTGGTATAAAGAGCACCCAGGACATATTTAATGCCCTCTGCTACTACATACCCTACTGGGATGAGTAAGAGTTATCTTCCTGCTATGGGTCCCTCCAAACCACTGGAAAAAGTATGGGTTGGTGATTCCTTCTTCTTAATGTCACTAGAAGATATTGCTCCTCTGAGAGATAGAGGAAGGGTGGGAGAAAAAAAGAGTTATCCAAAGGGTTGTTTGCTCACCAACTGCATTAGCTACTGTCCTATCATCTGCTTCATCTGAGCAGATGTTGGATCATTATTCTAGGACTTCTGAGGATTATCACCTTCTCTTCCCTTCTCTCTCACCCTCCCACAATATGGTGCTTTACACCTCACCCTTGTCTTTTGCCTGCCCTGGTGTTTAAGGATTAAGCTGAGCAACATGACTCCAGAATAGAGAATTTGAAGATTCAGCTTGCAATTTGTGGATCTTCTGTTATAGATGCTGGAAATACCACAGTTTTGACTTTTTCATTTTTTTTCAGATTTGTTTAGTTGCTCTAAAACACATGCTTAAAATAGACTGCTGTCTCCAAGACTTGTTCTCTGTTAATCAGCAGCAAACAAAGTAAGCCAATGTGGACCATGTGTGTAGAGAAAAATCAAATGGATGAAGACATAATCAGAGCTATTCTTCTACTCAGAGTAAATATTAACAACAGTGTTTTATGACAAACTATAATTGAGGACATTAACTTTCTGGGGAAAATAGTCTTCCTTGATAAACAGGCACATGTTGCTGTTGCATCAGGTGCTGACAGAAGAAATATTATCCAGTTTTCAGTAAGTCTGCCTACATGAGTGTCTGTCTATAAAAGGGTGTTTTATGGTGCAAAAGAGTATTTTTGTGGAAGTGTTCCTGAATCCAATTTGATTTTCCCACTTGCTTTCTCTTCTTACAGAGTTAAATAGGTTTCATTTCTATTCACATTTTTGCAGCTACAAGAATAGCCTAAATACATATTTATCTGTATCCATGCATATTTAGCTAGATGTGCTTTTCCAATTGCAATACTATCAGAAGCTTTTATGCAAAGGTAAGCCTCATTTTTGGTCCAAATTTATATTTAGATTATTCTGTCTTTTATTCTTGTATGTCTGAATCTGCGTAATTCTGTTGGTGTCAGTGGCAATGCATATCAGATTCACAGTTGAAATAGAGAGACAAAGGCTATGCACCTTAATCTGTTTTACTGTTGTGTTATATTTGTAATAGGGAAAAGAACTTTAGTCCAGATTATAGCAGCAAAACCAGAAATTCTAATTTCATTTCAAAAACAAAAACCCCCCACCCCCAAAACCCCCCACACCGTTCATTATCAGCAATGGAAGAAGGCAGGATTAGAAAGCATTGGTTCCATTTAGGATTGTGCAGAAGAAAAATTGTCTGTGTGATTTTGGAGACTTTTTGTTTGTCTGTCTGTCTGCTTGTTTGTTTTCTAGTGGAACTTGCTCTACCCATGGAAATTAAATTGTTTGATAACAGCAACAACAAAAGCAGGACCTGATCACTGTGAATTCATGTACTATCAGAAAGAAAACAAACAGAAAAACATATACAGTAGATTAATGCAAAGATAGAAATGGGCAAGATCCTTGTTGCATAAAAGAATTCCCAGATATCTTCAGTTTTATTTTGGCTGTGGTCATTCATGTCTCTTCAGAAGTTTCTCAACAGCAACAACTGTTGTATGCTGCCTTTGAAAACCACATGCTACCACTGAAGCAGGGCTTGAATCAGCAAGGAATTTGGCTTATCAGACTGTGTCTGGGAAGCCAGCAGTTTTTGTCATGCCAGATTGCATCTGGATTAAAAACTGAAGAAAAATGTAGTGACACATTGTGAAAAGAAAAAGACAAGCTTTATTGGCTTCAGTGAAATCTCATAATCAGATAAATGTTTCATACTTTGTATATATTAGTTATTTAAGCAGTAATTATATTCATTAAATATGTGCTTTAAAGTTAATGTTGCTGGAGATATTTCAAGTATTAGAGATGTGCACGTAAGTAACTTTTCATTTTTAGAAATCTTCTGATCCTCGTAAGAACTTCATGCTTTTTGATGTGCTTATATGAAAATCAGGATGGAAGAACAGACTATTTTTTCTAGAAGTCACAAACACAAAATAGTTTTGTTTGTGATCATGTCTTAAGAAGACATTGATGCAACATCCTAGAGCAGTATGATTTTAATTGAGCAGTGGCTTTTTTGTCTCACCCTGAAGAAAAACTGAATGTTCTTTAGGCATACATTAGTAGCCTGGACAGAAAATCAGAAAATAAAAGTTCATATCTTTATTTAGGAAGTTAAGTTGGCTGAAATTGATTCTCTTTCCAAAAAGGAGTCTGATCAGCAGTCCTGTACCTCTTTCTTACCAAGGATAGAGAGCACTTTGGTGGCTGCAAATTGAATGATAACCTAGGAGAAACTGTATGATTGCCCACACCCTCTCCTGAACATTTGTCAAAAGCATAGCTGTGGAAATTAGCTATTTCTAGCTAATCATAGCTAGATTATAAGGAATGTCAGTTTGATGGAGGTGAGGAAAGAAAGGGGCAGGAATGGGACTGTCAGAGTTAATTCTGCGAAATGACATCTGGCAAAAAAGCAATTAGGGTTATTTGGACAGCTTTCCCAGAACAGCATATTTCTCACCTTTGTCATTCATAGGAGTAGCTGCCTGTACTAGATACATTTTTGTGTAAAGCTGCAAAAAAATAGTAATATTGTGTTTAAGCAAGTTGTCGTAAAGTTTAAAACTAAAAGGGTAATCCTAGTATAACAAGTAGTTGTGTTGCTCTCTACAGAATTAAGGTTCTTTTTTTTTTTTTTTTTTAAAGTGGCATATCAATCTGTGTTTTGTGTTAAAACACAGCACAAGGCCAGTAAAATCTAGTTTTATCACTGCCTGTATTAAGTGCACTGGAAGAGTGAAGGCTGAGGTGCTTTGACTCTGAGAAAAGCATGTCAGAGTTGCAAGAGTCTTGCAGATATGAGAAAAGATGGCGAGGGAGAAATATAATCTCACAGTAATCTGAAATCTCAGCAGTTTGCCCCAGTTTTATAATAAAACAGAATGAGATGACCAACTCTCAGAGCATGCCACTGCCGGAGTTAATACATTACTGGCTGATGATAGTGATTATGACGTTTAAAAATGCCTGTGTAAGGCACCTCTAGGATTAATTAGCAGATAAAATTATGAAAATTCATTTCTCTAAATATTGCTGGGAAATGCAGATGAAAATATTGGCTTCTGCATGGGCTTTAGGGAAGGACTTGCTGATAGAGGTGGAATAACAGCTCACATAGCATAGAATGGTCTGGGACAACAGAGGAAGATCTCCCTTGGTTTCCTTGGCACCAACCAGTTCCTGAACATAGCTGGCCTACCCATGTGCATGTAGGTTCCTTCACAAGTTAAAGGATTTACTCTGCTATTTTCCTGAAGCACTGAAGCTCTTCTGAGGCTTTCTATAAGTGACAGTAAGGTTCATCAGGCTCTTACTCAATTTTTCAGGAATATGGTGATTATTGGGGTGCACAGGGTTCTGGATTTGTCTCCCGCTAGCATTAGCTGTAATGAGAGATAATGCGAACAGAGGTTGTCATCTAACACTAGCCCGGTTACAGGGTTTGGGATTTTTGTTCTTGGCTTTTTTTTCAGATGTGTTAACGTGCCCTATCCCTTTTTCCTTTGCAGCAGGAGTAGATTTACCTTCCACTTTTCAAGTAACCAGATGGTACTGAAGTTACAGAGCATGCAGGCTCACGTGGGGTTAAATGGGTTTCCTCCATTTCAGATTTTGTGCTGACCAGATTTAAATTCGACACTGTTTGTTTAGCATTCTATACTCAGCACTTCATATTAGATGAGAAGAAGCCCTGCATTTAAATTATTCAGTCTTTAGGACTGATGAAAATTGTCAATCACCTCCTAGCATATTTAACTTATCCTACAGGATGCTTACAGGTGCAAAAACTCACATCCAGTTGCATTTATATATCCTTGGGTTTATTTTGTCACTGAGTGACTCTGTCCTCGCCTCCTGATTTATTCTTGTGCTGCCCTACAGATGGTGGGCAGAAATCAGGTTTTGAGTATAAAAATAATAAATTCCATTTTCCTCAAATCGGTAAGACTGAAAGAGAAACAAATAACATGGAAACATTAAATATTCCATGATGTTAAATAACAATGGCTGGCATGTCCTGCCTAAAGGAGGAGAAATGCCACCACGGCAGGTTATTTGCTTGGATCTAACTGCAGAGTCAGTAAGTATTATAATTATTTCTGATATTTACGTTCTGTCCGGGCATCAGGAGAAGAGATGGTGTTAACTATGAAGTGAAAACAGGGCTGAAGTGGAGGGGGGATGGGACATGCAATCTGGGACGGTGTGTGTGACTGACCTGAACCAGACAACCACCTTGTCAGTGTCAAAATGCTTCCAGCCCACATCAGGATCATAATGTTTCATTTTAAATAGATAAATAAATAAATCGTTGGCAGGATCCTTCCAGGATCTGCCTTTTCAGAAGCCACCCTGGGGTGCAAGGCTCGAGCCTACTTGGAGACAGGTTAGCTGTAAGTAAGGTTGGCTGCCTGTGACAGCATGTTCCAAGTGTCAATCATCATGGGGGCAGAGGATGATATGGAGATGGGGTGGGGATGGCGGGGACAAGGTCGCATGAGGGGGGCCCCAGGTCGGCACCTCCTGGGTGCCCAGGGTGCAAGGAGAAGCATGGAAGGTGCAGGCTGCCCATTGAAATGTCTCCTCCTCGGGGAACTGGGCGCAGTGCTGCCCCTGAAACAGGGTGGCGGTGGGGGGCTGAAGGCTGGCAGTAATTACTGTGTTTGCTGGCTTGGGGCTTGGTGTTAGTAGGGAGTTCTTCCTGACGTGGATGTGGTTTCATCAGGAAAATCCCAGCCTGCTCTGCCATTTGTGAAAAAGTTGGTCAGGGCAGCTGGGTTCTCCCTCCTGAAAGAAGCGCCATGGGCATGGTGAGCAAACCCCAACAGGGAGAGGTTGGTGCTCTTGAGCTTGTTTTGGGGTTCTGGCTACTTCAACCAAAAGAGGCAGTCCCAGTGAATTGGCTGGTAGGCTGAAATTCATGTTCATTCATTGCACATTTGCCCTTCTGCAGATGAAGATCATCAATCAAAAGAAAACTGTTGTCTTTATGCCATGTCCCAGGCTTGAAACTAGATGAAAGCCAGTTGGTGATCTCCATATGGTAACCTTTAGTAAAAAGATGCTTCAAAGAAGAGTGGTG
Organism: Dicrurus megarhynchus; assembly: GCA_013399195.1. Lineage (NCBI taxonomy): Eukaryota > Metazoa > Chordata > Aves > Passeriformes > Dicruridae > Dicrurus > Dicrurus megarhynchus. The sequence goes on along the minus strand of VXAD01004646.1, from coordinate 1,153,565 downwards.
GTTGAAGCATCTCCATTGAGAAGTCGCTACTGAGCCAACAATTTGAAACTCTTTAAAACCATCTGAGGGAAATTGCCACATCCAGTGCCCCTCAGAGTGGACAATGACTTCATACAGCTTCATGAAGGAGTGTTTTTACTGAGCTTGTAGTTACTTTGTCCTTCCATGGTGATAGGAATTTTTGTGAGAACCTCCTTATGGACTGTAAAAAACCCAAGCATAAATAATGAGTCGGTAGAAATACCAGCCTCTGACCAGACCTGCGTGCATATGCTTCCAGAAGGACAGCATAGATAACATGTTTTATTTCTTCCTATTTAGAAACTTTCTCTAGTGCTACTAAGTGAGGAACTCAAATTCAAAGCTATGCATTTTTTTACTACATCCTGCAGGTCTCTGTACTCTTTTTCTTTTTTCTTTCCAGTGAATCTGGATAATTTTTTTTTGAAATATCATTTTCTGCCTGACTCAGCAGTTGCCTCTATGATAAATCTGAGGGACAGGAGAGGGGACAGGCTCTTTATCTGGCAAAAATTTAATGAGGTATGCGTTTCCTTCAGCTCTTAGTGGGAATAAAACTCTCTTTGTAAAAACCTCTGAGAAATTTATCCAACTGAGGGTTGTCGGATTTACGTGGGCTTTTTTATTCATTTGCTAGCTTAAAAAAGAATAATCAGGCCTAGCAGTCAGGTGTACCATGTAGGTGTGCAATACACCCTGGAGGACTATGAAGTTGATGAATAGTTAGCTTCCTATTATGGCAAGTATCTTATCCCTGATATATAATAATACTAATTTTTAATGCTTTCAGAAATTCACATGTAAAGCTTTGCAAAATCAAAGAATCCACATTAAAAAGCATCCAGACACTTTGTTTAGATATCTCTTTTTTTTGCTTTATGATAAATAGTTGGGAGTAATTACTTTTATTTTGTATAACTATTTATGAAGTTTCCAAATGTAGGATTATAGGTACATAACTATGAATGTAAGATTGTGATTTCCTCATCAATGTTCAGTCCTAAAGTATTTTTTGGATGATTTTGAAGTGTATCAGGTAAAAAAGAAAGAATTATGGGATTGAATCTTTAAATTATCATGATGTCTTGAGGGGAATAGCTGGCTAATGAAAGTCAACAGCAGCATGTCAAATAATAATTTATTGGAGCTACAGGTGTCTGTAATCATTTATTGGAGCTGTCAGATGAGTCTCCACTAAAATACTTGCCCAATTCTGAAGATCTGTTCTTTTGTTGCTTTACTCATTTGAGGTGAGGGGACCATGCTGTCATTTTCATCACTGAAACTTGTACTTACTTGTACGTTCAGAGTGTGCCTAGGAATCATAAAAGGAATAAATCCTTGAGGTTTGCCAAGAACCTGAAACCCTCACTTCTGAAAATCTGCCTGTCATTTGCAACCAGGGAGATGTTAATATGAAAGGCAGGTTTTTTTAAAGGGACGGGGAAAGAGAATAAATTCCCATCACTTGTCTAGCTGCTGTGCACAGTCACCAAACAACTTTGAAGATACTTACACTGTTTAAAGTCATTTTATGACTTTTCTGTGGCTTTGGAGGACTGCCCAAACCAAACAAATGAGTAAGCTGCTATGTAAGCCATCTTATCATCTGTGTATTTCATAGTTAAGTCTCCTACTATCCTCATTCCCTACTGTGGTATGTCCATATCCAGGCCTTGGTACATATCCATTCCTGTAATTTTGTGGCCTCTCTTTCCAACATAAATATATGCTGAATTGGGCTCCTTGCAGTGGTTCACTAAGTCATTCCTTTAAGAGGTAGAGATTTGCCCCCTTGTTAGCCCTGATTACCTATTAAATACAGAGATACAAGTTTCTCCCCATCACTGTACTTACCAGATTCATCATCACCACATGGCAAAAAATGGTCTTTTCATTTTTAAGAAGATCCAAAACAAAATCTGTGTCACTGACACATGGTCAAATTTCAGAACTGGATCAGAGTGAACAAACAAATTTTCTATGTCCCTGATTGTCTCGTAGTCAATTTTGACGGGGAATAGGAACAGGATGCTTGGTCTGCATGAAAACTGAGAAACCACACATACAAGCTGTGGGCATTTCTCTGCTCAGCACACACTTGCCTTACTGCTGCAGGGAAAAAAATTCTTGGTGAAAGGATGCACATGCAAAGATATTCCAGCTGTCTCTGCACAATCTAGCTCCATGGTACAATATCAGCTAGGGCAGGCTGGGGCTGCGATCTAGTGACAGCACTGTTGTTCCTTGTAAAGTAGCCGGGGTTTGCTGGCAGAGCTCTGCTGCTCACACTGAGCTTTCCTGCCGTGGTGGTTTGGTTACTGGTACCTGACTTAGCCTAAGTGTGTCCACAGATGACTTTGGTTGCACTTTTGGGATACAGTCAAACCACACATATATTTGTGTGTGTCTTTGCATATGTGTGACAGCAATTTTCTGCAGCAAATTACAGGTGGACTAATAATGAGGGTTGCCAGCATCTCAGGATGCAGTCAAACTTTTCTGAATTTGTCTCAGAGGTATGCTTACTGTCTCTGTTCAGGGATTTAATAATGATGGTAAGAGATATTTATGGAGATTTGATTCTGCATTGTTACCCACAGGAGTGAATGATATTTTCAGGACTAAAGAATTAAGTTGAATTGAACGTTTGGACTTGCAAGAGTGTAAATCTCCTGCAACTCACTCATGCTGTGATGATTCAATTCTAGCTGCTGCTGCTTAGCTGACTACAGGATGATACAGTAATACCATGTCATTAATTACTACTACAAAAATTCAGGAAGTGCGTGGTTAAAATATTTAATCCTTACAGTTTCCTGTTTTCTTACCTCAGAAGAATAGTGTTTCACAAGACATTTAGGAACAATTTAAGCCCACTGTCCTTCAGACTGGTTTTGTTCTGTTTGCTCAAATACCCCAGTTTGTATATGCATTTTTTTGAACTAGGATTCAAAACTTAAATTACAGATGTATCTCCTATTTTCATTTACTCTTGTTAAATAATGGAAAACCTATGACAAAAGGTGTGGGAAATGTACTCAGTGCCTTGTACACATCCAAAGAGATTTGAAACATTTTGGTTTCCACAGTAGAGATGTAGTCATGAAACTTGAAACAGCAAACTAATCATCTCCTTAATTTTGTTTGCCTGGAGTATTTTTATTTCTACACTGAGAGCAAAAATATACGTGACTGGAGAGTAGCATAGTATAAAGGATAAAAAGGTTTCTTTTTCTTTCAGAAAAATATAGACATAGTTATGTTCCCGATGAGCAGTGCTTGCAGCATTGAGGCCCTTTTTCTTCTCACCCCACCCCACCCCAGCAGAGGGGAGGCTGGGGGTACACAAAGAGTTGGAAGGGGACACAGACAAAACAGCTGACCCCAACTGACTAAAGGGACATTTCATACATTTGGAATCCTGCTCCAGCCTATAGAGCTGGAGGGAGAATATGGAAGGAGGGGATGATCAGAGTTACAGCATTTTTCTTCCCAAGTCACCGATGGGTGTGATGGAGTACAGATGGAACACCTGCCTTCTCATGGGAAGTGGTGAATGAATTCCTTGTTTTGCTTTCCCTATTAAACTGTCTTTATTTCAATCTACCAGCAGTCTCATTTTTACTCTTCCAATTCTCTCCCCCCTCCCACCCTGGGGAACGGAATGAGCAACTGCAAGGGGCTGGGTTGCTGTCTGGAGTTAAGCCATAATAGGTCCCTTCCTGCTTTTATGTAGTTGGGGCTACAGAACAAGGCTGACAGACAAGTACAAGTGCTAAATAGATTGTAGTAGGGTGATTTCTTGGGAAATATTCTACTTTGCTTGGACTAGGGGAAAAGAACATTGCCCAGTCAAACCTAGTGTTGGTGATGACTGACTACAGTGCAGTGGCAAGCTCTTCCACCAGAATGCATAAATTTTCATTGTTACTGCATTTAATTTTAAGTTTTGGTTCTATTGCATAGAATAATGATTGGGACAACTTGACTCCATATTGAAGTGTTCAGGTGGTTTAAAAGGTTTGGGGCTGAAGTCATTCGGAATAGTATCATATTTTGCTTTCCATGTCTTGAATAATTTTTTTAGTAGATATGGTGGATGTTTTTCTCATTCAATAGGAATCACAAGAAAAGACAAACTAATCATAACTTAAACTTCTCTGAATAGTAATTTGATTTTACTATTAATTAATGGGATCAGGGAAGTTTTTGTGTGTCTATTTTTCTTCTGAAGTACAAAATATTTAAAACAAGAACTTGGAAAAAATGAGCAGATTTCAGATGAACTGAAAAAAATAGATAAACAATAACATTTTTTCAGCAGGAACAGTAAAGCTACATAATCAAAGGACAACAAATGTTTATTGGCTTGAAGTAGAACTATATAGATGCCCAGAGGTGAATTTTAAGCACCTAAACCAGAATGCCCACAACAGATTTACCCGTTTCAGATTTTACTACGTATGTTCACACAGTGTTCATTCTGATGACTTCTGTTCCAGTTAACATATTTTTCTGTTTGTTTGTTTCTTTGTTTTTTGGGGTTTTTTTGTTTGTTTCTTTTTAGTTTAATGAATAATCTATTACTCTGGAGTTCTCCTTAGCAACACAGAACATAAGCTGTGGTTTGCTAAGTGATCCTTGCAAACTCAGACCTTTCCCAGTAGCATCACAAGTTATTTGATTTACCTTCAGCTATGCATGTCTTTGAAGTTTTAATGGAAACCTGCCAGAAATTGTTGACAAGGTAAAGAATTGCATTTTTTCAACATCTCCCATCTCCATGCTTTATCTGTAGTTAGATCTTCATGTTTCGTCTGACAGAGCTTGTCTTTAAGTTTATGGAATGTGATTTGACAACAAAAATCTACAGCTCTGTATCCCAAAGCATGTGAGCACTGTGAGGTTAAACACAATGTTGAAATCCCCCCAGGATACTGCCAGAAAGCAGTGAAATGGCTTGGTATTCCAAACTCGGGTCTTACCATGGTGCTCTCCTTGCTCTGCAGCAGTAGGGGGTTATGACCTCACTAGTAACTGACGTGGGATTTATTCACAAGCAAAAATTTGCAAATGTGTTTTGGGAAAAAAAAAGACTTTGGAAAACACTAATTAAAATCAAGCACTTGTAACTATGTAAAGTCTTTCTAATGTCCATCTTGTACCTGACTGAAATTGCACCAAAAAAATAGTATTTTTGTCACCAAGGCTATTATAACAGAGGTTTTCACCTATAATTTTCAAAATGCATAAGATGAAAATCCACCTAATGATCACAAACACGTCTGTGATGCCTGAAAATTATTGTGAAGCTTTCTGTTCTACAAGGTATTTTATTGGTTTTATAACTTGCTAGTGCATCTGCGTAGTTCTGAGAGAAAATTTATGGAGTAACCAACCTTAACCAACAATTAATCTTAGAAAATATCCACACTGAAAACAAACGTAAGTTTCCAACCTTAGGCTTGGAAAGATTCCTGATTTTTCTTTTCATTTTCTATACTAACCAATGCAAATGTAAGCTAGAGGATAGATAGGACAGAGGAAGAGATTGAACTAATTTTAAATAAAGTTAATGATATTTTTATGGCACCATAAATACTAACAGTAACCACCGTTACTAGTGACCTCATAAATCAGATTAGGAAAATAGTGGAAAAGAGCCCTGTGGATGTGAAGAATTTGATTTTGTAAACTGAGGGCAGAAATATCCTTGGATTGTATCTAAAGCTCTTTTTCACTTAAAAAGGATATCACATCCCTAACATATTCGAAAAATCTCTTAAAATCTTTGCATTGTATTTGCTGCTCATGGTTTCTCAGCTTTTGTTCCCTTTTGAACCAATCTCAGAAAAAACAGAGATCAAAACCATCATTTTTGATGATGGGATGTAGAGCGACTGAATTGCTATGACGATAGGGATAAGAGATACCTCTTATTCTAACTATTTCAATATTGATCTCATGAATTGGTTTATATTATACTGTCACTTATGTTTAAAAAACAAACAAAAAATTCTGTTCTGATGTTAAAGACCTGACCTTGCTTTTTGAATAACACTCAGGTCAGCATACAGGCTAAAACACCTTCGTCTTTAGTCCAAGGTACAAGAGTTTACTTTAATGTTGACAGATTTTCTTCATTTTTGTTTTGTACATCCTAGAATTAATTTCTTTTGGAAAGGAAAGTAAGAACCTCCTGACTTTGTATAGTATTTGTACATAGAAGAAGGAGGTGTGGGACCAGCAAGAATATTCCATCAAGAAACATCCTGATATATAAGCGTTCGAGACACATGAAACCTTGTTTGTCTCAGAATTTGTGTGTTAAAATACATGTGATCCATTTATGTGTTTCAAAATAGAATTAATTAGGCTGGTACATGAAATAAAGAGAAGAAGCATGTTTTTAGGGGATTCAGAATCTGCTTAAGACAAGACAGTAAAAAAAACCCTAAACATACTTGTATTTAGAATTTCTATGTGTACCTTAACCTTGCTACATTATCCTGAATCACCATTTTCCATGCGGTAGTTTGCCTCAAAACACAGAATATCTGGTCCTATTTTGTAACAAATTAATGTGCACTAAGGCCTCATCAGACCATTGCATTTCATATTTTCATCCTGTGAATGTTCACAGAGAAAATATGAGATACAAAGGAAGAAACTCCCCCTCATCCTTTCTTCCTGAAAATATGAGACTTGGATCTGAAGCATCAGTGTGGGTGTACTTTCAGTTCCAATTAATTTGATGATGTTCTCCCACCACTAAGGCTGAGAATAAGTGCACATCCCCATTCTTTCTAATCTGTTAATGGCATGGGACTGTGTTTCCCCAGGGTGGCAATGGTTTGGTGCAGGGCAGGAGGCAGTGCTACCCACTGGCACCATTACCCATAGTGGCCAACAGGGAGCCAGCTCCCATCTGACAGATCACGTTCAAATATGTGTGGAAAGATTGCTTCCAGGGCCAGCTCTGGGGTGGAAGAACTCTAGGGAGGGTCTTGCAGTCTGAAGTCTGGGTAAATAAATCTCCCTGGGACCCAGGCTGTTTCCATGCACATCCATGGCAGGTGTGTCTGTGCTGTACTCATTTTCAGAAGTCAGTATAGCCTGAAGTGGCTTTCTATGGAGATAGCAGTAGTCCTGAGGAGCCCTTGCTCATCCCAGCTGCCTGGTTGCAGCCAGTCTTATTCCTCAAGAGCTACTTCAGTACACAGGCATCATGCTTCCTAGTTTTGCTGGTCCTTGATTAATTTTTTGATTCATGGAATGAGTTATACTGTGGGTACAGGGGACACCTCAGTTCCTATGAAGAGGAACCAGGCTGCATCCCTTAGTTGTTAGCTCAGTAAATGCAGCACAGTTAAAAAAGAGAAAAATGAAGTGTCCTGTTTCATACAAGGAAGTCCTGCTAAGAAGTCCAAGCAGAAATCATAAGACTTCAGGCAGGGAAACATTTGTATGAGGGGGCAGAGCTAAAAACTGAATCAGTACTATTAAAATGAGAAAAAGAAGGAAAAAAAAGCATCAGATGAATGGTTTTAGCAGGCTGGTGAAGATTAAGTATGCGAATTTAAGAACTTCTGGAAAGTAAGAGGCAGTTAAGGCAAATGGCTCTTTTTTTAGATTATCTTGTGCTTTTAGAGCTGGAAACTTCCCTAGTTGACAGCCTAGAGAAGTACTGATAGGCCCAGAAGGGAAACTCTACCTGTCTTAACTGTGACAAAATCTTTGAAAAAAGACACGGCAATAATGTCAGCGTTTTCACAAAGGCGAGTAACACTCCAGAGACCTGAAAATGCTTCAGAGCAGCTTCCCAGTGGGGCTTTGTGAGGAGTTTAAAGAGGCCATGTGAATTCACAGAAGGGAACTAGGTTGTCCTTTCTCCTTTCTGCAAGGCAGGGAGTTAGCTATTCTACCACTGAGCCAATAAATTGCTTTAAGAGGCAAATAACTAATGTGAGGGGAGAGAGAAGCATTCAGTGGTGGATCTCAGTTCCAGCAAGAACAAGCACTTCCTCCAAAAAGCTGAAGATCCTTTTCAGCACAGGCTCCAGACATATGGCTGTGGGCATTTTGGGCTCTTGAATAGCTGCCAGATGACGCAAGATCTGATTGCATAGGTGAAGCTTGAAATTAATCTTAAAACCTCTTAGGAGCAATCATTGCCTGTTGAAGTAATCCTCCTTGCTCATGGCACAAGCAGAGGGCTCAGAAAGCATGACCAAAGAACAGCACTTCTTAGTGCTTCACAGGCAGGAGAGAGCCCTTTTGTTCTATTAGGTAACAATAGTAAAATATGTCACTGTGGAAAATGGAAGTCCTAGAATGCCAATGCTGACAAGACTTGAGATTTCTTGCAGACGAATCCCATGTGGAAAGCCAACTGATCCTGATATCAGTATAACATCCAGGAATTCAGGCTTTGGAACCAGCCACGTATTTTACATGTGAGATAGAAAAGCTGTTCACTTTCAGGGTCTATAATATTTGAACCTATCCCTGTCTGACATGCACAGTCAAAATGTGTGTGACCAATGGATGAACGATGTATTATTATATCTTTGATACCATGAATGACTGCTTGATACCCTACAGCCTTAAAAATTATGCTAATAAAATTTTCACTGGTTAATGAAACTATTTTTTCAAGGAAATAAAGGATTGTGGGGAGAAAGCATGGAGAGATGGATATTTTCAGCAGGTGTCAAATTATTATATAAAGAAGACATGAACATTTAAATTCCTGATGTGGACTTGTAGTGCTTGATCAAGGGATGTATATTGGTTACTTGCAGTAGTGTATTTATCTGCCAGCTGTCAGCAAGGACATGAACCTCAGTACAGAACAAAATCCAATACTGATGGAAAATCTCCTAACTTTGACTTTTCTTTATCCGTTTCAATTTCTTTTAGGAAATATTTTAGTGTTTTTGGTTAAAACTGACCTCATTGATTTTACTTTTTCTTTTTTTTTTTTTTTACCTTTGCCATCATGCCTTCAAATACATTGTGGCATCTACAGGCTCTTTTCTGAATCAGATTAAAGCATACCATGTCTGATGAACCTGTAAATAAAGACTTCTACTTTCACTTCTGTTTCAATCAATGTACATCCACCAAATAGGGGAAGAAAACAGAACACATTTTCCCTTCAGTTGTTCTGGGTTACCTGAAAGATAGAGATGGAAAAATGTGTTTGAAATCTTTTTGTGTAAAACTAAATAAACTAAAACAACCTATTGTGCAAATTTTTGGTACAAGACTGTTCAAGGAAATGAGAAGTAAGAAACTTACATTTATATGCACTAACTTCTTTTTTCTTAAATGGAGAAAGATTTTGTGATGAAGCTGTTGAAGCAAGACTATTTTACCCTCTTGTAATACTTTAACTTTGTGCAGGAAGGTAATGTATACAAAATTTGGTAATAGTTGAGCACTTTTTCAAAGATTGTTTGAGATGGAAGTCAAAGTAACCAAGAGCTCTTTGTCAGCAATAGAGTTGCTAGGTGTGCAACTGTATATAAGTGTGTGAAGTCTTTCAATTGTGCATTTTATCCCCCACATTCTAGGAAAAATAATAAATTACACAAGGCTTTTATTGCTCAGACTTCTTTTAAGCTTTTGCAAATTTAGGGCTTAAAGTGCATACAGTTTGGCCCGCTAAACGTACATTTTCCTGGACTTCTGCAGATTTAAAAGGAAGATTTTTTTCTGAGGTAGCTGGAAATGCCAACCAGAAAATTGCTGCATCTGGTGGCCTGTGGAAACAACAGGTCACAAATGTGTGTGTAGTAAGATGAGATCCATTTGAAGTGTTTGCTATGTCTATCATCTACAGAGTAGCAGGATTTCTATTTCTCAGCAAAAATTCTAATATCTAATGCATATTCTTTTCAGCTGCTTTCTTATCTACTGTCAATTTATACCTCTGAATGGAAAGTGGCCTTTATCAGTGGTTAGGACAAGAAGAGACATTCTTTCCTCTTAAATTTGACATACTTGTCTGCTTTTGTTTTTACCGTCTCTATTTTTTTTTTACATTTGAATTGAAGTGTACACTCTTATTTAAACATTCTTGCTTACAAACACTTTTTATTTCTTTTAAAGCCATGACTACTTCAGTTAACAATGCCACTACTCCAGATAGGGGTAGTAAAAAAAAATAACATTGAAGAAAAATTTATCTTCTGAAGCAGTTCTTCTCCAACAAGTCAGTAATTTCTGGAGTCCAAGGAGTCCATGTCTAGCAGTCAGGAAAACAGCCTTTAAAGAACATGGAGAAAACCCAAATTATTATGACAGTTCTGAATTTGCAGAAGTCCAGATAGATCTACTGCAAAAGCCTCTTAAATGTAATGTTTATATTTGTGAAAGAAAACTAATCCAAAATTTAAGATATAAACTGCTTTGGTTTGGGGTTTTTCTCTTGTATCTATTTTTTCCTCATTTGATGACAAATTTTCACCTGTTTTGTTTTGCCTCCCCTGACAGTTTTAAATTTGCCCCTGCCCTACCTTTCCATTTCCTACCCAGTGCTTCCTCTCCCTTTTCCTGGGACCTAATTTTCTGCTTGAAAACAAGCCAGGTGAGGAGAGTTCAGATGCCTGTTTATTTAAAATGCTGAAACACACAGGGAGTCATCATTTCATGCACCAGGCACTGCTTATGAACAGTGGGGTCTTCTGGAGCTGCTCCCAGGTAACGTCCTCAAGGTTCCACACTTGGAATGGTCATTTCTCCTTACTGCAGATCACACAAGGCTCGCCCTGCCTTCCCCTGCAGCAAAAACAAAAAAGGATAACACTTGAAACCTTGCTACTTGTTCAAAAATCCCCAAAACATGCAGCCATTATTTTTGCAGAGGAAAGCTTTTAAATGTAGAAGAGTAAATCCCAGAGACTTGGAAACAAGATGGCGAATGAAAGTACTCTGAATTTTAGAAATATCCTATTTAATTCAACAGCTTTAGCAATTTAAGGTGTATTTATGTTCTCAGGTTCTAGCAGAAAGTGTCTCTTCCATCAGCATTATCATTCCTGTTGCTGTAATGAGCACCAGTGTTCAAGGCAAGGTGCAGATGCTCACCTCAGAAGAGGTTAAGCACCTGGGGAGGACACAGTGAGAAACTCTGCCAGTTGTTTTAGTTAGGGCAGTTAGAAATTGGGTCAATACATTTGAATAGTTTTGGGGATCTGGAAGCTGTGGAGATCTCTGTGCTGGGAATAAAAGTGGTGCTATGTCCTCTGCTGACAGCACATTGCTTTTCCCTGTGGCCTCACTGTCAGTCCCAGATGTAGTGGCCAAGAGGACCAGTGGCTGGAGGACACTGTGTCTTCACTGCACCTTTTCCCTTCTGCCCCTGAATGTTTCCTTTAACTGGCTTCTGCTTGGATTCCCATTAACAAGTTTGCTTGGCTATAGGAAATGATTTGCTAAATCTAAATGCAAGTTAATATTGGTGTGTTTGTCATTTATGTGGGATATCTTGCTGTAATAACCAGTTTTACAAAACTGTGAGACAATGATCATGTTTTCCACTACCTGACATTTTTCTATTCAACACAATACAAACATTTGTATTGAGATCAGTTTCAGGAATCTTTATAAGAAATGGCATATAAAAGTGGGTTGTTTGATAAAAAATGGTGAAACATTTCAAGATCAAAGAAAGTGAAGCAGTTATTATTTTAAAATAACTACATAATTATAATTCCATGTTGATTCTTAATTTAGTCTACAGTTCCCAAACAGCATTTAAACTGAAGAGAAGTTCAGATCCCTTGCTTTTCCATAGTCATTGACTCTAGTTAAGGAACTGTTTAGGAACTGATGAGCAATATTGGAGTTAATGGACCTGAAAAGAGGTTTGCAGTAATTTTATTGGTAATGCTGAAAAAATTATTCTTAGTTTTAAACCAACTTCCCTCAATTTAGTAAATTGTCAGAGTTGTTAGAATAACAATAGCAGTGGATTTCAGAAGACAGTGATTTGAGTTGTCAAGCACAGGAAGAGGCATCTTGCTGTACAGGTGCCTCCAAGTGCAGTAATTTTAAAAGTGTGAAAATGGTGATGAGGGAGGAGGACAGACTACAGTAGTTTATAAGATGTGAAGCCCTACACCTGAAATCCCCTTTTAAGGGCTCAACTACTAGCCACAGAACATCTCCAAAAACATTAAAAAGATCAAAGTTTCAGATTGTCAAAATTCAGTGTATTGATTTGGCGTAAAACTAAGCTGCAAGCTTTAAAAGTCATCACAGGCCAATTCAAAGTTACAAGCAGCCAAGAGCAAAGAGAAGAGAGGGTGACTATAACAGGTCATTGTTGCTGATGGGAGCCCTTCTGACAGGGGGTTGCAGTACTGGAGCTTCACTGATTAAAAGGCCAGGTGGTGTGGGTGCAAGGGCTTCTGGACTAAAGATGAAATTCCTGTGTGGCAAGTGTGCTTGAAGAGAGGAAGGAGGCAAAGGGCTTTAAGCCACATTTAAAAACAAGAATTTTATTACTTTGGAAGGTGTGTGTAACAGAGCTTCTCAAAACAAAGAAATGGTGTCCCTATTAAGTCAAAAAGGAGTTTTATGAATGACTTTGGGTCTTAAATTTCTGTGGCAGGAATTATAATTATATTCTGAATACTAGTGTATTAATTGCTGATTGGAAGTTGGGTTAGTTTTCAAATGATGGAAGAGAGAGCAGAAATTTTGTTCTTTGAAGATAGAGAACAATGAGAGGTTTGTGTAGGTGTTTAACAGCATAATGATGTGCTTGCTAATAAGATTTTTGCTAATTTTAGTGGCATCACAGCAAATGCTGCAGTATCCATATTGGAGTAAGAATAATACAAAGAACATTACCTGCTAATGTTAACTGCTTTGCACTTGTTCCCATGGGTGTTTTCAATAGGCACAATATCCGGAAGCATCTGCCAACAAGAAACACCCTAAGAAGCAAAATTCACAAACCCAATATAGGGTTTTGAACTAATTGGTTTTTTTTTTTTTTTTTTCTCCTTTACTTCCTTGTACAGACAGTACCTTTCTTCTCGCTTTCATCTTTGTGAGTTGTCCACTTCCATTACTTTCTTATTTCTGCTGAGGCTGGTAAGCTGGTTTGATGCATTCAGCAGTCAAAAGTGCAGTTCTCTGTGCATTTGTGTTGGCTGACTAAGCAAAGTGAAAGAGGCTGACTGTGAAAGTGAAAAGGTGATTTATGCTGGTGTCATAGTGCTGTGCAGTAATAAAACTCAGGGATTGTTGGACACACGTTATATTGTACAATTATATAATTATAAACAGTATAATTGGAGGCAGTTGAGCTTGAATGCAGCAGGCTGTTATTTAGCAATCATCTCTTTCAAGGCTCATTAAATGCAGATTTATATACAAAACAAAAGCTTTGCTCTATAAAGGCTAACTATGTAGTGGCATTTATTCCCCAAAACGTAATGCATAGATCTAAAGCTGTCAACGTCTATAATGGATTTAGTCAGTGATTGTGAATGAGGTTTTTCAGCAGATATGACAATCCCGAGCCCTTTGCCTTTATTTGAGGCATTATTTCTGAGAGTTTATCTGTATGTCTGGTTTGGAAGGCTAAAGAGACTACACATACATAACTGTGAACTTAGGTTCTGAAGTCTGACAAGCAGGGACACTAGAGATGGTAAAGTGTTTAGAAAGGTAACAAAGATTTCTAAAAGTCATCCATATTTTGGTCTTACATTAGCCCTTTAATATTTTGCAATTATGAAGTGATGAATGAGTTTATGCAAGAAAATTAAGAAGCTAAAAGATTTTGTTGCTGCTATCCCAAGGAATTTAGTTTTATTACCTGATATAAAATAAGTTTTTATTTTACAAAATAAAGGGATAAGAATTTTATTAATAAAGAAGAAAAGCCACAGAACTAAGAACATCCTACCATGAGATCTACAGCACATACAATGATCCTGTCTGACTCAAATTTTAATAGTAGGCAAAAGTTTGTAACATGAAGTTGTATTTAGACATTTATATATATAAACTGAAATTTAGGTGTTTAAATTTTTTCAGGTTTTTTTAGTATCTAGAATTCTATCTGATTTTTAAACAGAGTTGTTAAAGAACTATATAAAAAACTGACACCTTCTTAAAGGGAGAGCCTGCAGACCTCCTTTCTGAGTGCAGCTCTGTGAGAGCACAGCTTGGCACTACCAAGTATCTGGCCCACATGTGCTCAAGACACTTTTGCATTTGTTATCATTTCACACATGAATTTTGAAATGCTTCATTTTAATGCTGTCCCTGACATGCAGTGTGTTTCATTTCCGTTCCTTCTCTAAGTGATCCGTGGGAGCCTGATGGATGCAAGGCTCCTGTGAGTTTTGTCATGCCTCTGATTGCACAAATGCTCTGCCACGGTGCGGGTGCTGCATCCCTGTTTCCAGAGTGTGTTACCTGGCCTCACCAGTTTGTGGCTGTCAGCCTTTTAGTTTTGCATCAATAGCTTTCACTTTGCTATGTCAGAAATGTGTCTGCACAATAATTGTAGTTTATTTCATTCATTTATGATACTGGAAAATGTTAATTAATCTAGTATTAATTATTGTAGATTTTTTGAATGCATGTAAAGCATTGTGCTGTTGATGTCTTTAGCAACTCTATCTTCGTTTTAGCCTTTGGTAACTATGATGCAGAGCAGTTTTCCTTCCCCCACTTCTGACTTGTTTGCTCATTTATCTAAATGTGTTAACTTGCAATGTTTCTCAGGGTCACATTAGGGAATTAACAAGGTCCAAATTCTTGTAGCACCATTTTTAAAGTTTAGAGATAAAGCATTCCAAAATGCCAGCCATGAAATTCAATGTTTCTTGGTAAGACTAATTTTTTTTGCTTTTTTTTTTAAAAAAAGTGTGTATTTTCTTAGGAACTTAAGGAGAATATAGCGGTTTTCACTGGCTCCACTGTAAAATGGTCTTACAACATTATGACGATGGTTTGATAGAAAGGTTTTTGCTTTTTTTTCCCTCTCCTTTATGCAAGTCTACTCAATCTAACTAGGTAGAATCTCTTAGATTTGAGTAGTTGGCTTGGTTTGTGGGTTGGGTTTTGGTTTTCTGGGATTTTTTCAGAAGTCCATAGATAACAAACCTTAGCTGGAAGCAGTCTTGGAAAAACTTGCATTGCTCATGTTAATTCTGTATCTTCTGAATGCACAAGCAGTGCATAGCTCAGATCCCCAAACTTTCAATTTCTCAGTTACATTAAACTCTTTTTAAAAGAAAATAATATGTTAATCAACGCTGCCTTTTTTGTTTCTATCTAAAGTCCTCTCCTTTCAGATAAATTTCCAGTGGTCTCCTGGTGCTCTGGATGAAAGAAGCAATCCTTATCTAGGGCTTTACAGCATTTCATGGCTAGAAAACAGTGTAATGTGAAAATTTATCTTGGTTAATCACTCTAGTATAGTGTGCAGGCTTGTATGATTTATGAAATATTGCATTTAGACCCCAAATGAAGAGCTCATCTTTCCACATTGTTTTGGGTTTTGGTTTTGGCTTTGAGTTGCTCTTTCCTGATGTACCACAGCTATGAAACTGGAATTGCTGTATCACAGGGTTCTATCACCCTATGGAGTGGCAGAAAAGAGAAGCAGCATCATGGGATTTCTCTTAAAATTTGTGTTAGCAAAATCTCCCCAAGGTGCCTGGTTCCTTGGGAGCCACAGTCTGATCACCACCACAGGGATCCCACATTGTCTTTGCCTTGCATGATTTTGCTCTCTGTGTGCCCTTCCCATGAAGGTGAGCAGTTTCTTCTCCAGAACATGTAGTTTTGCTCTGCTTATCCCATCATGACTGGCTTATTGGGAAGCTCTGCACAGGGACAGAGCAGTAGCTAAACAAGCCTTTGTCTTTAGAGGCACTGTGATACCTGAACTGTTGTTGTTTCCTATACTTGAAACAATAAATTAATGTCTTGCCTCAGACACTAGGGAGTAATAACTTAGAGTTGAGGGTCTTTAAATTGTTACTTGAGGGAGAATTTAACAATACAAAACAGCCTATATACTGTATCTGTAAAACAACCTTAAGTGGAGAATGGAATAACACTCACTCCATGCCAAATAGTTTGCTCACTGAGAAAATTACACTTTTTTGAAGCTTTAACTCTTTTAAGAACTTGGAGGTTGGTTCATGTGACCTGCACGTTTTTCCAATTGTATTTGTATCAGCTTTCATATCGTACATTTCCTGCTCTGATGGGTTAGTCCAAACATAAAATATTTCCTGTTGTAAACAGTCATTCTGCAGACAAACAGCACAGAGCACTACTAATAGGATTCACTCACGGATCTTTTCCATCATTACTATTGCATAACTGTGTTGTGCACTGAAAGGTGGTGGCCTTTTGAAAGAAGGAAGCAAAGAGAAGATTGAGTCATGAACTCCATCTTGATGTAAATAGGAAATGCTTTCAGTTCTGTATATGAGGAAATACATTTGAAATTAAAAGAAGAAAAACATGTATTAAACCTGGAATTTTCAAGCTATTTTTTTTAATCTAGATAAACATATTTATCAATGATTGAATATATTGCTAATATATTTTCATTAAAACAATTTTGATTCATAAACCTTCCTCTAAACAAAAATGCAAATAAAGAGAAAGACATTATAGATTTAAAACATAGAGTAATATTCTTAAAGACATTATGGATCTTAAAGCATTAAAATAATTATTTTTTTCCTCCAAACTTTAGCAAATATATTATAAAGATGAGATAGATATGCCAGTGTTTATCCTGCCACCCACCTTTGAAATGTTTTCAGATCCTCATAGAAAGAGGCTGTGAAAGCCCTTCTCAGTCATGGCTCTTCCTACAGCAGAGCCTGCTCAAATGCCTGGACCACCCACTAAAGTCCACAGGACATGTGTACCTTCAGGGAAATGTAGAGAGGGACCCTTCTGAGAACAGAGGGAATTAAAGGAGCTGGTTTCACTTCCTATTCCTAATAGTTTCAAAGACAGAGGTTTGATGGCTTCTGAGGACCTAATGCAAATATTACTTCAAAGATATTCAAGCCACAGGAAATGTAAAGCAAAGTGAAGTGTAATTCACAGGGGTGGGGGTGGAGAATCAGCTTCGAGTTGGTCATTTGAAAGCAGCAGATACATTTAATCTGAGCTGCAGAGCATTGCCCAGCTGGTTTAAATCTTGTCTCTTTTAATTATTGAAGTGTTCCCTAGGAAAACTATTGTAATTGCAAACAAGTGATGCAAATCAGCACAAAGGAAAGTGTAACTCTTGTCTTGCATGAAGGTGTAAGTGCGTGACAAAGCAATTTGCTTACAGGCAATATCAGGAAGTTGATGGTTTGCATCTCCTTCCTCTTTGCACCATGCAAGTGTGCTGTGATGTGACAGAATTATTTGTGAGCAAATTTCCTGATGCATTATAAAGCCAGATTGCTGGTTGAAATGGAACCTTGCTGCATGGAACACTGTTAGTTTTTATTTTCTTGTTTGAAAGTAAAAAAACACTGAGCTCTGTGTAAACATGGTTCACCACAAAACAAACCATGTAAATAATCCCCTCTCAGCTCTCCCAAACAACTACATTTTTTTTTCTCCCTCTTATATCCTAAAATATTGATGGATATCATTCTAGCCCAAAGCAAGGAAAAGGGGCCTGGAGGATATCTTTTGCTATTCAGGCACTGCTATAACTCCCTATCAAGTTAATGGAAGTTTTGCCATTGTCTACAGCTGAGTAGAAATGGGATTGAGCCTTTGCTTACTGATCCCATTCTGATGCAGTCGAGTTTCCTGCATCTGTATAATCAAAAGAAAAACAGGAAGGCCAACATTAATAGATATTGCATTAAAAAATCAATTTTAGGTGTCAGGTGTCATAGGTTAAATGATCCTGACTTGTGTATCTTTTTGTTGCTTACTCTGAAACAAGATTTCTTGTGCTGCTCAAGCGCGGTCAGTGAAACAATATAAGTCAGCAGTGGTGGATTCATGTTTCGTGCTTCGCTTGGGAGGCAGGTAATAGAGCACACTTACAGTTCTGTACACCAAAAGATGTAGGTTGTGTGTTGTATCACCTCAAACTCACATTCATGTTGTATTACTGTTATGCTAGTAGACAGTTAAAGCTGTTTTCTTTTCAAGAGTATCAGCATTATAAATATGTTCCACATATATTTATGAATGTTGGACACCTCTAACTACTGCTTGGTTTCTAGTGAATGCAGGCTAGGCTGATAGGGAGTCTTGTTTGTCTTGCTTTATAGCTCAAGAAATTTCAGCAAAACTGTTCAGGATCTCGGGTTGTGTGACTAAATACTTGACAGCTATGATTTTCAGAGAGCTGATCTTGTAAAAATGCAATTGATATACTGTTGGCAGAAAAAAAACCCCTCATCTCCCTGACAGTCTTCATTATTTCTTTCCATTTCCCTTTTCCATTCCCTTCTTTTGACTTTACTCTGAGAGAAAAAATATGTGAAATGGAGCAAAGATGACAAGAGGAAGTAAAGGAAGAAAAACATGCTTTGTTTTCTGGTCCTTGCAGGTTTGTTCAAAGGGCATCATAAGAATTTGTGCATACCAATTTTTAACAATCAGTAACCTCTAGGGGATTTTGTACATCTTTCTGAGATACTTCTCAGAGCCAAATGTTGGACCCCAGTGACCACTGTATGAATATTAAAATGAGATAGATCACTGATTGGGAAATCAAAGTTATCTGTTCATATTTGAATTGTAACAGAAAGTGAAAAGAAAGTTTTGCCATCCTAAGTTGTCTGTGGTGCTACACTGCTTTTGGTTCTTCCCCACAAAATCCATGGTTTGTTAGCCTGTTCTAAAGAGGGCAGGACTTCATCATGAGTGAAAATGTGTTGCTTCATATTCAACAGGTCAAGTTTTCTTCGGATTGAGGCAGAACTGTGGCTCATGGACATCTGATGTGATAGGTAAGCTGAATTTGACATATGTTATTACATTATCAGCACATGACAAATATTGATCTTGATTATGCTAGTGTAAGTGCAATTTCTTATCTTTCTTATTTTGCATTTTCACCAGTAGTAGTGAAATGAAAATTTGCCTCCCTTTCCATCTCTCCCAAATGACACTTCAAAAACAAGGTTTAAATTATTATAAGTTACAGTTTTATTTAGAAACAATATACATCAGGAGATATTTAACAAAAAAAAGTAACTTTAATAAACCTTATTTCTTGAAATAAGGTGGTAAGATATTCTACTTTGAAAAAGGATATTTGGGCTCATGAGAAGACCGTTCATGAAATATGGGGTAATTGATATATAGCCTATGTGCTCATACATTAATAGATAATTGTTTGGGTGTAGTAATGGACAACAACGCTAAATTACTTAATGCACTCTTTTCTCTTTGGCTATGTAATCAATGTGCAGTGTTTTAAAAAAGGTGTCCAAACGTCACTAGTACCTAAAGGCGAGACTAATGTAAGGGTAGCATTTCATATTGTTCTGTTTGCTGAATTTGGTTATTCATGGCAATTGTTTAATACTTAGGGCATGCATCTACAGATCTGTTTGATCTTATGAAACAGCGGTGTGACCAAGCAAGAGTTTTGCTTACCCTGAAATATGTGAGGCTGCCCCAATTCTAGAGAAACAGTTAAGAAAATGTGAAAGGATTTGAGTTAAGATTGCATAAGTCTCCAGAAACACTTTGTCACAGCGACATTCACCATGGAAATTATTCCTGGAAGGGTTTTGGCAATCAGAAGCAGTTAGGAAAATGGTGTCCTGCACTGTTTGTGTCAATCAAATAGATGCATTGTGGAAAAATGTATTTAATTGTAGAGACTTGAGCTGAAAAAGTTGGAACTGCAGCTTAAAGTTGCAGTAGAAATTTCTATGTATAAAAAAGGAAATGACAAATAGCTATTAGTGTGCCATCTCTGAAAAGCAGTTTAGAAGACTGCTTCATGATGTCATTTTTCAAGTTGCAAGGTAACTTTTTCTGAAGTAATCTCACCAAGATATATATATATATATATATTCCTGGTAGGATTTTGAATCCTATTTACAATACATGTTGTTGTTCACATTAACTTTTTTATGGTTAGGATTTAAAAATGAAGATAGGAAAAGAAATGGCCATGTGTTCTCTACTAGTCTGAACATAATGATAAATTTCTGGAACTTCAATGTTCATACTTCATAGTTCTCATTTTACGAAGTTGTGTGGGAGAGAGTTTCACTTCTGTCAGCCTGTTTTACTTTGATCACTTCATTCAAGGTATCAAATATATTTGGGGTTTTTGACTTGCATTTTTCATTCATATTGATACAGACCATCAAAGGCAAACTGGTAGCACCAGACTAACACTGGGATGATGAAGTGACAGTAAATTTAATGAAAGGGAAGGTAAAACATATGATAATATTTTCAACACCAGAACAGTTTGCCACCCAGACCTATATATCACACGTGGATTGAGCAGGTTCTAAAATCTCGGTACATTGTGATTTACAGCTCAGAAATTTGTCCTTTCCTAGATAAGATGAAGCTTAGTTTGTGTGCACGTAGTACCTTGCAATTTATTATACAGGCAGGCACTTAATGGGGTTTGAGCATGAATGCCTCAAATGAGAGGTGCACTCAAACTGCAGGAGTGCTTGAGAGAAACCAGTGTTACACACGTGTGTTATGGAAATGTGATTGGGAACACTGGATCAAACTGATGTATTTTTCCATTGCTATTTGCCTTTTATCATGGATTGGATAAATCCATTCTTGCTTGTGGGAAGCAGAAAAGAGAAAAATGGTGCTGCAGAAATATGTGGATCTGTCCTTCCTTGCAGCAAGGGAAGGATTCGTATCACAGTACTCCACGAGCTCACCTTTTCAGTAGAGGTTTTCTTCTTTGTGTTTGTGTGTGTGTATGAGTATCTGTTATGGGGCATAAAAGATCAAGGCATTTTATAGGTAGATCTTCCCTTAAAAGAGGAAAACTCTAAGATCTAAGAGGACCATTTTTTTCCCTCACTGTGACAGAAGTAAGTGTCCAATGTTCTGGAAAGTCTGACCGTGAGGAAATGGAATATAGATTGTACCACAGGTTTAAACCAGAAACAGAGTGACAGAATAACAGTCTGTAACACACAAAATGTTGTCAAGCCATGAACACACTGGAAATTTTTCATAGTAACATAACTAATGTCCTAAAATCCACCAGGAAAATAGATGTCAGCCAGTGGATTTGATGTGTATATAGCTTGTTATATGGGGAGAAGGATAGACAGACTTTTATTATTGCAAGAGGAGCAGCACTTTGCTGAAAAAGAGAGGCAGGCACACAGGCAGCTGTTTCAGGAGACAAAATTCCAGGAAACTGGAAATATGGAGCTGAGGGGGAAGTGAAGAGCCCAAAAGTGAGAGCTCAGTGGCAGAGGTTACAATGCAGGAGTTACAATGAGAAGCTGATGGGGATGGCAAAGTGAAAAAATACAGTTAAAAACATCCTTCATTATCTCTGGTTCAGTGCATTGGGTTTCTCATTGCTAGTGCCTAATTACCTGTTGTGATGGCAACTCCCCACCTTGATTCATTCTGCTTTAATTATCAGTTGCATGGCTTGAACACAGCAAAAGGACAACGTGGATGAAATTGGAGTCATAATGGCCAGGTTCACACAGGTCCTGTAAGGATGGCAGAAGAGAATAAAATCTGCTGAAGGTATTTGGGAAAAGTTGCTTCTCTGTTAGGGAATAATGACAGTAACTGGTGTGTGGAGAAAGTGAAGGAGCACCATCCACATGTAGTTCAAAAGTACAGGAGAGGTAAACTGTGCAGTGAACATACACTATACATGTAAGAACTCAAGCAAACTCACCTTTAAAAATTAGTCATCATATTGCTTTGCTTTTAAACTAATTATTAGAATTATTTATTACAGTGATATCATTATGTATGGTTCAGCAGTCATACATTGGGTACTGTTCTCCTCAGAGATGAATTTGGAGCTGAAAAAAACCAAAAATAAAGTTTCAGTGGAGACAGAGCTGCAAATGAAGCTATTTCTGTTCTGACAGTTTTGTTTCTATTAGAGGGCACTGCAATGTGCAGAGGCTTAGAAAAATGTCAGTAAAAATAACAACCTTACATTATATGTGCAGTAAACACTGAAGACTGGAGGCTGGTTTATTACTTTTTTTTTAATGTGTGGGTTGTTTGTTTGGGTTTTAGTTAAGGCTAATCTGCTTGATATCTCTTTACCTTTCCCCTTTGGTTTCATGGCAGTCTACCAGTTTATGTTAGTGGCTCTTTCTTTATCCAGTCTCATAAGGTCATCATTTGAAAATGGTAACTAAGCTCAGATGTTTCCATGAGTTAATATCTTTTTTCATTTAATATGGGCACCTGAAAAACTGAAGATCACTTAGTTTCAACAAATTGTACTAATAATATTATGCAGTCCTCTGACACTTGAGTGCAAAATTCAAAGTCTATTAAATTGGATATCTAATCAGAGTTCATGACAATAATATAATTGTTTTTGTTTAAAAAACAATAAAACACAAAAGCAGACAAAACAAACAAAAAAAAAATCATGGCTAGTGAGGACTTGGCCAGGTAAAGGAAAGCAAAAGCCCTTCTCCATCTCAAAAAACCTCCAAAGCTAGAACTGGCACCAGTTCATAGGTCTTACAAAGCTTTTGCAGTAAAAGTATTGTAGTAAACACTGCACTAGGTGCTTTAAAAACCGTGTGGGTGGAAGGGGAGTGGAAATGGTTGCTGAATTACTCAGGTGACTTTAAGTGACTATGTGAGAAAGTATACTATTTGTATGATGACTGTTGGCCAGCTCTTGGATGTAACTGAGGAATCCTCGCCCCATGAATGAGCCACATGGTGCTGGCCGGGTTGCAATGGCAGGAAACTCACCGTCGCACCTCAGCTAAGGTTAGGAGCCATAGTGTCAGCTGTCAGTCCATTTATTGAGTGGAACTGGACAACAGTAAGACCTCACCAGTAGGTGGATTGCTCTTGTGCTGTAGCATTGGAAAAGAGGAAGAGTGGAGAGCAGAAAGAAAAAGATATAAAGTGATTCTTGCATGATTTGGTTTGTGCATGAAACGTTTGTGTACTTTCTCAGCAGTATCTCATCCTGTGGAGCAACATACTAAA
Organism: Dicrurus megarhynchus; assembly: GCA_013399195.1. Taxonomy (NCBI): domain Eukaryota; kingdom Metazoa; phylum Chordata; class Aves; order Passeriformes; family Dicruridae; genus Dicrurus; species Dicrurus megarhynchus. The sequence continues at coordinate 1,130,357 of VXAD01004646.1, read as the reverse complement.
CTAGTTCATCATCAGCCAGGAGGGAGTCCTTGCTATTCTTCCTATTTTGTGGCATCAAACATGGATTTTGGAGCAAAGCCAGGGTTAGATTTTAATAAACAAGAGGAGTTGTCTGTATTTTCTACACTGAGGGTACCTACGGTACTTTTGTCTCTCATCGTGTTGGCTAGGAGGACATATTTGACTGGGCCTTTTCTCTGATACACTCCACATGTCCCTGCACTCAGATCTACACATGTAGCAATGTTTGTACTATACTGAATTAGCAAGAGATCCTCTGTGAAACTTTGGTGTCTGCTCTAGCAGTAATTTTAAAGGAAAGAAATATTGGCAAATCTTGTAGATTATTTCATTTCCCACTAAACTCATCACAGTGCGAGAGAAATCTTCCTGAATAGTGGAGATAGTGTACTTCACCTTTTCTCAGTCCCCACCTTGCTGCCTTGCTACTGTGGTTATTCTGAAGATCTTTTGAGTCCAGCTGGTTACTCATGCCACGGCTCAGCGAACCAGAAGGTTCTCATTCTTGAGACTTTAATGAGACTTAAATATGTGCTGAAATGCCTTTTGCTGAACAATCACATAATCGTGAGCAAAGATTGTAATGTGGCCTTAACTGTTATCATAAAACTTAACTTTGTGTTAAATTTTCTGGTTTTGAAAATTTAATACGTTTTAAAAGCTCTAGCATTCACTTACCCATATGTGTCCCATGTATACATCATAGATTGAAAGTATTACTGCTAATACCTTGAGGAAATGTCATTTTACAACTTGCTACCACCATCATTATCCTTCTCGTGCTCTTTCATTAGTTCATGATAGGAAAAAAATGTCCTGTGGTATGACATCTTGGTATAATTTGAGAAATCAGAATATGCAAACAGATATATGACTTGTTTTCCATAACTGCATTGAAATTTGCAGCTCCAGCTGCAGCTGGAGAAGAAGAGAGCAATAGTGAGAGCATATGTGTTTGAAAATGTGTAGTTTTCACAGTGTGGCAGATTGGGCATGTAACAGGAGGGTCTTTCCCAGAGTGGTTGTTCTTGTGAATAAGGCTTTCCTTGACCTGCTGCTTCTCTTGAATGCCAGCTCGCTTTTGCAAACCTCAGAGTAAGGGATGGGGGAACTGGAAGCTCAGGTCCTTCTGAGCTTGTGGCATTTATATTGTGAGACAGTTGAGATCGAGTTCATTTTGCTAAGCTGCTCACCCATAATGGATCTGTCACAGCGGCTTGAGAACGTATTTGTATCCATTTTGGACAGCATTTGCTGCTCAGTGCTCTCCCTGTGCAAGTTTCCAGCAGGCCACTCAGATTTACTGTCAGTAACCCCTCCTCTCCCCCTCAGAATACAGATATCCTTTCCATAGGTTGGGATCGCCTGGTAATTCTTTCCATAGGCTTAATAGGCAGTTGTCTGTTCCAGGCATGCTTTACCTTTGGATTGGTATCAAGTAACTGGGAGCACCTCTTAATTTGATCCAAATTTTCTCTCATTCAGCCGGCATAAAGATAGCCCAGCCAAATAATGGAAAAAATGGTATTTTGTCAGAAACTCGTAGGGTTTTTTCCCTGGAATTAAAAATTTGTTTGAGTTTCTGGTTCATTGGTAATTTTCAAAGAGTTGCTGGTTTGTTTCTGATGTAAATATGTGGCAGGGCTGGTGGAAAGGGAAATAATGGTATCACATAAACTGAAAAATCTGACTTTCCTGCCAACTGTGTCTGGGAAAGCAAGTTATCTTTCAAAGACTGGAGCTGCTAACAAATGGAGAAAGAAATGACTGCTTTTTCATATCCAACCACTAATGCTGAAATTATGTAAGTGTATTTAACTCCAAGTCCTGATTCAAAATTGGGTGTCTTATTCTACTGCAGACCTAGTTGAATTTGAAATATAATTTCAGTCTTCACAGCACAATATTTGGATATTTTGCCCTCTCCCTCTCTCTTCCCCCAACAAGAGAATTTTTTCCAGTTCAAATCACTGAATAAACCTGCATTTCTAAATATAGTAGGCTGAGCTATAGGCATTACCAAGGCCTGGGGAGACAAGTGAAAATGAAACCACTGACTCTTCTCTACTAATTCATCCCATGGGTCTCTACTTTTTGGATTTCTTTTTCTTCCTTCCCCTCCTTCTTCTCTGCCTTCCCCCTTCAGTGCTGCTTTTTTCCTTAACAATAGTTACATAATGCCATCTCTCCATCGGGATGCATCCTGTATAGTATAGCTTATATATGTATTAGTAGAGCTGTTCAAATCCTTATGCTTTCAGTTCACTTCAGAGACATTTTCCAAATGTGAGTTCAAACAAGCAGTGGATTTCCCAGAGAGTGCCAGCTCTCACAGTAATGCCCTGGTTCCAGGTCGGTGCATGGAGTTTTAGTTTAATAGGATGTCCTAGTATTTCCCTTTGACCTACACAGCCTAATAAGACAGCATCTAATCTGTTCTTTTTGTGTTTGCTGAGGCAGGGAGAAATAATAATACTGGTCAAAGGGTAATGCTTGAAGGCACATTTCTTTTAAAAACAGACACAAGTTCAATGAGTTCTGCCACCAAAGTGTGGCAGTTGAAAGTTAACTACAAAGAGACAGTGAAGCTTGCTTCATTCTCAACAAGGTCCATTTAGCAAAGCTGATCTTTTTCACTGGTGAAAATTACTGTAATAAATAAATAAAGTCTGAATCTGGTGCTTGTTTGTGGCATGGGTTTTTTGCAGCACTCTTTCCTAGAGCTGTCTGTGGCTTTCTGATTTGGTATACTTGCTGTTTGTCTTCCATTACCTCCCCTTGAAAATGCATGTGGGAGACAGGCAGAGCACTTGACAAATCCATTGCTCTTCTGAGATCTTTCCAGCACTTCCAGTGTGCACGTTAATTGTAAAAGCTGAAATGAAATACCTCAGGCTGCACTGACCTCATCATCTGTTTTTTAAATAGCATCTCCATCCCATAAATCCTCTTAGAGATAAATTAAAAATGCCTGTAGAAGAGATATAGTCTGAATGTAATAATTAAGCAGGTGCTAAGCAGCAGCCTATTATTCATATATCTGGGTTTTGTATGATAAAAAAAATTCTAAAAAGTTATTACTGCTTGAAGAGAGACTTGACTGATCACCATCTCCAGCTGCCAAAGCACAGAGTTGAGTAATTGCAGAAAAAATTTTCTGAAAGGGACCAACCATCATCAGAGCAGAAGTTTTCTCCTAAGCAAATCAGTTTTAGGAGTATCTTCCTCCTTGCTAGGCAGTACTATTTACATTTTTTGTCTGAGTGCTGAATGAACTCTGAAGGGACAAAAACCTTCTGTGAGTAAAAGCTGTGGAAACAGCACTGCTTCTATACCAGTGTTGTTTAAAATCCATTTTTAGTTATGCCTAGAGGACAAGAGGTATTTAGCCACAAGCCTGTGGTCAAGTGGTGGTGTATCAGAGACTGTTGTTCACAGATCATTCAAACTGAAGATTATGAGGCAAGCCCAACCTTGCAAATGAACAAGCGTGCAAAAATCCTGATACCATTTTTAAAATGGAAAGTGGAGGCAAAACATCCACTTATGTAGTGTGGCAGTAAATTCAGATATTTAGCAAGCAACTTCTGTAGTAAGTTTACTATTTTCTACATAGAGAAAGTAGCCAACTGGGATTTTGATTTTGTTTGGGTTTTTATTTTGTTCACTTTCCAAACTGCTTCTCATGAAATTATGATCACTTGCAATTTGGGAACAGAAATACCACACAGGGAATAAAAAGCCTCAGCTGCTTTTTCAAAATGAAATAACTGTGTCTAAAAGGACTCTGCCTAGGCAGCTTCCAGAGGGCTGCAGAGCACGCTGGCTCTGTGTGTGCTGTGCTGGCGAGAGAAGAGCCTAGGTAACATGGGGTTTCCTGAAAAGTCGGTGGCTGGAGAGATTTCAAAAGCCTAATTGTCTTCAGAATAAAACCTTTATGCATGGGATTGATAAGTATTACTTTAAACCCATGTGTGAAATCATGACAACATGACTGGAGAAGGGCCTGTCTGACGGCGGTGATTGCGCTATCACCAGTCAGCCACGTGTCACAGCCGCCGGATTAGAAGCAATTTGGGGCAGATAAAACGTGTGCCATTGTGTTTTGTACTGTGGCAGGCACAATGAGGCCCCACTGCTACCTGGCTCTGCTGGGCGCTGTCAGTCTGGGTGCATTAGAACAGCTTGGAAACTTGTAAAATGCACAGACAAGATGTTCAGATAAAAAGGGTACTGGAGCAGTGTGAAATTGAAAAAGCTTTTGAGAGATTTCCTGGTTAAACATTTGCTACTCTTCTGTGTTGTTTTCCTACTGTTCTGTGATGTTTCATGCCCCTGAAAATGTGCTTTCTCATAAAAATAAAAAAGTATGCATTTCTTTCTTTCCGTAGAGAATAAACATGAATGCAAAGTCACAGTCAGGCCTCATTCAAGGTGGATATTTTTCCCCCTTCCACTTTTCACATTGTTGAAGACATTTTAGTTCAGTATTATATGACATGTTAAAATCAACAAAAAAAGAAACACCTTTTAGCATTTTGTGATTTACAAAACATATTATTTCAGTTTTATTTTTTTCTGAATCTAGTTAAGGCATTCCCCATTTTATGAGGGGAGTCTCGAACACTCTAGAAGCCTTTTTTTTTGGTTTTCTTTTGTGTAAATATAAGAAGTGGAAATTCCAAGGTGGAAGATTGTTTAAATTACTCCAATATTTCTTTTGAATCTTGAAATATTTAAGATTGTCATCGGCACGTTAATGAGGTTTTTCTTTTTGAAAATGTTTCCTTTACTTATAAAACAAGAACTCACTAACTTTTCTTTATTGCTGTGATTAGCTTTTGTAAAAGTAAAATAAAAATTTAAAAAGGCACAAGAACAGTGCAACTGTTTCCTTCTTATCAGGAGTTTACAATTTATCAATCTCTTGAACTTGCAATGTAGTAGTTTTCTCCACTGATAATATACTGCAAATCTGTGAGCAATTAGAAATATGTTCAGTATTTTCCTCATAAAATGTTGACATGTTGACAACTGTCTTTCCCATATATTCTTCTCCAGATGCCTGAGCATTTGAATAAGAGCTAGGTCCTTTAACTTCCCCATAGTGTCACCCATTGACTTGGGTGGAACCACAGCAGCAGTCTTGAAGAAGCTTCTTTTTTCAGTGACTGACACTGCAGCAGTGTAGGGATTTGAAGGAGGCAGAGCGGACCGATAAATTTGATTTGCAGGAGAAAAAATTTGGAGTCAAGCTTGATAAAATGGAGTGGTTGACAGCAGTTATTTGATTTCCTTAATAAAGTCCCTGACTTCTTTGGGCAAGGACAGTGCTGGAAGCACAAGTCAGGCCTAATTGCTTGTAGCACCACCTAGGACTAATACAATAGGGGAAGAGGAACATAACCCTTCCTTCTTTCCCTCCTTCCATCCATCCTCTTAATGAAATGAATTAAATGAATCCAGGTTTCTCACTTCTAGGACTGAAAGCCATCAGCATGAACATCCGTGTCTTTTGCTGTGACCTGGGTACCTGCTTGCAAAAACCCCACAGCTGGGAATGATCAGTGTAGGGAAAACAACAGTTGCCTATCTGAAGAAAGGTTGTATTGTATCTTAACTGTAGTTAAATGTACGCTGTCTTTACCAGGAGAATTTCTCTTAGCTGGAGTTTTCTTCCACGTGTATTTGAAAGGCTGGAGATACTGCAGTTTGTGGCATGTTTCTTTTCCTTTGAAGGTTTTAAAATATCTGCAGAGCTGTTCTAAGAAAGAAAAGAAAACAATATTTAAGTATTTCAATTATTTCAATACTTTTAAAACATTTTTAAAGCCTACATTTCACAGTCAGTGTTGTTTTGTTTACTCCAAAATTGTTAGCAGAACTGAATGTGAGCATTTTTGTTTGAAGTGATGGAGAGATTGAATACCCTCCTTTCTTTGCCTTCCAAAAGACTACATTGCTCTTAATTAGCTGTAGTCGTTTTGCTAAGTAGAATGAAATTTCCCAGCTGTGTAGGAGATGTGGGCCAGCAGAAGGTGTTGGAAGCTGGAAGCACTGAGACTGTTTCCAACAAAAGCATTCATGAGCCAATCTCATGTTGTGAGTAAAACAGCAGTGAAGTGCTTAGCTCTGTTTGCAGATCTGGACTGCAACCACATCTTTCTATGGCCAAAATGAGCTATTTCTGGCTTTTAAACTTAACTGTAGTAAAACATTAATTTGGAGAATTTTCATATTTCCCAGTGCAGTTACACACTGTGATCTGAGCAGTAGCGCCATTCCTGTATTTACCCGGAATACCAGCCAAAGTTTTAGCTTGATCCTTCCCCGATGCTTGCTTGGTGGGTTAATTTGGGTCTTTCTCTAGAATTATTCATGGAAGATCAAATGGCAAAATCAATGGGGCCCCTTCTGCAAGCTGATGGTCTTTTACTGTGTGCATCAATTACTTTTTCTGCTCTGTTGGATAGTTGTCCTAGAGCTGCATTCAGACTGAGACCACACAGTCTCCTCATGCTCACAGCTGATTTTACTGTGTGTTGTAGCTCATGCATAAGTGGACTGCGTGTTTAACTTCTCAGTTGCTTTTTGCCATCTAGGACTTCATGTGGAAACATGAGCTGGAAAAATGTGTGGAGAGTGATGCAACTTCTAAATTTAACTTCTGAATTATTATTAGATTTTGTCTCTTTTTTTTGTTGAGCATAGTTGGTTCACCTGCTATAGTCACACACAGTTACTTAGCACTTCTGCACAAAAAGAGTTGTGTCTTTAGTACTAAAATCAACAACCACATTCTCTCAGGTGTGCAATCCCATCATGGCAGAAACAAGATAAATGCTACATTTCAGAGAATCTTGTAGGAAAAGAGCAGCATAGAGCCAATTCTTTAATATCCTTCTTAACACATAAAGCACATAGATTGTCCACTTAGGGTTTTTTTTAATATGTATGTACATATGATCCTACAGTAAAGGAAAGGTACACTATTCTGCTGATTTAATTGCTCCATGACCGTTACAAATGTTTTTTTAATTTACCTTCTGCATATTTATTTATGCAGGATTAATTGCTCTTTGACTTTAAATCTAAAAAAATCACTGGAAAATGTTCTTCTCAGTTTTTCCTTTTTTGCTTATTTATAAAAGCACTCTAATCTAAAAAAAATGTAGTTTTCTTACTCTACAGTTTGAGTGGCAGAAAACAGATGCTGGCATGTCAAAGATAAATTATTCTCATATATATGTGTTATCAGAATGTTTAGTTCTGTAGTTCTTTGTTGTCTTCAAGCCTTAATTCTTTTTTTGCTACATTTGTCAAAGTATTAAAATAAGTACTTCAAATATGGATTGCATAGAACTGGCCAGCTTGGCTGATGGGACCAAATGATTAAGGGCAATGAGAGCTAATTCTTGTGGCAAAAAGCTCTAGGAAAACTTAATGTTATAGAGTGATCTTTCAGAAAAATAGCAGATGAAATTTCAGATTCAAATAATAAAAATAATTCATATTTGGAAGCATCCTAGAGTACACATATTGCATTAATGGTCCTGGAATTAGCTATTAGTGTTTAGACAGCAGGTCTTGGAGCAATGCTGTATGTCACTCATTGAAAACTTCTCTTCAATTTTAGTAACAATCAAAATTGAACACCTGTAAGAAAAAGTAATGAAAAGAAAATGTCTTATGGTGTTGCATGTATACCTGCATAAATCCATGGTGTGTTCACCTACTGAAGTTTGCATGCTGGTCTGGATTTCTTCCTCAGAAGAGAAAGAGGGAAATTACAAAAGAAAAAAAAAGGCCCTCAATTAAGAGTACAAGACAACTTCCACATATGAGGAAACAAAGTTCACTGACAGATTTCGCATTACGAGAAACATATCTGAACAATAGCCCAGTTTTATATAACATTGAACAGTGTGGAAAAGAATGTAGACTGTTTATTGTGTTTCTTATGGTGCGAGGAATCAGGGTATCAAAGACAATTTTTCAACCTAAAAGCTTTCAAAAAATTTTAAAACTGTTGGAAATTCTTTTACACAAGCAGGCTGTGAAATCATTTAATGAATTCTTGGCAAAAGCCCCCTGAAGCGCTATCAGAGCAAAGGTATAGGCCCAAACTTTGACTTGGGAAGTCCCTTGGCTGTTGAGGAAATATTGCTGCCATTCCCTCACTTATTTACTGTTTCCTTAGGCATCAGTTGCTTATAGTGGTAGTCAGGGGCAGAGTAGTAAAAAATAGACATTGCTTCTGACTGACTTTTTTCCTACCAATGCCATACACCATGCACATCTAAGTCTTTTAAAATAAAAGTATATTTTAAGGGTTGTTTGCAGCGCTTATGTGCTTGATTTAGTAGATTAGGGGAACTGATTTTGTTTAAAATATAATATCTGTATATGAAAAATTCTAAAAATTCGAAATACACTGGAAATGTATGTCCAGATAGAAGTTATATGTTATTGCCTAGGGAATATCTGTTATTTGTCTGCCAGTCTAGGTGCTGATTTTCTTTATTATCAGCTTCACTATCCTTGTTTTACGTTTTGAGCACACAGGGACCAGCTGTTCTGATGAACAGGGTCAAATTGTACCGGATGCAGTAGGAGCTCATTCACATTCAGGTTGCGCAAGACTGCGATTGCTATCCTGTCTGAGAGAAACAATAACGTTTTACAAGACTGATTTTTAATTGCATCCCTTACTTGCGTGCAGAGCAATCTCTGGAGGATGCCTTTTGCCTTCTTAAAATGAAAAAAAGGCAGTGTAAAATGATCATGTTCAAGGTAGAATTGGTGAACTTGCTTGCTGGCTTATCTTCCTTGTTTATTTTTAACTGAAGAAATACTGTGTCTGACACAACCTTGTAAGAAAACAGTGGGTTTTAGAGAGACATTTCAGTATTAGAGAGTAGGATTTTTTTTTTTTTTTTTAATTCTAGTTCTACAAAGCAAATAATCATGACTATGGTTTCATAGCTTCAAAGTGAGGTAACTGAAGTTTTATTCTGTTTTGGGAGCTCTTGGATAAAGAAATGGTATGTATCATATCATTAGATTTTATTTCATTAGTAGTATAACTACGGTACACTTAGTATTAATAAAAAACAGAATGCAAGTGACAGGTCTTGAAAGCAAAAGTACTTCTTATTCATTGGGATTGGGTTTCATTATATAGTTTGCATGGAGATCCATGAGCTGCTACTAAAGCCTAAAGGAAAAGAGCATGTTTATTGTCGATGAGTTTGAACTTACAGTGCTTCAACTGTGGAATTTTTAAAAGTTGTTAATCTCAAAACGGTTGGAAAAACTGAATTTGGGCACCTTCTGTCTTCAACTGTTCTTTGCCAATAAGCATCAAAGTATGTTATGGTAGACAAGAAGTAGCAAAGGGGCTTTCTGTTCTCGTGTGCACCCATACCCACCTTGGACACAGTGGAGTACTGTGCCAGCAAGTCACATATGGCATCACTGATTATTTGTTTTGAAATAATTCACTACTAATCAGGGATGTTTCCAGCGCACAACCTGCCTGGAAATGGGAGCAGTAAATACATTAAAAGTTTGTGTGGTGTGGGTTCCCTACACCAGAGTTGAGGCGTGGATTGACAGCTGTTAGTGAAAGATGATGCTGCAGCTGAGAGGCAGTAGATCATGGAGCTCTGCTGTGGGTGCTGATGTCCAGTGAATTTGCTGAAGACCTGCCCCAACTACTCTCTTGGTGACTGGGATTTGCTTGCTTGCATTCCTGTCAAGTACATATGATATTCAGAAATTAACTTTCTTCCTTTTACTGATGCAGGATGGTGGGTTGGTTATATCTTTTATTTCATCCAATCAGATCTGGTCTACTTGGAGTTATGTTCTGCATTTTGCAGCAGAAGGAAAAGTTCTTCTCTTGCTGTCCATATATGACTTGTCCTGTGGGTGTTTACTTACTTGGGAAGTTGTTGGATGGTATTTGAGTAGGAAGTTTGGTGGTGGCTCCAGCAGTTTTGTTCCATTGCACTGGTAAAAACCCTAAATATTTTTTGGCTTTGAGAGGAAGAGGAAAGAAACACAGAATTTATGGTAGTGATTATTCTTCTCTGAGAATTCAGCTTATGGCTGGAAGATTATTTAGTGGCTTATGCCAAGTGGAATAGCTGCAGTGGAAGAGAGAAAAGCAAGTAGAATATTGATCAAAACAAAGCAGCCTGGAAGGTACTCTTTCATAAAAATTTCTTGTCTGAGAAAAAATGTTTGGATATTTCCCCATGGAAGGTGTCAAGGGACAGAGAGAAAGGTTGTTTGTTAATGTTTTTTCTTTCCTTTGGAAAACATTTTTGATAGGAAGCTGAAACATATTTTGAAGGAGAACCCTCCCAGCCAAGCTTGATAACTGATGTGTGAGGACAGTAGTTCAAAATTTTGCCTCTCTCTGTCCAGACATTTGAGGCTTTCAATCTAGAATCATATAATCGTTTGGGTTGAAAGGACTGTTAAAGGTCATCTAGTCCAACCCCTCTGCAATGACCAGGATCATCTTCAACTAAATCAGAAGGTGCTCAGAGCATCTTCTAGTCTAATCTTGATGGTTTCCAGGGAAACTACTCCTCTCTGGGTCACCTGTCCCAGTGTCTCACCACCCTCCATGTAAAAAAATTCTTCCTTATAACTAATTAAATGGATCTAATTTGGTACATTAAAATCTGAAACCTAAAGCAGAAGTCCTGAAGGATACTGTATACATTGTTTTCATAAAACTTTAGTACCAAAAATGTAAATGCTTGCAACATTTTGAAAAATACCAACTTCTAACTTTTACAGGAAAGAAATGCCTCCTAAGCAGTTTTGCCAATGCTCATGTATTTTTTTAGCTGTCATATTTCAGACACAGTCACACTTGTATGCCTGATAATGCTACAGCTTACATGGTGACATGAATTACTCATGTAGTATTCTATAAATTTATTCAAAGTAGGAAAAACATGGACACCTGAGCCTCACTATATTTTTCAGCTCAAGATGGTTCCCCTTAGTTGTGTTTATAAGGACTCCTATAAGGTTATAAACCTCCTTGCAGGTTATAAACTCCCTCTTTCTGTCTGTGGTGTGGTATGAAGAGATGAAAGTACAGCAGTGTCTGGCCACTAGGTTATACTACAATGCACATTATTGATATTAAATAAGAGGTGAATGTGCAGCTAATATTTTCCCAGTTCTGCCCTTTCTTGTGTTAAATGGATGAGGTCAGCTCTCCCTGCTGAGGCAGGCTCCTTGAAAAGTCAGTCAGAATGGTGTTGCCCGAGTAAGGAAGGAAGAAGAGCATCAGAACTCTGTTCCTGTTCTGCAGAATACTAACAGAGAAAACATAATATGCCATTACAGGGCGACTTCGTGGCTGATGCTCAGAAAATCAAAGTAGGTTGAAAATTACACAGATGCAACCTGACAGTCTTAGTTTTTAAAAGCAGGGCTGTCTGAGAGTCTGTTGAGTGTACCAGACTTAGAAAGGAAGCAACAACAAAAGCAAAAAATAGGCAGTTTTTATGATTCTAATAAAGTCTACATTTGAGATTTCACCTGTTGTTTTAAGGAGAAAATAAATAAGTATATGGAAATTTAATTTATTTCTCAGCCTACCAGGTTTTGTGTCTGAATTTTATAATCTGTTAGTAACCTAAATGTTGTAAGAGACTGTTAAAAATCTTAAAAGGTTTTAATAGTCACTTGATAGTATGATCTGTATTTACTGCAAATATTCACTTGTAATTAAAATCAAAGGCATTTTTTAGAAACATGAGGCATTAGCAAAAATACAAGTCCTGAAAGCTATTACTATTATTTCTCTCCATTAAAGTCTTATCTATAAGGATATGCAATATAACTTAATGATATTCCTCTGATATTTGAAACTGGAGATTGGATGCCTTTTACTTCTAATTCCAGTTTTTCACTGTGGTATGTAGCATCCAGAAAAGAATCTCTGCAAGCTTATAAATTGTAGTAGTAATCTTCTATAATTTGGTTTCCTTCTGATTGCACTTATTTGAATATCTGTACGTTTTCAGGAAGGATTTAGTATGATGGAAGCAACCCTCCTACCAAACTTAATTAATCAGTCCTTTAGGTGACTAATTAGACATGCTGAATTTTCAGTGAGGTGTAATGTTTCATTCTAGGTCTTCACGCCTATCTTACCTAGCTGATATCTGTAAAGTGAAAGAGGATGTTGCTACAGTGCATGGTTCCTAATAAAATTCAAATTAAATAATCACTTCAATTACAGATTAAAAACTCAGGTTCAACAATTATCCAAAGAGCTTCATTGAAAACCCACTGTCATGTAACTACTCCTTTCTCTTCCTGTCTGAATTTATAGCTTTCTCACACTGACATAATTTAGATTTAATTTAAATTGTGCCTTAAGTTGTTTCCATTATCTCAACCTGGAGCAACCCGTCTCTATTCCTGGAATATGATCTCATTATTCTTGAACTGTGTTACCTACAGCGTATGCTATCTTTTCTACACTGAACATTTTCCAGGAAAATCTTTTTCGGTTCCTGTTAGTGCTTAGACATTTGAGTCAGTTAAATGTGGAAGGAGGAGGGCTGTGTCTGATGTATTCATTACAGTTTTGGTAATTGTCTTTGAAGAACATTCTTACTTATTCACATATTATACCAAATTTTTGGGATGTCCAATGTAATATTTATAGTACAGAATTTTACTATGCTGTGTAGATTAAGATGGGTACTGGTACTAGGTGGAAGAAGGAAAAGCTGAAAGCTTTTTGTACTCCTGAGTCACTGTCACCACAAGAATACTGATTGACTGGGATGACATTTCTGGTGCAAAGGTTCAGGTTTTCAGTGACTTCATCGAAAACACATGGAAATTCCTTTTTCATGAAAGCATTTGATTTTTCTTGTCAAATACCCTTCTGTCTTATATGATTTCTCCTTTTGTGATCCAAGCTCATTTTGCTTTGCTGCTGTTATCTGGAAAGTAAGATTTCTATAAAATAATGGGAATTCTTTCTCTATGCTTACTCAAAAATGCATCTGTTTGAAGGCTGCAACTATGCAGGAACTCTGGGCAGAAGCCTTTGGAGTAAGGGGCTAGTCTGTGTGGCAGAAGAACACAGAGTAAATAACAAATTAGGATCACAGATTATTCACATAATAACCACCTGAAATCAGGGAGTTCATTACTTCTAGTAAAACTTCTGAATTGTGGTTTTCCTTTGTATTTTGTGTCATAGTGTTTCGAGAATTTGTAGGTACAGCTGAAGTGCTAGATATGTGCTACTGACAAAGTGCCTAATGGAAAAGGTGTGTATTGGCTTCTGGGTGCTTTCAGAAGAAAATTTTTCCTTGGATTTCAGTGGGGGTACAATGATAGCAGTTCCTTTAGACTGAAAAACTCAACTTATTGATCCACAGTGCAAACATAGAATCCTGTGATAGTTTGGGTTGGAAGGGACCTTTAAAGGTCATGTAGTCCAACCCTACTGCTGTCGACGTGGACATATTTAACTAGATCAGGATGCTCAGAGCCCCCATCCAACCTGTCCTTGAATATTTCTAGGGATGGGGCATCCACAACTTCTCTGGGCAACCTATTCCAGTGTCTCACTACACTTAAAGAGTTTCTTCATAATATTTAATCTAAACCTACCCTCCTTCAGGATCATTCCCCCTTGTCCTATCACTTCATGCCTTTGTGAAAAATCTGACTCCAGCTCACCTGTATGCCCCCTTTAGGTACTGGAAGGTGCTATAAAGTCTCCCCAGAGCCTGCTCTTCTCCAGGGTGAACAATCTCTCAGTCTTTCCTCTGAGAAGAGGTGTTCCATCCCCTCAGCCTTCTTCATGGCCCTGCTCTGGACTCGCTCCAACAGGTCCACATCAGGTTATGCAGATTAGCTTGGTTGGTTAGAGCATGGTACTAATAACACCAGCGTCATGGGTTTGATCCCCATATGGGCCATTCACTTAAGAGCTGGACTCAGTGATCCTTGCAGGTCCCTTACAACTCAGAATATTCTGTGATTTTGTGATTCTATGTCCCTCCTATGCTGAGATCCCCAGAGCTGGAGGAAATGCTCCAGGTAAGGTCTCATGAGTGTGGAGCGGAGGGGTGTCCAAGGGATTGCTAAAGCTTTGGCCCTACTGGTCAAAGGTGAAGTGCTGAGGCTGGAGCAGCTTCTGAGGCCAAGACCAAGCTCAGGAGAAAAAAAAATTAAGAAAAGGCTGAAAGGCTAATTTGATGTTCTGTCTGCAGCTGGTACCTCGAGTCTCTGTTGGCACAGGCACTAGGAGCAGGAGTAAGAAAGGAGGGGGCTAGCACCGTCTATCAAGGGGATAGTACAGTTAATTGGAAATTAATTTACAGGCAGTGCTAGCAGTCCATCAGTGCTGCCATCTGCATCAGTGACAGGCCAGATCATTCAAGGCAGAGAGAATTACTTATCCTGGGATCAGAAGGAGGAGTGCAAACGTGACACTAGTCCTCTCTCTTTCCTTAGAAGGCAATCCTACAGAAGCTATAGAGTTTTTCCAAGTGTCCCTGGAAGTTCAGGTCTGATCCCATCCACACCTGGTTGTTCCTACTTCCTCTTTCACTTCAGAGAGCACTGGGCAAAGAAGCATGTGGCATCAGGAGGGGTCAAAAGGCAGGGGTGTGGCCTGGTGCTGTAGAGTTCGTGCTGCAGGGTTTTTCCATCCACAAATTGCCCGGGGGAAGGAGACTTTGCCCATGGAGCCAGAAAGGTTTAAGAGCTGGTGGAGTTCACGGTGCTAACACAGAAACTGGTGTTTGTGTGATCTCCAAAACCCTTTAAGGTTAAGATGTGAAACCTCTTAAGCTACCCTGCGTCATGTGGTGTTTGTAAAGATTTATTAGCTTTTCAAAATTTCCATGCTTTCCCCTCCATGACTCCTTAAGGATTTTGAAAGAGTAAAATGAGTGTAACTCAAGAGTGGAAAGGCAAACCTATTTGCCTTACCAGCAAAGAAACAGAAGTGATGGTCGTGCCTGAAATAATTGAATCTGGAATTCTGTCATCTTTGAAACTTGTGTTTGTGGCTGCCCATTATGTTCATGTCGACTTTCATGAGAATGTGAATAGTCCTGTATTCGGTGGCTGCTCGTAAGCTGTTTGCCATAAATATGGCTCTGTGGTGTTAACCAGTAAGAAATTGCCCATCTGTAGGAAGGCAGGTAGAGCCCCTGCCCCTTCCCACATTGTATTTACTTCACTGATTGGTTTGAACCACGGTGCAACATCAGAGACCCAGTTTCAGAAGGCTGCTCAGGTATGTCCTCATGACCTACTGACCATGAAGGCAGTATCAAATTAATACTAAGCATGCATTCATGTACTTAGCTAAATGAGACTAATTGATTAAAAGCTGTGTGGGGTGATCAGGTCTATTTCAGTTGAATTCCTTCTACTTCACTGTCAAATTACAGGGGGTTTTTGCTGTTCACTGAAAATTATTACTCTTTTTTTACCAAGGCTTCTGTTTATTATGCAGATTTTTGTATTTTATCATTATTATTATTATTACTACTATTATTATTATTATTTACTTAGCTTAGTAGGAAGTAGAAAGGGTTATTTGGGATTTTGGCAGAGAAGGAAAATAATTACTCTAAATGTGGGAAAATATTCTCTTTCCCTGATACATTTGAAATGTAATTTTGTCTGGCAATTAGAGCCTGTGAGAGACTGGCTGGCTGGGTATATCAGGTTATAGCCATGATCAAACAGAGTCCACTTTAATTAATCTGATTATTCTACGTTTTGTGGTACTCTAGAATTGTTTAGATTCCCTGACATTTATTAAGAATAAACTTCTCTTTTGCTAGGGATGATTGCGTGATGCAGAATTATTAACGGTTAGTCATAAGAAACTAATCAAGTTAGACGGAACATGAAGTGAGGGAATGAGCACTGAACCAGCAGCTAAGTTCTTGATGTTAATTTGATGCATAGTCTTGGAAAAAATCACTTACTGCTCATCATGGTCTCTTGATTTTCTTTCAGCTAAAGAAGGAATATTGATATTCATCTCCCTACTTTACCAGTTTCAGGAAAATTAGCTAATGCACATGTTTATAAATAAAATCTTAGTGCTTCAAAAATGTAAATTTTTTTTAATCAAATGTTTATATATGTGTGTGTGTGTGCGTGCATATTCAAATAATTAATAATGAAACTAGAGACCTGATTATGCTATTTTTATCTGTAGTTGCCAATCCGTCAAATAGGAAGGAGCATTTTCTAATATCTACTTAAATGGCTTCTGTCACCAACAGGAAAACTAAGGAGAACTTCAAGTAGAATCAATTGCTTTTTCAGACCTTTAGGTATACGTGTAATTCAAAATTTTACTTGCTCTTAGCTGCTCACTGATTTATTTGGAGTGAAAAAAATTTCATGTATATTAAAATATAAATGATTTGATTTAATTTTTTTTAAAGTAGTTTGCTTAAGATGACGCAGTGTAGAAGGAGTCTAGGAACAGAATTTGTTTCTTCTGGAGTCCTCATTTATTCCATGTAATTGCAAGGTTCTGTGAGTGTTAAATAACTTGGGCTCACCTGTGGTGTAAACTTATTTAAAGTAAAGACTCAGGCTCTGAGATAAACATTTTTTATTTGTGTAAAAACTCACGTGTTTTCATTCCAGTGACACACCGTAATCTTTTGGCCGCAGGAATTCTTTCCTCCAGGATGTGAAAGACTGTTTGAAGAAAACACCGAGCCTTGAAACAAACCAAGGCCTCAGTGGTATTGTGTGTTCCTTATTAAGTAATTGTACATTTACGATAGCAAATGTTAAAACTCATGGAGCCATACAATTATTTAAGATAGAAGGGACCTCTGAATGCCATCCGGTCCAAGCCACTGTCCCCCTCAGCAGCTGCACAAAACAAAGCTAACTTCAAAGTTGGAACTAATTTCAGACTTACATCGTGTTACCTGGGGGCATCTACAAAATGTCTAGTATTTCCGTCTTCCTCAAAATTTATTGTGGTGGATTTCTTATCTATCATCTGGGTATTCTTAGAATTTAGTCATCATCTACTAAACCCAGTAATGGTGTAATTCACCTGAGTCAGTCCTTGATCATCTTGTCTAGGTTTTCCTGGGCACCAAGTTTTCTCAATATGTTTTGGAGGTAAAGTTTGGGCAAGCAACAAAACAATAAGGAAATAGTTGCCTTGAACAGAGCCTAGACCATTGACCGAGTTCCAAATAACAACATCTGCAATATTGTTGTACTATAGTGTGATCAAAACCAGAGTCTAGGATCCTATTTTGAAATATTGTTAATGCTCAGAAAAATAATGTTTATGTTCTGTCTCTCAGAAAAAGAGTTACACATGGGGAAAACAAAACAAAACAAGAAAACAAACAAACAAAAAAACCCCAAATAAAACTAACTAAGCAAGCAAAAAAATCCCAAATGAAATATATTCCAGGA
This sequence comes from Dicrurus megarhynchus, assembly GCA_013399195.1. Classification (NCBI taxonomy): domain Eukaryota; kingdom Metazoa; phylum Chordata; class Aves; order Passeriformes; family Dicruridae; genus Dicrurus; species Dicrurus megarhynchus. The sequence continues at coordinate 1,112,849 of VXAD01004646.1, read as the reverse complement.
CTATTTTAGGCCCTTTTTCTTATGGCTTTTAACTTTCTGAGCTGTGCCAGCTTACTATGCAGGCATTGGAAATACAGGTTTATCACTTACATAGAATTTTGCAGGTTATACACTTTTCCTTATCCTGGTTGACCTTGCTTCTCCTTCTGCATTATGTAATTTGAATTTGTATTGTGTGCACTTAAAACATAGATTTGGTAAAAATTACTGCATTTGGCATCCACTTCTTACCTAACAATTTACCACTTCACTAAATTTGAGCTTGAAGCTTCTTCCACAGTCTTTATTGCATTGTGGCTTTATTTAGACACATAGTTCAATTGTTAGGTGTAGAAAAAGCATAAAGCCGTCCCATTTTAGAAGACTCAACAGGAAGGTGACAGGTCAGACAACCAGAACATACTGAATATCAGTCACAGCAGCTGTCTGTAGGTTTGCTAAGGTCTTCTTCCAGTGCCATCCCTTGGACTGAGCCTTCCTTAGCAGGGGGATGCACCAGACACTCCTGGAGCACATCTTGTGGTTTATAGAATCATTTAGGTTGGAGAAGACCCTTAGCCCTCAACCATTAACCTAACACCGCCAAGTCCATCTCTATGGACCATGCCCATCACTGCCACGTATACATGTTCTTTAAACACCTTCAAGAATGTTGGCTGAACCACTTCCCTGGGTAGCCTGTGCCCATGCTTGACAACCACTTTGGTGAAAAAGTCTCTCTTAAAATACAACCTAAACCTCCCCTTGTGCAACTTTAGGTCATTTCTTCTCATCCTATCACTTCTTACTTGGGAAAAGAGACTGACCCCACCCCACTGCACCCTCCTTTCAGGTCGTTGTAGAGAGCAACTCCCTCAGCCTCCATTTCTCCAGGCTAGACCCTATTATCTAGACCCTTCACCAGCTTTGTTGCTCTTCTTTGTATGCAAAGACCAGGAACCCCGCTCATTAGCTCTGAGATCTTTTTGTGGTGTGAACCAGAGTGCAAAGGGAAGATATTTGGAAGGTTTCCTTCAGAAGTGCACTACTGTTTCAGATCAAGACACTATTGTAGGTCCATCTTAGACATTTAACAGATTCGCTTGAAAGGTCCTGAATACTTACCTGTGAGGTGGTCTTAGGATTGGCCATGGGGTAAATTAAGGTGATGTATGGAAGGAGTCAGCTCCTAGATTTTTATTACATAAATAACATCAGAAGTAGGCCCTTTGGGTTTGCTATTGTGACAGATCAGAATGCTCAATGACCTGAACTTCTGTGCAAAGGAAAGCAGGCAAAGGAAATAATTCTTCCTAGTGATTGTGACAAACTTTTAGTTAGAATTAAACCCAAAGAAAGTTGTGCCAGAAATGCTCAATGAAACTGGTACAGAAAACCTCTTTCAGTCTTCTGCCAGATTGAGCCCTCTGCAACCACATGACATGTTTTCTAAACTCAGATCAGCTCACAAAACATTGACAGGAGCTTTGTTCCAGCAGGCTTCATGCCTCATTGTGTATCATCTGTTCTTCTGCAGCCAGCATAAACACATCTACAGTGCACAGTGTGCCTTGGTGAATCTCAGGGCAGTCGGTGCTGCAGCCTCAGTGCTGCCTGATTTGGAACATGCTCCTACTGCTGAGTAAACCAACAGTGCACAGATCCAGCTCTTAGGACCATGGCATTATGATTGGATGCTCACATAAATCTACTTCCATTCTTCGGAAATGCTGCTTATTAAACATAGAGCCCTAATTTTTCATAATAATGTTTGTTAAAGTAATTTTTAATGACACCAGGGTGGGCTTTTCTTTCCAATTTTTCCTTCTGTGGCATTTGCAAAATGGCTTTTTAATGACTTCTAAGACAGGAAACTATTATCAGTATTAGTAGTTCATACTCTCAGGAAACTCATTTTTTGCCTGAACAAACAATAGGCTGCTTTCCTTAGGTGTGAAAATGCAAGCGAAATATGCTGCTTTCAAAGCATAAAATGGTTTCTTCTCTGAAACAAAAAAAGCAGGAGATAGACATAATTAACAATTTGAATGTTGAATAGTTTATAAGGTGAATAAAATTAAAGTTAAAATGCATACAGTTTTTCTGAGCTGAGTTGTTTCTGAGGGTATGGTTTTAGTCTGAGTTAAAATATTAAGTATATGTATTAATCAGTTAGGACAGATTGCCCTCCTTTCCACAAACATGCACTACTGGCTTTACTTATTTGCATAGATATACAAAAACATATTTTAGAATCACCTATTACTTATATTGGACATAAAAGGTTTGATGTTTTCTGAGGGCTCTTATGACACAATAATTATGGTACAGCTACTACAATGACATCTTTCAGTGGAAATATTTTGACAAGTATCTTCCCTGAAACAAATGCAGTAAGTTACTTCTTAAAAAATACATTAATATATCTGTTGACTCTTTCGACACTGACCTGTGACCCCTCAATAATTCTGTGCAATGGTGTTAAGCTTTTTCAAAGAGTTCCATGAGCTGTTTACCCCCACACTGAATGCAGTATCACAGTTGAATGTGGTGTAATAAAAACTGATGCTATTGAAAACATTTTATGAATATTAAAAAACTTACCTAGAATATATATTTTTTCTTACTGACCACTTAAAAATCAAGGATTTGTTTTCTCACTTCATAAGCAGGAGGAAACAAAAAATAAATCAGAGATTAAAATATGTTTCATCTCTCTTAAATGAGACACATTGAAAGAAATGGAACATAAGCAAAAATAACCTTTTTTTCTCCTGTTACATAAGTTTTATTTAGTCTAATATTCCCTTAGGAGCAATTGTAATACTTCCAATTAGATGGTGAAATGAGAGCTGAAAACAGAGGCAATAATGAGCAATACTATGCAGAATTAGTAAGTTCAAGGGAAAGCTCAAACTTTGGGCAAACTTGAATCCCTTCCAAAATGAAAGAGTTGAGGCCTCTGAAACACAATTAGCGTGGGTTTGTATTTCGCTTGCTTCTGTTTTACAGCAATGTAGCCACTTTCTGACAGTCTAGTCATTGTGTATGGTTTTATACCTGTAGTGTCTGGACATTCTACAGGTATACAGTCAGGATTCAGCGTCAGAAACTCAGAAATTCTCTGAAGTGTTTCATTCTAACTATACCTCTCATCTTTTTTTTTTCCTTTTCTTTTTCCTCCTCTGTTTTTTTTTTCTTTTCCCCTCCTTAAACCTAATTTTCTAAGGAAACAAGACTCTCATGATCATTCTCTGGATGTGTCTGAGAGTTGTCTTCTTTTTAAAACAGCTTCAGGCAAACTTAACAGAGAGGTGGATTTCTAAAACTCGAGTAACAGTGACTGTCACAAGAAGAGGAAACCAGGCTATGTTTGTCCCCTCACTGAGCAAAGAACAACCAAAAAAGATCAGCCTATATTGAACACTAGGTAATGTACATTCACCTTGAGAAATCCATTCTTATTGGTAGTGAGTCCCATGATTATTTTGTTGTATTGTTAGCTGCATTGCACATTTTCTTCTTGTTGCAGGCAAACTGCCAGTTTTACATCAGTGTTGAGTGTGTTTTATTATAAGTGTAAATTATTATATATATTATATTATATATAAATATAATATATATATTATATTATATGTGTATATTATTTTACATATGCATAAATAGATGTATATATATGTCTCCTAACCAAAATATATTCAGAAAACAGGAGGACTCATCCTCTTTCTCCTGTGACTTCAGACACTCTTAGATTAATTTTCTTGTTTGCAGGCTGAAGGGAAGCTAACGAGCTTTCCATGAGCTCACTGGGTAACCCTGTACTGGGCCCAACTGCTTTGTATAGAAAATACATATTTTCACCATACATATTTCAATCTGGTTCCATATGAAGAGCAGTGGTTTGACAGATGTTGTTACAATGACTGAACTAATGTGTTCTTGGCAAGAAAATAATGAGGCTAATAGCATAGGAATATTTACAGTGAAAGGCATCAGTGGTGGGACAAACAGGAAAAAATCCACCACCAATACTTAAATTTGGACAGACTGCCCTAACCTCTTCATTCAGATGCCGAAGCAAAGCACTGCCTAAACAGTTGCATGGATGACAATATTTATTGTCCCTTCTTTCATTTAAACCATTGAAAAGTTGTTCTCACTTAGTAAAGGCTTTACTGAACAGCAGAGAACTCTTGTAAGCCTTGCAGGGTTTTTTAGCTGAAATAATTGTTGTGTTTCAACCTGTATTGTAGTTCTGGTAGAATTACCTCCATACTGTGTTGGTGCTGAGGTTGAAGAGTTATTAATAATCTCTAAGAATATGTGTGAGCTCCATTAAAATAGTCAGCTGAAAATTCCTCTGTTGCAGCCTGTCAGGAATAACATGTTTTGGAACAGACTGTGGCTATTTATTATTTGTATTTGTAACAATGCACTGAGCTTACTTTTCTGACAAAGGACTCTCTGAAACTGAAGAATTGTGCCCAAGATCTTTGGTAAGAGAGTCTCCCTTGATGTCTAATGGGAGGTTTGGGTGTGGTAGCACACCAAGCTGCATTCCTGCCTGTCAAATTTCCAGCTCTGGACTGAGTCCCACTAACAGTCTGTTTCTGTTTTCTCCTGGCTTATTGCCGAGCACAGTTAATGCTCCCCGTGCCATGTACCTGTCCAAACGGCTCATGCTGCTCATGCATGGGTGGATAATCTCTGATGCTGGCATGCTGACACCACCCTTGAGAGCTGCAGCTGCATGTCCAGCCATGGACTGAAGCAGGTGAGAACTGTGCAAGCAATTCAATGACTGGTTGTCTGTTAACTCTTGTGGTATATATCAGGATGAAGAGAATTGGACAGGTTGGGTTCTGCTCTTAACATTCCTGGCTGGTGCAAGGGCATGGGTTCCAGGTTGCATTTGCAGCATAAAAGAGGGGTGCTTGAAATGGGATAGAGGCTGGCAGTCAGGCCAACTGGAAAACCCTCTAGAAGATGCACAGGTATATAGGAATATGTTTAGAAATAATGGACGGGGAAGAATCACATGGACATCCTCTGGATGTAAGATGGAAGCTGGATGCATCACTTGTTTGGTACCTGCTGACTGTATGGTCTGCAAGCACAGCTCAGGACAGAGTGGAGACAGACCCGAGTGGCTTGGGTTTTGGCAGCAGTCCTGTGGCAGTAGTGCTATTATCGGGTAATGTTCTCCAGTGTTTTTTCTAAAAGAACAACTCTGCTTTTAAATACCAGCTGACATCATTTCTTTACCTCAGAACTAGTTTATTAAAAGTGCTGATACTGCCCAGAGGTAGTATTATCAGGACCAAGATTTCTAAAAACAGTAAGAACTTGTTTGTGCAAATTACCAGGCTACTATGGCAAGCGTAGGGAGAAAAGAGTTCTGGAAGAAGAACAAAATTCAAATATGCTTGTTTTTTTTTTTTTTAAACTTGTTAATCAATTATGTGTATTGAGTCAGGAAGTTGTGTTTCTGTGGAAAGAAAAATGAGACTTGACAGACATTCAAACTATTTGGGTGATTGGTGGGTGAAACAGTTTGAGTTACTTTCCTTTCGTATAATTTTAAGAAACCTTTTTTGTGTGTGTGTACACAAAGACTGTATTTTTGTTTTAACAGTAAAGTAAGTAAGGCAAAATACTAATGTTCTTATTTGCAGAATGTTCTTACATTTTGACACCAAAAAAAACAGCTTCAAAAACCTTTCTATTTTCAGCATTGTTGCATCCCTGGTTTACAGCTGATTCAAGGCAGATGTTGTCCAAGGAAAGTGAGCAGGTTCATGCATGCGTGGATATTGGTTGCATTTTACAAGCAAATGTAAAACTCCAGGGATTTGTGTGTTCCTGAAATGTTTCGTGACTCTGTCACCTTCTAGCACCTTGAACTAAAGTAAATGTAGTGCAGAAGATTGCATGAGAAGTATAAACTTGGGCAGAATTTGATGTGGTTTAGACATGGAATTTGGTTCTCCCACCTTGCCTCGTAATTCTCCCATCTAAGTTATCACAGCAATTGGTCAGCTGCTTTGTGTGGGGCTTAAATCATTATCTAAAAGTATCCAAAAAGGTTATAAGTGAGGTGAAATTTTACAAGAGAGAATAAAAGCACCAAGTTTACGGAGGAAGGTCTGATATCTGTCCGAGTGTGGAGCAGCTGGAATTATATTACATGGTTTGTTTCATTGAGAAGCATATGTGAAAGATATCAAAGGGTATGGCAACCTCTGCTGCAGGAAACAAAGTAGTTCTAGCATGTATCTCTCTAATTTGTAATTATTTAACAATGTAAGATTATGTTGAGGGTTTTTTTTAAATGTTTCTGTAGTTTCTGGCTGAACAAGATGACATTTATAATGAAGTCAGTGTTCTTGCGTTAATGAGTGGTAGAGTTGCTTAACAAGATCTCTGACTGTGGCTTCCCTTAGCACTGCTCCTCAACCTGATCCCTCATCTAACTGGGTTACTATTTTTACCCACAGTTCTAGAAAATTTCTTAGCAAAACCATTTCCTGCGTTAGCTGCATATTATTTCTCTTTCCTCTTGTGAGCCTTCTCACAATGAATCTCTCATTGCAGGGATGTATTTGTTGATATTTTTATTCTGCTGAGACTGCCCTCTCTTTTTCCTATCTCTCTGTTACATGACACCGCACTTCTGCTAAAGCACTAACACCAGCCAGAGACACTGTTCTGAACCGGATGCCTTGCTCTGTCTTGCCCAGTATTTCACTTCATGTGACACAGTAAATGTTCAGGTGATTATTTGGGAAAAGCAAATGCAATATTTTCCTCACTACCTTTGTTTAACAGATGAGTTACTGTCTATTCTCTAGTTTTTAGCGTGTTATATGCAAAATTACCTGTGGGCAGACTGCTTTCATTTCAATAGTAGTTAATTCTTACAACCATTTTAGAGATTCCCATTCAAGATTTGAAACATCTGCAGTGGGTTCTTTCCAAGGTCACAACAGAGTTATTGTATGACTTGTTTGTGGTCACAGCCTAAATGTGAAATCAAAGAGTGACTCTGCTGAGATGAAGGCTAAGTTTCTGTGCCTTTGAGCATGGTGCCATCACTGTCACTTGTCCTAGGCACCTCCTAGTTTGACCAGAGAAACATGAACACTTTCATCAGCAGGATAAAAAGAAATTATATGTGTGCTAACTGAGTGCTAAAGATCCTATGGGCTCTATTTGGCTTTTATGGTAGCACATCAGCCTCACTTTGAGACTGCTAAAGCAGTACTTCTTAATAAGCCCTGTAGCCAAATTATTGCTGGGTTCAATGAACCCAGCCTCACTAAGATAGTGAGCTTTCTTTGCAACCCTCTGTCTCTGAAAAATTACATGAGTGAGTACTGTAGAAGAGTTGGAGGATTTTGGTTTTATTTTGGAAAACGTTGCTACTGTTTTGATAGATTATTTTTTTCCTTTACGATCTACTTTGCTTCCTCTCCTGCTATGATTTTCTCTGAAAAGCAATATTGTGTTTACCTAGTGACAGTGAAGGATAAGCTGTTCTCAGCTGTCAAATAGGAAACTACAATTTGTGTTTGACCTAGAAAGATTTAATGGCAACGTCTTTATCAATGTCAGATTGGAATGTTGGGGAAGTTGTGAGCAATCTGCAAGATTTTAAAAGGGAGTTGCTTCTCAATGCATGGAAAAATAAAATTGTGTGAGAGGGAAAATATATCTTTCATTATTTGATAGAAAGCAATAGGGAAAAATAAAAGAATTTTTTTTTTCTTCAACTGGTAAGGAGATTTATAAAAGCAAAGTAACATAAGATAGTTTTTTATCTTAGAGTACCAGATATTGCTTTTACTCCTAAGTGGACTACCAAGGAACTACCATACAAAAATCTCCTCTCTTCAGAACAAGCTACAGAGGATAGTAAATTCTATGCTCGTAACTCCAGTTGGATGACTGAGGTTACTACACCCTCTGCCTTAGATCTGTGGGTGAAGAGATGCCCAAGTCAATCATGAAGCACTTTACCATATCGAACAAGTCTGTCAGGCCTTTGGTCAGGCAAACATTGCTGGACATTAACACCTCAGATAGCTATCTATTTCTAACCATTCCTGTTTTGAGTAAATACAGGGAGAAAATTCCAGTTGAGGGACCTTGTACCATATTAAGTGGTGACAGATTTTGTTTCAGCATAGTAATACATCTTGAACATTTTGTTAATTTTTCTCTGTACACCGTGAATTGACATGGCATGTATTTATTAAAGTTGTACCTGAACATGAAGAACACTAACTAGTCTGCTTTTCTTGCTTTGACCATGAGTGCTGTTGTGTCGTGCTGCAGAGCAGAATTGCTAGCACTGTTGACTGTGATAAAGTGTGAATCTTGTGGATATGATCTTGCTTAGACATACTAGTTGACTACACTAACTTCTGCATATAAACCTTTATAGTCTGCTGAGTGCTTATTCCTCTTTAACATTAACCTTAAGTATCTGTTAGATTCACTTTGTTGTAGTTAATAACCTGGTTTTATACTGACATATAATTAAATAGCATAAGATGTTTGGTTTGTTTTTTTATATTTTTTAAATTTCCTGGTCATATAAATATTGATGCCTCTGGTTGTGTGCATCCTGTACAGTTGATTGTGAGAGTTCTAGGGCTTATTACACCCTGATACTTTAGGGCATCCATATAATTAATTCTCTTCTTTCTCAAGACTATGAACTTTATACTCTTTTCATTATAGCAAATTGATGGTTTGTGCCTGTAGACATAGACTTATATTACATAGATATAGATATCATTACAGGGATTTTGTATTTTTTGTTCATTGAAAGGCTTTTGTCTCAAAATGCAGTAGCTGTTCAACTGATATTCTCAAAAGAACAGTCAGTGTCTCAGACAAGGAATCTGATTTTTTTACAATGCCATTGACTGCACATGAATAATGTATGATTATCTCAGTCCACCTCTAGTATTACTTGAAGGCTGAAGTACTTAGAAAATCTATTTAATGACATTTTTAGCCAAGCTGCATTGAATGCTGTTGTGGATGATGTAATGGTTCTTGATAGCATTTGGAAAGTTGCTGGTGTTAATTTATGTTTGTACAGCTTCCAGACAGCCAGTATGTTTAAACCAGCTTGGTCATCTTACAGCTGGGACTTTTGGCAAACCATAACAATCAGGATTTCCAGACGTAGTGCAAGCACACTCTGATTCCACTGACACATATTTGAGTGGAATAACTCTAGATTTCCTTAGAGATGTTCTCCACATATCATACGACTGAAACCTGACTCCACTAACCCTGGCACTTTAGTCAAATAAGAAGCAATAATTGTAATGCAATTCAAGCTAAAATTTCATAGCTGTATGGCACAAAGTCTGAAGAAAAGTAGTGATAAGAGGTAGTGTTTGCTCTGGGGATTATTTATAGATTTTACTAGAACTCTGTGAGCAATAAATGATACATCCATATCTTCAAAGCAGAGCTACATTATGAAGGCAAAACAATTTTTTAAATTAGTTTTGAATTGAGCAAGTATAAACAGGACAGCTTTAAAATGTTAACAGTTTGAAAAGAATAGTGACATTCAAAATGGTGGGTATTTACAAAGCTGGTATTGACAGTAAAATGAATGCCAGAAGAGCTTTGCATCTTCTGAAGAAGTGATAGGAACTATTACATGAGCTTTTGAAAATAATTGAGGGATAAGTGATTAGTAATGAAAATAGACTGAGTTTTCACTGATGCTGAAGATTTAGAGGTATTTATCAGGAACAGGGCAATTAATTAAGAAAAAAAATACCATACTTACTGTTGACAAAGTTCTGTTCTGGAGCTTTGCACAATATGCATGGGAATAAAAAGTTCTTGGGATGTTAGCAGCAGAGAGGACAGTTTGCTTAATAAGACTGCGGAAGAAGCAGGGGATTTGACAGTCTCTGAAGTCCTGAATAAAGAATCTTCATTATGTTTGTCATAACTGAGTCGTATTCCTCCTGCTGCATCTTGCATACATCTAATCAGACAAGGAGACAGGAGGTTTTACCCTGCTCATTTCCTTCTTCACTCAAGAGCAATTTGGCCTGAGATGATGATGATTCACAATGAACTTTATTAGAAACATTAAATAGAAAAAAGACAAATTCATGTCCCTATATACACAAGCCATTAGCAACTGATTCTCCAGGAGCCCATGAAAAGATAAACAGGAACAGAACAGAAAATTCAGGAAGATCTCTGAAGTGAGAGAAGTCTGACACAGTACAGCAAGGTGCAGATGCACTCAGTTAATATATGCCATGTGCGCTGAAGGTGAAAATATTTGGAATTAATTTCTCTTCACTAAAAGGATGAGATCAGAATAATGGTGACCTTCTTGCAGAAGGTAACTTAATTCTGAGCCTGGAGGTAACCAATGAATGGACATGCTTTTAAGGGAGCATGCAGAGACCTGGGAAAAACGTGGAAGTGTCTGAAAAAAGGCATGCAATCAAATAGGCAATTTGAGTTCAGTATGAGTAAGAAAAAACACATAAGTAACTGCCTGGTTGCTATGACCTTAAACAAGGACCTTTCAGATGAAAGCCCACTTTGATACCATCAACCCACTTTGGGTTTAGTTTAGCTTTAACCTAGCAGAAATGGAATATTCAGTACTGTCTTTGTGAAGATCACAAGGTTTTAGAAGTCCTAAAAGATCTAAGTAAGAGCCTGTGCATTACAATATGATAAAATCAATGTTGAACCCTCAAGTCCTACAAAGTGTTCTTTACTACTAGCAGACAGATATATAGTGACTGTCCAAGCAACAAAATTTTCTTATGTAAGGAAAAAGTCTTATGTAGCATTGCTTGTGATCAACCTGAAGGTTCTTAAAATTACATTCAATTAAAGATGACCAGGGCCAGGGAATCTGAGATGCCTGGATCTCTGAATCAGTGATGTTAAGTTAAGCAGTTTTATTACCTTCCCTCCTCAATGCCTTTCGTGTATATTTAGCACTTTCAAAAGAAAAAGATAACCCAATAGATCCTAGTTTCAGCATAATAACCCCATGGCATGCTGAGTAAATGAGGGTTTTTACCCTTTGTCCTGTTAAAACAGTTGAAATACTCAACTATTGTTTGCTGTAAGGTCTTAAGAGTAATTGTCAGTGGAAAAAGAACTTCAATACTAAAGATTAAAAATTGCCTGAGGTACAGGAACTATTTATCTTGTTTTACTCCTTAGTAGTTAGTGCAGTTAATTTTTCTTACAGTTGGATTTGGATGTTATTTTCCTTCTTGCACTTCTTACACATCTCTTCCATTGCAAATAGGGATCAAATTAATCTATCATTTATGTCTTTTTTTAACTGCCTGGGACGGAGATATGCTTCCATTGTTTATGTATAGGATTTGAATGACTATAGTAAAGGTATATAGCATAATGTATTTAAGCTATTTGTGATCCTCTTTAGGAAATCACCTATTTTGCTACAGTGGTACCATTCTTGGCACAGCTTTCAGGAGCACCAAACTTTCAGACTGTGTTCTTGGAAGAAACTATTAGCATTGAAAGGGATAGAGGAGGACTAAGCAGTATGTGACTGACCCAACTTTTGGTGGAGAGGAAGCTCTTTACAAGTCATCAGCATGCCCTGGCAGCATTGAAGTCAGGTAATATGTGGGTACACATTAATGGGACTGCAGTTAGATCAAAGGAATTGATTTCTCTCAAACAAAGTTGCTCTGTGTTTCTTGGGCTGCTAATAAAAGCGAAATTACAAGCTGGAGCACATTCAGTGAAGAATCTCCAAGATGGCTGGGAAACATGTGTTTGCCCTGTGAGGAGAGGCTGAGGGAATGGGGCTCATTCACCCTGGGGAAGAGTGGAAAGCTAACAATGACCTGTCAACACCTATTGAGGAGGTTAGCAAGGAAACACAGCCGGGCTCTTCACTGATATATACGGTAGGAGAACAAAAGGCAAGAGCTGTGAACTGAAATGGGAAGATTCAGACTGCTAGATAGAGCAAAAAACTATTTCACCTTGAAAACAGCTAAGCATGGGAACAGCATTGCTGGGAAGTCTTCATTGTAGGAGGATTTCAATGCCTGCCTAGAAGAAGCCCTGAGCAACTCAATCTGACCTTATGGATGACCCTGCTTTGAGCAGGGGATTGGTCCAGAGACCTCCTGAGGTCCCTCACATCTTGACTGGTCCTATGATCCTGTAAAATAGAAGACTTCTGCAGGCAGTCTTAAAAATCTCCTGTGAGCCATCTTGTGGCAAACTGAGTTCCCCTTTCCATATTCTATTATTGCCATGTTTAAGATAAACTAAAAATGTAGACAGCTAAAATGGACTTTATAGTGTACACCTGAAAAAAAACAAGAGGGTCTGTTAGACCTTGCAACTATATGTGCTGGACAATCTAGGCCCTATACTTTCTGGCTGCTTCCTAAATGCAATTTAGGCAGAAGAAGACAAAGTTTGGGTCAGATTAATCTTCCTTGCTTGCTGTCCAGTTCTTTTGAGACAGAAAGGGACCAGACACAGTAATGTATATAAGTGATGCATAGGAATAGCACACTAATGCTCCAGTCCTCACAGGGATCTGATTACTTGAGCTGTCACTGGGCTGAGGATTTTTAGATGTGATCAGGTTTGAAATGCAAAGAGTGTGATTAAACAGACCAGGTGTCAATGTTGGGATCACACTTTTCTAGCTGGCTATTAATGTGTTGTTAGCCAAAATGAGAAACTATGAGTTACTTACAATTTAAAGTCATAAGTTTGCAAAAAAAGCAGTTAACTGACTCCTATCCTACCTCAACAGAAAGTGCAGTGTGACTTTGGAAGGCTGTTTGTTTCAGAGATCTTGATACTGATTTAAAAAGATTCCATACTCTTGCACCTTTTGATATTTCTCTGTAGTATTGGCATCCTACTGTGCCCACACTTACAGCTTTGTCCTTCTCTAACATTTACTGTCTTCCTGACTGCATCTTCATATTCACCTTTTTAAACTCTTCACTTTTTAGCAGTGAATTATTTTATCAGAAAAAACTCACAGCATTTGCATCCTACTAAGAAACCTTGAACTCATTTTTTATGGCTGGTACAATGGTGACAATCATTTTCATTTGCACAGAAATTCATTTCAAAGCTTCTAACAAATTGGTGTATGGTGACAGGTGAAGAACTTTAATTTCATTACTAAATTGCGGTCATTTCAAAGGGTCAAAATAAGCATCTGTTTAATAACCTTGCTCTTGCAGAAAGCCATGTGAAAAGTTTGAAAGAGAGCGATTTTAAGTGTTTCCTTTTTAATGCATCTTAATATAAAGGAAATAATCTTCCACTTCAAAATAATCATTTTCAGAATCCTTATGCAGTTACGACTAAGTCCTAGCGGGATATAAAAATGCCATACTGCATAGGTATTTGCTGGAAATATTAATCTATCTGCAGTGCAGTACACTCGGAAGAGAAGTCACCCACCAAACTCAGATATCATGGCTTCTGTGTGTAGTGTCTTCAGTCATGTGTGGGCAGACTCAGGGAATCTAAATAGACTAACTGAGGAGACAGGAAGATGGCCTGTTTGCTCATAATCTTCACTCAGAAAGGTATTAAAAGCAGATGGTAAATCAGAGGCTTTCTTTGTCTAGTCACTAGAAAGTTATGCTCAGGAGCGATGTTTTGAAGATGCACATGTAATCAGAATGATGTTTCATTTCATCTGCTGAAAGTCTGATTACAAAGTAAGTACAGGGATGGAAAGAAGAGATAATTCTCTTAAAACATACATCAGCTCTTCTCTCTGAGCCAGCTCAAGTCTTTGTGAAAGTGTAGACAGAGCTTGCTACTCCTGATGCTGTCAAGGGCAAGATGTCAGCTGCAGTTGCCTAGTGGGACCCTTCCTTTCTCACGGTAAGCATGTTCACCAACTCAGCCTCCCTCTCTGTGGTAACAGCAGGAATGAAGGGCTGTTCAGGGGAGAGAAGCTGCATGAGATGCTGACATTGCTGGATCCCTTCTCCAGCCACAACTGCCTCAGCATTCTGCTGTCAGAGACATTGTTTACTTATACCTACAGTAAGGGCTCTGTCTCCAGGCTGGCTGCTGTAAAACCAGTGTGGACTCTGCATCATGGAAAAATTAGAATAGATAGTTTTTCCCTTGAGGATGTCTGGTTTCAAGGACACTTCCTGTGAAGTTTTTTTCCCAATTAGATTTCCCTGTTTTTATGTGAACTGAAATGCCTCCATGCAATTCCAAGGCATGAAGGGGAACAAGTGACTTAATTTATAAAGTAAATCTTGTCATGGCAGTCCAGCTTTCACACACAGAGAAGCAGACATTGTTAGTGAAGTTGATGCTAAAGGAACCTAAATATCTCAGTGTGATTTTCTTTTTAAGTCTCCAATATATAAGCTTCAGGAACCTAAATACAGTGGACAAAGTCTAAGAAAGAGTTTATCAAGCAGAAGACATCCAATAAATTCTTATGATATGACTTGTGTCCTAGTTAGTGTCATTTCTCAGAGCTTTATTAATGCAGCTTATATGTTAAAATGATAGATAAGTAAGCAATTTTTCTTCCCTTCCTGTTGTATTGAACCCTGAACAGTTTTCTGCTTCTCACATCAATAGACATTGTTCCAGCAGAATCATAGACTGTTTAGTTTGATGGAAGTTCAATTTCCTATAGAACTAGAGAAGTCTCTAGTTCTAGAGGTTAACTGCCTTTAGGTATTGTTTTGGCACAATGCTACCTGTAATTGACAGCTGATCTAGAAAACAACTTTTGTCTCGGGCAATAAAAGAGACTACTTGGTATAATTTCAGGATAAATAACAGTTTCTGTACATAGATGTCTGCATGTCTGGGTATTTATAGTTATTTGAATATCCATATACAAATTTAGTTTATGTGGTTGAAGAAATCCTCAGGATGATAGAGCTACCTCTCCATTCCCTCTCTTGCTCTCTCCACTTCCTCCAAGGAAAGACTACTGCTCTTTCTTCAGCCCAGCTGATATAAAGGCTTTAGGCTTCCATTTAGACTCTCATGAGGCTCTGAAGCATTAGCTTGGGTTTAATTGCTTATAACATCTACATTTTCAGATGCAGTGTTTTAGAGCTTTGAACTAGAGCAAATTATAAACCATACATTAGGAGGAAGCAGTCGGGCAAATGTATCTGGTCCTTCTTACACTTTTTGAAAGCAGAACACTTCACAGCTGCTCATGAATGCACCATGTTTCTATTTCAGGGTACACCTCCTGGCTGTTAAAATAGCTACAGAGCATGCCCAACACAGTGTTCAAAGGCTTTGAACTTTGCTAGGTCAGAAGTCTTCCAAAAGATCAGGAAAGCTAAGCAAGGACCATGTGCTTGGGCAAGGAGCATTTCTCACATCCCACATAGTTTTGAAGTAGCCTTGTTGAAAAGGAGTAGAATCTACAGTCTGGCGTTCTAACTCTTTCATGTAGAAACAGGTGGTGGATTTTTTTTAAATTTTTTTAAGTGTCCCCTAAAGGTATGGATTTTATGGCTTAAGCTGCATTGTGCAGCCTCTCAGCTCAACAAAATTTGTTTTGTCTTTAATTTTCAGGTGCATGTTGTACTGACACTGCACTGAGGGTGGAGGCAGAAACTGGGGAGAGACACTGTGAACTGTGTCACTCCACTGACCTCTGGGGAGTTGTGTTTTCTATTGAGGAAGATAAGACATCGCACTTCAGAAATAATTTTGTTTTGCTTTTCCCAAATTTCAACTGTATAGAGTAGTCATAAGCATTAAAGCCACGTTTCATTCCAGCAGGGATGCAGCTCAGTCTCATTCTATATTTAGTCAATTCAGAAGGATGAAACACAGCTCTGCTTGTCTTTTATATATAACTGACACCCACAGATGCTCCAGCAGAAGATGTAGTTACTGCTCGTGATAAAAATCTGACAGAGCAGTCAGAGCAGGCCAAGGATGAAAACTTTCACATTTACAATTTTGCTAGCTATTTCTTTACATGGATTCAGATTGGAGAAATCAATGGAAGAAGAGCATCAAGGTTTGCCAAATGGAAGATAACATCTTTGGCTTGGGGAGTCCTTGAGTTACTGGAGTCTGAGAGAAGTCTGTTTGGCCTTTACTCATCATTTTCTAGACAGCTACTGCTGACAGTGGTAGCAAGCTTTGTTTGACTTTTGCAAGATTATTTGCAAAATTGCTAATAATACCAGGCATAGAAGAACTGAACCTTTTTCAGGTCATAAGTATATGCTATTCAGATGTACACAGCAGTGCATAACTCCAGCTGTAGCATTTGGAGAAAACAGTACGCCAGGCTGAAGAAATTAATTGAAATACCTTGCTCAATTTTTAGCAAAGCAAAACAGAAGTAGCCAGAGACTTCCCCTGGGCTTGGGATGTCCCAAAGGAGGATAATCACAAACTGAGATGCTGACATTTCTACTAGGTACAAGAATAGAAGTTTGGGGTACTGCTTCTAAGGCAAGATAAAAAACATTCATATTCTTAAGTGAATATTTGGTTACCTTCTTTACCAAATGTATAGGAAATTAAAAACAAGTGGAGTGTCTTCTAAAGAGACTGCCAAGAAAGGAACAGGGCAGTGGTATATGTACTTCTAAAGAAACTATGTCAATCTAAGAATTAAGATGGATTTGGAATTCATAACTAAATGAAGGCATGAATGTAATAGTGTATGTCGACATCTTACTGGAAAGAAGACAATCAAATAGACACTAATGCCAAATATTTGTATAAGGTGTAATACTAATACTAATATAAGTCAAAGGAGATAAGATTCAAATTACAGTAGTTGACTCACTACTGCAATTTATAACATTAGAATTAATGGATTGGAATTCCAGGTGTGGATATATTCCAGGAAGGATATATTACTTGAGCCGCATTAATGACTGCTTGACCAGAATGGTAGAACATACAACTCCTGGATGGAGGATGTTACAAATGCAAAATGCAGACTCAACAGGAAATTGGAAAATCACTTAGACAAGAGACCTGTCAGAGACTGCTTTTATTGACATTTTGGTCATTACACAAGCTCTGCTGTGTCTCAGCGAGGATTATCAGCGTTTCACAGTGTACATCCTTCATTATTTATACACTTCACCACATGTTTATTAATTTCCCTCCTACTTCATAAAACTGGAAGAAAAATTCCTCATAACATGATGTTGAACTAGTGATAATCAGACTGATGACTGATTTTAAAAAGAACTGCTAGTAGCAAGACTTTTACCTGTGGGAAGCAGAATGAAAGCTCTCCCATCTACATCTCTTAATAAAGTTTTGTGTAATGAAGTAAAGTGCTGCTTCATTTATAAAGTACTAGGTATGGTTCTGATTGTTAGTGCTCTTTGAAAAAAATTTGTCTAAATTTCATTGTAGTATAACTAGATCAAAACAGTAATATTCAAATTTTTATCTTCTATATAATTTTAATGTGCTGAAAAGTACTTAGATAATTTTGGATCCATGAAACAACTGACATTTTTGGGTTTTAAAGGGCATTTTTAATCAGAATAAATTTGTATATTGTGCAACTAGAAAAACAAATTCATTATTTTTCAAATAAGTTTTAGCTATTATTACAATTGAGGATACCTTACTCTTGCCAAGAGAGCAGGACCAAATGGGTTCGTTTAAAAGTGAGTAAATCAGGAAAAGCAGTAACAGCTTCTGAGAAAAATTGTGCAGAAATGTAAAAAGCAAATGTAAAATATGAGGATATGGATCTGGGAGTGAGGGGGTTGTCAACTGTCTTAGAAAAAATGACATGTTGACACTCAGTTGAGAAATTATAGCACTTTTTTATGGGCAGCTGAAAAAATTCTAATACTAGTAACTCACTGAAAAAATCCTTACGCTAAACCAGCCACGGTGACAACTTTGACTGCTGTGTTATAAAGAAATGGAGTCCCTTATGAGTCACCATGCAGGGGATTAGAGGTGGGTTTTTGTTTGGTTTTCTGTGAGATCAAAGCACTTTATAACACAGCAGTCACAGTTGTCACCGTGGCTGGTTTAGTGTCTTCGGAACACCTAGAACCTGTAGCATACAAGCAAGTCCACTTAGGAAGAATATAACTTTTATATATAACTTCAAGCTCATCACACAAAGTTTTTCTTGGGGTTACAGCACTGCTTGTTTTCTTGTAGTTTTGTCTTGATTCTCCTCAGTTATTAATGTGCTTTTTAGCAAGGTCCTTTTCTTTTTCACAGATTCATATTTCCATTTACTCATATCCATATCTTAGGAGGTCTGTAGTTCCCAGAAGGAGTTCTTTTTATAATGTTTCTCTCTGTGCTGTTTCATTGGCATTTTTATGTCTAAGCAAAGTTTAATAATGGAAATTAGGGGAATTGAGCACTGCAGTGTGGGAGGACGAGAGAGAAAGACAGTGTTCTATTCTGAAAGGGAAAAATTTCTTTGTTGTTGTTGTTAAAAGAATGTGGGGGAAGGCTTTTTTTATTCATATGCTTCGTTCTATCCCTGGTGCTCTGTCTACAACCCTACCATGTCTTGTGCCATTGACAGTCAGTTCTTCTTAACAGTGGCTTGGACTGTCATATGCATAGATAAATTTTTTTCTCTATTCTTTAGCCAAACTTTCTGTAGAGAAAAGAAAAAAGGAAAAAGAAACTAGAAAAAAGGAAAGAGAAAAAAGGAAAAAAAAAGAGAAAAAAGGAAAGAGAGGAAAAGGAAAGAGAAGGAAGAAGAAAGGGACATAAAATTTTGTCAGGATCCTTCTGTCAGGGGAGAGATGATGCCTTAAAGTAAAAAATCAGCTTCCCATAGGTATATTCTGGGTAAGATTTCTTTGCTGGTGTTTTTTACCAGCCTACAGCTCTGTTTCCCACATTCTCATCAGCATATACTAACTTATGTGATCTTGGTCTATAGCCCTGGTGGTTGCAAAAAGCAATTTTTAAAGCAATTATAGAAACTCAAAACCCAGATGCAGCTACAAAGAATTCTCAATGCATTATTTAAAAGGCAGGAGAAGCTTAAATTTTTAATTAGTTATTAGGCCTGAAAATACCTATTTAGAGGAAGCCTCAGGTTTTGACTTCCCAATGGTGTCAACGTTGGAATCTAGTGAAACTAGTCTAGAATCCCTCCCTCATGCTAAACAGCAGCTGAAAACAAGAAACCAATGAAACAATCCCCCCATGTGAAAAAAAACTACTTTACCTGTTGAGTCTGTGTACGCAAACATTGATCTACTGAAAGGAGTTTGAATAATTGATTTGAAGCCTGATCTTTGCGTGGGAGTTCAGAAAGGTTTTAATTGATGCAGAATTCTTTCCATCATGTCAGAGCATTTTCTACTTCAAAAATTTCAGCCATTGTCTGATTCCCAAAAAGCTTAATGTGATTAAGAAATTTTAAACAGAAGTTCTTCTCAGCTGTAGAAGAATGAATGAAAACAAGACCTCAACCAAAACAAATTATAAAAAACATCCTCTCATATTCTTTCTTTTACACTGGTAAGGTACTAAAGTTCTTTGTAAACATTACCCAAATGACTTAGAAATGTTGGCTAATCAAAAGTCCCAAGAAATCCATTGGATAGATGGGCAAAATATGTAGTTTCCCTAACATCCCCAGGAAGGTATTGATAAGGATGAGAAAAGAAGAGCAGCCAGTTTCTGCAGACTTGCTGAGACAGGGACTGCTGCTCTGAGTCAAATATTTGTTGAAGGTCCCTGTGATTTTATCTGCACAGATTTTAATTTTATTTTTTTAGTGATTACTGCTTAGATAGAAGATATTCTGAAATACATTAATTACATATCAGAAGCAATTTTAATGGAGAAAACAAAATTGTGCATAATTTTCAAGTTTTCTTGAGCAAATATCTTCTCTAATAATTATTCATCCACTTTCTGCTTGAACATGCAGGAGCAGTAACACTTTCTGCTTGTCAACATTTACACAAAGACCATTTTATCAAGCTGAAATACTGATTCAGAATATTCAGGCTGATTCTGTTTTGCAAAAAATCTCATGACAAAACTGCTCTTGTCATCTGTAGTGGAAAGATTAGGATTCATAATCTAGTTCTCTGATAATGTAATGATGCAGGAGTTATGATTACAGCTCTTTCATAATAGCAGAGAGTGAGTTAATTCAGCCTTTTCTGAGATACTGAAATGACAAATGTATCACTTAATTCAAAGTATGACTACAAAGAATCACAGCTGGATGTCTCATAAGCCATCTCACACAGCATCTCTTTGACTTTCACAGGGTTATCAATGTTTTTTATACAGCACTTCCTTTCTTGCCACAATGTGTGTTACTATGAACGTATTTTAGTTGATTTGTTTAATAACAGGTAACCAGTTGGTATTAGTTGCACCAAGTATCTTATTTACTGGATGTGGATATTGTCTTCCAGTCTTTCCAGACCTCTGACCTCTGCACATTAGTATGTTTCTACAGCATTGCAAAAAGCAAATCAGAAATCAGATATTCTAATACTATAATATGCTGTACTATCATCTCATCAGTTTTTAATTCTGTCACTTACTGTAAGCCCAAATGGAATTTCCGGCACCAGAATGGATGCCCTCAAAAATGATCCCAGCACTCCAAATCTGAAAATACTGTGTTCACAGATTGAGGTCAAGGATTAGCAGTATGAAGCACATTAACAAAATGCTAATAGAAGTAAACCTTTCCTCCCTTCCTGTGCCTTTTATATCCTGGTCACTCCATAGTCATTCAGTCAGCCTGAGTCATTACAGTGTTATACAATGGGGATCCAAAAAGTGTTGCTTTATAATCAGTGCTGGAATCAAGTTATATACAAAATTTGGGCTTAAAAAGCTTGCAGGGAAGATGTGGCCGTCATGGTTCATGCAGTCCAGAAAATTTTAGTAGTAAGTAATAGTCACAGGAACAGTAATCAAAGGATGCCATGGAAGTAGGCATCATACACAATGAATGAAAAAAACCTGCCATTGTCCCAGAGCCTGGGGACTCCTCGCTGGGCCTGCCTGCTCAGCTGGCTGCTGTTTAGGCTGTGCTTCTGGCTGACCTTCCAGCTGATGCAAGGGTGCAGGAGAGCACCGTGAACCATGCCAATTCCATTCTGAGCGATGTACAGACACATGGATCCGACACCCACACAGCTCTCAGGGAGAGCCACTAGGATGGATAAGCTTTAGGGTGTTCAGCACTCCCTGCTGCCTGTGTGGTTGAACTGGAGGGCAGCTTAGAGCCTGGATGAGGGCGAGGGTTTTGGTGTACTTCTCTGCCCTGGGTCTGAGCAGCAGCTGGGTCTGTGGATCAACATGGAGAGACATTGGGCATGTCTGGGCTACAGCAAAGGCTTGAGGTTGTAATACAAACCCATATTATGAAGAAATAGTATAAACTCTTAAATAGGTTATTCTGAGACAACAGCAGAAGGAAAACATTATGCTAAGCTTAGTCTGATTATACAAAATTCTTTTGGAAGGATTCTATGGTTTATTATATAAAAATAATAATAATAACAATATTCCTGTTGTCTGTTTTCCCATAGAGGTGAATCTCACCATGTCCTTCATCATCTTTTCCCAGAAACATCTCTTGTTTTCTGTTGCTTTGTGTTGTTAGGGCAAACTTTTAGATTCCATTCACTACGTCTCTGCTTTCATTTCACTTTGCAACTATTCCCTCTTTGTATCAGCCTTGAATATAAAAAGAACTTTAATACTGTAGAGTTGCATTTAAATCAAAGAAAGAAAAAAACAGAGAGAAAAAAGAAAATAAGAAGACATTTGGAACAACAAGACAAATGAGTATTTATTTGAACATTTCTACAGCCATTTTTCTTGAATACCATGCTCTGCCTTCACTGCATATGAAAAAATATATTCACTTTTCTGTTTTTTCAAGTGTTCTTCTTTGGGTGACAGTGAAGTGGTTTAAGCAGTGAGAGTGAGTGGGGTGACTTCATTTGTGACACAAAGACATGACTGGCTGATCACCTGTGTTCCTAACCTCAAGGAATGTGGGAAGGAAATGTCCCATGAGCCCATTCTCTAAAGTACAGATGCAGTGCATTAGCTGCAAGGATGCAGCAGGAGCAGCTTGGGGAGTCGCTGGGGAATTGTTCTCATCCATGTCTCCCTGCTTTAGCTCTTGCATGCCTCCCCTTCAGTCCTGTCCCTGGATCCTTTGAAAAAAGTCTCTGATTGGCAATGTTCTGCAGGCAGTTTTGCTTTCAGAGTAGCTGTTAGTAGGCCTGTAGTGTACGTAGAGTCTTTCAGAAACAATGAAGGAATAAGTGGAAAACATTTAAGGGTTTCAAACAAACATGGTTTCATCCCCTTTTTGCTATTGTTCAGACACATATTTTATTGTAAGCCAAGGCTTGAGTATCAACTTATAGGCTGGTGTCCCTTCCTGCCTGTGTATGTAAAAATAATTTGATAGGCTGAATTGATCTGGTCTGCAAAAATCAGTATGCATCTCTCTCCATGTGGCAGGACATTAACTGAATCTCTGTCTCTCACTTAGGGTAGTGGGTACTAATCTGTCAGAAAATGGAAACGTGTTGACTGTGTTAAATCTGCATAAGGACAGGGAAAATGGGCAGAAGAATGGGAAGCACCTTAAGTTTTAAACATTGACTTGTTCTTTGAAATTCTATTGCTCTGTTTAAGAATTTCATTTCAAACAGTTGTCCTGAACAACTCTCTTTTGTTTCTAATTGATTTGCTAAATGGGAAAAAAGTATGGGGAGTTTTATATAAATTAGAAAAAAAATGGATTTCTGCATAAGTACTACTGAGTTTGTATTAGAAGAAGGCTTCTTTTTGCCTTTTTTCAGAAGATGAAGCATTTTTACAGGAGGCTTTCATCCTCATTTCTAGATGAAGCCAATTCACAAACAAAGGTCAAACAAAGCATCTAATTTTTTTGGCATTTTCCTACTGCTGAGATGATGTACTCTTTTAGCCTTTCCATGAGTCAGACTTAATGAACAAATCTGGTAGGTTCATTGACATATGCTCACCAGCCAGAATCCTTAGCGGTAATGGCTGGCTATTCCATTTGTCAAACAATTCAGTAAATACACTGTGGGAGAAAAGGTTCTCCTCTCCAGGGCTGCTAAGGAAGCTAAAATGCTTCTTTCTTCATCTTTGTTTAATTTTTCATTCAGTTAATGAAATAATTGAGAATCAGGCCTTAAAAATATGATTGCTTTATTAATAATGGATGGGCACCATTAGAAAGGGCTAATCAACCTATTAGACTATTTCTTTAATAACATGTGCAATATAATTTCAGCATTGTAAAGCTCTCATTTGAAGGGATATTTTTCCCAGTTGGTTGCATTTTCATTATTAGTGATTCACCTAGTGCAAGTGGTGAATTTAAATCTGTTTCTCAACTTGTGATTGCTATCAACTGAAATATACTGGACTGGATTTTCAACAGGTGTAAGGTCATATAGCATTATTTATGTGAGATAAATACACTGATTTATATTACCCAGAACCTTAAGCTGCAGTTCAGGCCAGCTCTCAGTGGAACTGGGGATCGCTCATCCACCCCTGGCTGTCTCCAATGTACTCCTAATGTCCCATGTGCCCACTTCCTCTCCTCCACTGCCTGACCTGCAGGGGCACGGCTTTTGTGCTACACAAGCCACTGGTATAGCTTTTCTGGTTTTCTCCCTAGCCTTCATTTCAATTAGTGTAATTAAGTTAAGCATGGCACCAGCTCACATTTAGTTATAATCACAACCTGAGACTGGCTTTTCAAACTCATTTTTCCTGTGTGTTCTTACGTGTCACCCTCTTGCACGCAGCAGTAGTTTTGAAATGCTATATATAATCAACAGTTTGTAGAAGGAGTATCAGTAAAATTGAACAGGACTTTATGATGTGTTTATTAACTGTAGTGAGAGCTGGATGGCATTCTAGAGATCTGCACACTCTTCTCATTAATGTAATTATTTTTAATAAACAATGCATGTTAGTTACACCCCATGTTGGAACAGCATGAGTTGGGACATGCCTTTAGTAGAAATATGTAACATGGAAGAACGGGCTGAAAGACAGCATGGACTGAAAGGTGCTTAGTAGTGGATTTGTGTTTTGTCAGTCTCATTTTTTATTTGCAACAGTAG
Source organism: Dicrurus megarhynchus (assembly GCA_013399195.1). Taxonomy (NCBI): domain Eukaryota; kingdom Metazoa; phylum Chordata; class Aves; order Passeriformes; family Dicruridae; genus Dicrurus; species Dicrurus megarhynchus. Next base: position 1,088,691 of record VXAD01004646.1, on the reverse strand, counting down.
TTGGAAGAGATTTTGTCAAGCTATATGCTGCAAATGTGCTGGTAATCTCATGATTTCCTGTCGTTTCTGCTATAAATTGCACCCTAAAATTCTGGCAACATAGCTCAGCAATAATAAAGCTTCATTTTATTTTGGATAAATATGTGTATAACATAGGTATAATTAGATACACACACATAGTAATATGTGCAATACATATGCACGCATGTATACACTCACTCTATGTGTGTTTATAAATATCTTTCCAACAAACACAACAATTGCAAGAAACTCTGCAAATCCAATATGTTGAGTTTTGGCAAGATTTTCAGAACTATTTTCTTAGTCTTTTTATTTTAATTGGTGGTATTCTTTGGCCACTGGGAAGAAGCTGTTCCTAGAGGTGTCTCCACCAATGGACCAGTCTTTTTGCAGTTCCTCTGAGTGCCCTGATAAAGAACTGCAAGATCTCATAGCACACTGTCCAGGAAAGGGAAAGAAAGACACCTTCAGTCAATCAATGTTTCAGCTGCCAAAGCTAAATCAGCAATGATATTAATGTTTACGCCCATGTGTGATGTAGAACCTTATAAGAGCCTGGGAGAATCCCAACTATAGGGCCCTATCCATGTGTGCAGTGTGAACAGCAGTGCAAAAAAGTCAAGTGCCTCCTGCCAGTATGTCAGTATCTGCAAGAAGAGATTCTTTGTGAGCTTTTCGGATTACACACTGAAATCTTGCTTCCTTTAATCTTGGCCACATCACCTCTCAGTTCTGTCCACGATGTCAGCCTGAAGGTTTCCTTACCCTTCAGATCAGAGATGAAGTGAAAACTGAATACTGGAAACCTCAGGTTTCCAATACAAAGTGTATTACACCATAAAAAAGTTATTTGAGGCTACCAACAGTTATAAATCCTGTAGACTAATAGGCTGGGTGACCTTGTAATCTATCTACCCACTCAAATTGATATTAAATGATGGGAAAAACACTTGACAGGCTGCAGAAGAAATCATGAATTCACATGAAAATGTGCTTTTTACAAAGTTTGGTTAGAATAAAACAATGAAGGAAAGCTTTTCACGCCTTTCAAAAAAGAATGTATTTCGCCTGTATTAACATTCCACTTTTGCCCTTGCCTTCTGGCTTGACCTCTTCTTCGGCTGTTAAGACAGTCTTTTGTTGAAGAAGATAGTGGAAACCTTTACATCAAAAGATAGTACCATAATAAGATACAGTGCTATGTCTAGCCCTAATTTCTTTCTACTTACCTTTTCTTTCCTTCATGCATTTTCAGTTCTTTCTTACCTCTATTGCTGTTGCTTCTCCCATTTTTTTATCATGAGACTGGCTGAATGTATGAATTGTGCAGGCTAATAAAATAACTTTTTCACAATCTTTTTCACATCTCACTTTTATTCTTCAAACTTCAAACCCAAAAAAAGAAGAAAACCAACAAGGAAATAAAATTACTTATTACACAAAATAAACCCAGTTGTGAATGGTTTATTCTGTTTGCAAACCCCATTCTTCCCTCCCCTTCTTTCCTGTTCTACACAGATCCTGCACTTACACCTGCAACAGTAGCAGGAAAAAATGTTCTTTTCTCCCATTAATTGTTTTGGAGATACTGCTGGGAGAGGTTTTCCTTGGGACGTAGTGCCGAACACAATTAACACTGCTAATAATTTAGGTCATTCTAGAAAATCCAAAGAGATATTTTCCAAGGTAATTCACTGCATTTCTCTCCTTTTATGAAATCCTGTGACAGAGCAGTGCAAATCCTGCCTGGCCTTCCTTCAGCACACTGTAGATGTGTGTGCAGTAGGTTTTTGTTTTTCTGGAGGTCTTGGCATATTGCTCAGCTGGGAGCAGCCGACTTTTCATGCTACAACCCCAAGTATAGCAGGAAATACCTGCTAGGCTGCTCCACACCTCTGTTTGGTCCATCATTTTCTGGGCACAACATATCTCTGAGACTTCAGCTTGACACAAGGAGATAAGGATGGCTGGTATAAGGAAGGGTTTCCAGGGCCTGGAGGGCAATGTGTGCCTGTGGCTGGAACCAGAGACAGAAATACCTCTGCAACACCCTCCAAATGAAGTGGCCTGACTCCTCCTGACTACCCAATTAGGACCATTGATAAGCAAAACTCATTGAAGAGTCCCTGTAATGATGTAGAAGAGCTGAAATAACACCAGTATTGTTAGTGAAGGTTAAAGGGTATAACATACATAACAATATATTTTAGTATTACCATGATTTTCTGTCTTCATACAGTTTGAAAATCAATCCTCCAGAAAGGCTCATTTACTCTTACACTCCTTAGGTGCTTTTGACTGCTGCCCTGTCCAAGAATATACATTTAAAATCTGAAAAATCAGAATATGATTCTGTGTCCATTCATGCACCCTGACATGGTGTCTCTGGCTTCAGCACCTCTGCATGAGTCAAATGAAGCAGAGAAGGGCAACAGCAAAACATCCCCTTCCCAGCTGTATCCGAGTGGAAAATGATTCTCACCTTATTTCCTCCTTTTTCTTGCATACCCCCCCCGCACACGTGATGTGCACCAGCAGTTCCCAGGATCTGTCCATCCAGTTGTCTCTGCAGTGGTTTTCCCCCATTGAAAAAACAGCTGCTCTTCCTATTCCAGATCTTGCTTGTTATTGATTACCTGCTACTTCTCAACTTACCTGCTCATCACAAGCTTTTATATTGCATGTGATTCTTCTCTCAACTTACAGTAAGAAGTCTATAAGCTATAACTGGAAAATTGCACCTCTTCCAACTGTGGGTAGCTTATTTAGCCAAGATAAATTTTGCATGTAAATGAAGCATATTGCATGTCAATTGAATTGAAAAGTGACTCTTAAAACTCTGTTTACCTTTTATTAAGTTTCAAAATTATTATGCCCTATACCTAAATTAAATTTAGAAGCATTTCATTTTCATTTTTGTTTATATTGCTATATAGTCTTTTTTAGCTAATTAATGTCTTTTTGGCTTATTTGGCATTCCCAGCAATAGTTTCTCATGCAGAATATAATTGAAAAATGAAAAAATAAAATTTCAATTAAAGATTATTAACCTTCTTCACCTATTATTTTCTAAATTTGCATATTTGTGGGATTTTTTTACCAATTTAAGCAAAATGACTTGTGACTGTAATTATAAACCTATGACAGTTTTTGTATTGATTTAAATCAAAAATGATGCTATATAAATTCTTGATCTTATCTTTCTGACTTTTATGCTGGAGTAGCTACATACAGAATTTTTAGGGCTTTGCAGATTATCACTTAAGGGTGTGGAAATCTCTGATTGTGAGTGCTTTATCACATCTTCCATGGGGCTTCAAACAGTAATTAAGGAAGTTTCAGTACTGGCCCTGTGTCTATGTTGTAGTTGCTGACATCATTAGTTGATTAGAGTAATAATATTCTCTAAAAGAGTCTTGAGCTCAGTTTTGGTTGCAAAATTAAGATGAACCTGAGAAATTGTGAATAGTTTCTCATCTTGGTATCTAAATTTACTGCAACAAAGGGAAATTTAAAAAATAAAATCATTGTCTCGATATAGTCTGGGGCTATAGCTAAAGAGGATCAAATTTCCTCATTCTGAGAGTCTGATTTTAAAACCAGGAGTTCATTTTGATATGTTTCTGAATTATTCTTGCTGTGACTTCATTCTTCTCCCTTGAAAATTTCAGTGTGTTTATCTGATAAAAATGGGACTGGTTCCATTTAGATATCCTGTGATTTGGTTTAGGATGGTAGATGAGCTTGAAGTGCTGAATAGTTAATGATCTCACTAGGGACATGCTCTGAAGCCATATTGATTGAAGCATTTAAATCACAATTGAACAAATTTGTGGTAAATATCCAGTGCAGGAGTTTTCTAAATTACTTTCTCCTTCAAAGGAAGTTGATGTTTAAACCTATTAAAGGTTATTATTTTTATATGGCTTTTTTTCTAAATTAAAATTGAATGCTTCAGTAGAATTGACATTAATCTCCTTGAAGCTGGAATACATTTGCTACAATGTAAAGCAAAACAGATGTGCATCCACACCGATATCACACTGGTACTTTATATATTTCATAGAAACTGCAGATGTTAACTGAGCATACCTGACATCAAATAGGTTATCTAATATATTAGACTGCAAAAAGATACCTAGGCTGTTTCTGTGAATTAAACTACTGTGGTTACCCAAGGGGCGTACACTGTATATATATATTTATAATTCCTTCCAAATTAGAGGACTGGGCAATCACCAACCTTATGAAGTTCAACAAGGGAACGTGCCCGATTCTGCACCTGGGATGTACAGACAGACTGGGGAAGGAGATGCTGGAAATCAGTGCCAGGGAAAGGGACCTGGGGGTCCTGGTTGAGGGAAAGTTGACCATGAGCCAGCAGTGCCCTGGCAGCCAGGAGGGCCAAGTGTGTCCTGGGGGGCATCAGGCACAGCATCACCAGCCGGGCAAGGGAGGGGATTGTCCTGCTCTGCTCTGCACTGGGGCGGCCTCACCTCGAGTGCTGGGGGCAGTTTTGGGTGCCATAATATAAAAATGATATTAAACTTTTGGAGAGCATCCAAAGGAGAGCCACAAGGATAGTGAAGGGCCTTGAGGGGAAGCCAAATGAGGAGCAGCTGAGGTCACTTGGTCTGTTCAGCCTGGAGGAGACTGAGGGGAGTCATTGCAGTCTACAACCTCCTCACAAAGAGAAGAGGAGGGGCAGACACTGATCTCTTCTCTGTAGTTACCAGTGACAGGACTCGAGGGAATGGCCTGAAGTTGTGTCAGGGGAGGTTTAGGTTGGATATTAGAGAAAAGTTCTTCACCCAGAGGGTGGTTGGGCACTGGAACAGGCTCCCCAGGGGAATGGTCCCAGCCTGACAGAGTTCAAGAAGTGTTTTCAGGCACATGGTGTGACTCTTGGGGAAGTTCTGTGCAGGGGCAAGAGTTGGACTTTGATGATCCTTGTGGATCCCTTCCAATTCAGCATATTCTGTGATTCTGTGATTTGGGGAGATTTTAGTTGCAAATATTTCCCTAAGTCTTCCTTCTGGGAAGCGGCAGTAACACACATGTACACTAGTCAGAGTTCTGCACACTTTGGTTTTGTCCCAACTTGGGGTAATATCTGAACACGGAAATGGTTCATCTGAAAATGGTGAAATGGTGTAGCTGATGCAGTTGTTATGCTTGACTCTAACCCTTTGTTTACTTAAAGTGCTACTGTAGTATAGTGATATTTTCATTTCACATCTTCAGGAAAGTCCTTTTCATTTTTCTAATGACTTTTAACATTGTCCATACTGTTTGGGAGTCATTTTTTGTAGCCCTCATCATCTCTTTAAATGCTAATATTTTCATTTTTCCCTTGATAGCTGATCTTCAAATCTACTAAAAGTTCACCTTATGTGCTTTCTTCTTTTTCTTTCAAAACTGTTTTTAAACAATACTTTTGCCTTTATACCTTTTTATTCCCTATTTCCATTTTTAAGGTTTTATTTAATTCCCTGAAATGTCAGCTCAGTTCACCTGCCTCCTACAACACATCTTGTTTTAATTTAAATCTTGACTCTCAAGTAGCTACTGTCTCTCAAGCTTTTTCCTCTTTTTTTGTGTCCTGAGTTGCTTTTCTCTTAGAGCTGTGCAGTCAGTCATGTTTTCAGCTTTCTATCACTTGACCTCTGCAGGATCATTATTTTCACTTGGTTCCCCATATTGTTCAGCTTCCTAATGTTTATGTTTATAAAAGTAAAGTTACTTCAAAGGAAGCATTTTCCACCCTGTAATACATACTGAGGTTGAACTTCTTGTTGCTGTACTATATCTTAGGCTTTATATCAACAAAAGTAGTTAGAGTAGCATACACCTACATGCAAGAGCAGATAGCTGGGGGAAAAAAAAGTTCTCAGAAATGAAAGTTCTGTAGAACCTGATAGTCAGAAGAAACCCATGTATATCTATGCCAGGTCTTGCATTTGACAAGTTTATGAACTCTGGGAATCTTTTATTTTATGTTTGACAGAGGATAAAAACTGCACCAGTAAATTAAACACTTCATAATATCTAGAAATACTTAATTTCAGGGATCACAGATTTTAAAGAATTCATGAGAAAAGCAGATGAGTTAGTATTTTACATAACTCTGTCTTGCATCCCTTACCACTGGGTCTTGTAACTTCTTTTAAAATATGTCTGTAATTCCTAAGGTCATTGATCTTGAGAGAAATTGGTGAATTAAGATTCCATTATAAAAAGAGCTTTCCCGGTATTTCCAGTGTTTGCCAATAAGACCACTCGGAATATAACTTGGGAGTTCTGGGTAGCCAGAAGATGTCCAGTCACAGACTGCAACTATCACAGGCTAAGTCATGAGGTCCAAACTGGAGTCTTTCAAAGCTCTTTCAAGTTTGGTTTTTTTGGGGCTTTTTTTTTTCCTTAAATCAGTGTCACTGGTAACTAATGTTCAACTTTTACAAGTTCTGGTCGTACAATTGAGGTATACTGTAATACCTGCGAGAGAAAGATCCAAAAAGATGGCCAAATGCTTTGATCTATCTGTTGTTCACTGTGAATATTTAGGGATGCTTCTGCGTGATGCTTTTTAGTGATACATGTATATTAATATTTTTATTTTTATAGTTTACAGCAGAATAGATAAGTGCTATGTATTTCTTTTTGAATGAATTGAACAGTGCAGATGAAATTAGATGCTCCAGGGCTCACAAGAAACCCTTTGGTAGTGCTGGGAATGAAACCTTGCTCTTTCCAAGTTCCCTTTCTCATGGGACACTGACAAAACTATGTGAGCAGCACATAGGCATGTGCCCAAAGGCAGTCAGCTGTAGAAACTGAGCCTGAGGAGGTAAGAGGAGGTTGTGACCACAGGCATGTTTTCTCTTTTAACACACCAGAGAAATTCCTCTCTGAATTCTTCTGGACAAATTTCAGCAACAGGAATCAACTACCTTGTTTCGGATATTGTTTCTAAGAGAATATAAATACCTAGTCCAAACTCACTCACAAGTTTCTACTCATTTCCAGGTTTCAGGAGCTTTAAAAATCTGTCAGTTGCCTTGAAATAATTTTTTCTTCCTTCTTGATAAAACTTGTTCCCTCTTCTTTCACTTAAATTGAAAAATATCACAAGCCAAGTGGTGGCATAGCCATTCCTACAGCCCTGGTTTTAGCTGTGCAGATATTCACACAACAGTTCTCCCTCCAGATTTTCCACAAATCTGGTCCAGATAGTCTCAGAAGTCGGCAAATCATTCCTCCTTCTCGGGACGCTGACCCCAGATTAGCAGTGCTCATATGGAAGTCCTCCTCAAACATTTGCTTCAGTTTCATGAAATTACCTTTATCAGTGAAGCTGATGCCTCATGTGGTCTACCCAGAATCTGTTGCTTCCCTGCTGATCATGTTTGGAAAAACCAACCTTCTCAAAGAAATCAATGTCTTCAGAAAAAAAATAGAGACCGAAAACAAAACATGATGATTAACCACCTTTCTGCTTTTTCCAAGCGAGACTCTGAGTTTTCCCCTGCCCAATGTAGTTGGGCACCAAGTAGGGGATATTTGTCCATATTTTACAGGTGAATCACTAATGTAGCTATACTAGGAAATTATTTTTATTCATAGAATTATGTGGTATGATCCGAATAATGCATGACAGCAAATATTTCAGTAACAAAAAATATAATTAAAGTGTCTAGAGAGGAACTTCTTTGTTCTGTAGAGCAAAACAGGCAGTTGTTTGGGGGCTTATGTTTCTCCTCTTGCATTCACAGAGGAATCTATTTGCATTTATCATATCTATCTTCTTCCTGTGCATCCCTCAGGAAACATTTTTTTGAAGACTAGGAAAAAATAAAACTAAATATGGCACAATAATATCCTCTTTTAAGCTCAACACAGTAATTTATATCTATTATCTAGCATATATTATTTTAAATACCAGAAAAAATTATACCCTAGAATGAGCTGTGCTGCACACTGAGTTTTAATCTCCTTCTCCCTAGCAACAATCAAAAGAAACAATAAGGGCAATAAATAGCCAAATAGGGCATAAGAAATGAATAAAAATAGTGTCTCTGTTTAGGGAAATGGATCTTTAATCACTTCTCCTCTGATGTCCCTAAAATTGAAGGTTAGAACAATTAACAGATTCAAAGAGCAGTTTCAAAATAGCCTCAGAAATGGTCTTAGTCTCCAGAACAATAGGCCTTTTCAAAAATAAACATGATAATACCATGGGGATCTTGCTGACTTCAGGAAGTTCAAAAGACATCCATTCTCCCACCCACAGAGAAAAGGAGAAGCAGCAGCCTCAGGCCATGTCTTCACTGAAAAAAAGGCATGTCTTTACACTGCATTAAATTTAGATGGCGGAGGTGTTGCTTTACTATGACAGTGGGGGCAAAAGTAAGGTAGTTTTATCTTTCTCATAGTCAATTTGAGGTCATCCTTGTGCTGAGGTACAAAGACAACCTTGATGAGGCTCAGGAATAGTTTAAAGCTAGGAGTTTAACAAGTTTTAATGGTCATCCTGTGATATTTATTTAAATGCAAAATGGAAATGGTTCCCCATATCCATGAGGAGTCAAGCCTGAATATGTCGTACACCAGTAAGCTGACAGCAACCCTACAGCAGGAACTAAAACTGCAGCTGCTCCGACTTTCCGTGTTGAACAGAGGTTATATTAAAATAAATGACGGTGTCTCTTTCAGTGCAGGCTCAAAGGGTGGGTTTTGTATTTCCAAGTGCCAGTCTCCAACTGAAAGGGCTGAGTGAAGGGTTGAAGATATCTGTATTTGGGTGAATAAGTGGTAATCTAGGTAGCTCTCTGCTGCATTGCTCTTTGCTCTCTGCACTCTGCAAAGAAGCTGAAGTATGTTTTAGTCGTATATTCATTGGGATTTTGTTGTGTTGGAGGTAAATGATACCATGTTCCTTGTTCTACTGTAAAATGTTATCTGTAGCATGCAACTAAAATGAGTATTTTGTTGCTTCTTTTTAGCATTGGATGCTCATGATATAAAATAGATTCTGCTGATGGAATCCAGCACAGTCTTCAGCTGTGAACCATTGTGATAGGGAAACTTCTCTTACCTCCACCAGTCACTGACTGGTGAAGCAGAAACACTGCACTTGTTCTTAGAGAGCTTGCTGTCCCCTGAGCATCATTTTACCTCACTTCCCTCTGCATAAATGACTGCAAAAGAAGAAGACCTGAGCCTGTATGTTGGCTGAGCGTGTAGATAGCTGTAGACTCTGTAGATAGCGGTGCATGGAAATCTCCAATATCATCTGCGTGTCAACTGAACATCACTGATGATCCAGAAGTAAAATTTTGTTATGTTTACCTTCAAAGAAATTAATTAGAAATTAATTAGACATGTAAATGTTCAATTAGTTTTAGTGGTTGAATATTGTCTCCTTAGGTAGGTTTTTGAAACAATGAACACACCCTGCACATTTGCAATCAAATCTTTATAGCTACCCTCACAAAGGGTAACTTTGCTACAAGAGATGGAAAAGAAAAGGGTGCAAATTTTCACTTAAATTCAGCCTTTCTTCTCTTCTGTGAATAATTTTCAGGCAGAACTGCATTTCTGTCAACTTGTTTGTTACTAAAGATTGTGTCAGAAGCCCCATCTGGGTATGTACTATAACTCTGTGGCAGCAATTTATGTTCAGTAAAAGTGAAATTTTAAAGATTTTAGTGTGACTACATTGCCATGGGAATATATAAATGCTTCTACAGGCTGGGAAAAGAGTGGCTAGAGAGCTGTTTGGCAGAAAGGGACCTGGGCATGCTGGTTGACATTCAGCTCAATATGAGCCAGTAGTGTGCCCAGGTGGCCAAAAGGCCAATGACATCCCAGCCTGTATCAGGAATAGTGTGGCCAGCAGGACCAGGGTAGTGACCATCCCCCTGTACTCAGCACTGGTGAGGCCACACCTCAAGTACTGCATTCAGTTCTGGGCCCCTCACTTTAAAAAGGACATTGAGGACCTGGAGCATGTCCAGCAAAGGGCCACAAGGCTCATGAAGGGACTAGAGGATGATTTATGGGGAACAGCTGAGGGAGCTGGGTTTGTTTAGTCTCAGAAGAGGAGGCTCAGGGGGACCTCAGTTGCTCTTTACAACTCCCTGAGAGGAGGCTGTAGTGAGGTGGGGCCCATGTCTTCTGCCGTGACTGCAGTGGGAGGCCCAGAGGAAATGGCCTTAAGCTGAGACAGGGGAGATTCAGATTAGATATTAGAAAAAAAAATAACCATTAGGGTGGTCAGGCATTGGAATAGGTTTCCCAGGGATGTGGTGGAGTCACCATCCCTGGAGGGGTTTAAGAGGTGCTTGGATCCGGTGCTGGGTGATGTGGGTTAGTGATTTAGGGGGTACAGTGATAGTGCTGGATGAAAGCTGGACTTGATGATCTTAAAGGTCTCTTCCAACCTTGACAACTCTGTGGTGCTAAGTACATCAGTGACCAAGGTCTTTGATGCACACAGAGAACTTGTCACAAATGCATCCTCTCTTGTTAGCCTTTCAGACAACTCAAACTTCTATTCTTCTCAATAAGCACACACTTCTTGCAGAAGCTATGCTTTCTCTTGGAAATTATGCTTCAGCAATCACATCTTCTAGTCTTCACCTCTTCTTTTTCTCTTGTCTTTTTCAAAAGTCATCTTTACCTCTGGATAAATTATGTTCACCTGGCTAGCTAGCCCCACCCAAAACATTCACACTTTATTCTCCTTTTCTCCCTCTTAAGCACTAATCTGTAGCGCACAAATTCTTTGCATATGGGTTTGGAGTTGTTTAAAAAGCTAAGAGGGAAGAGGGTAATTACAGACAGGTACTGTTGAGGAAAAATTCTTTGTCTTTGTTGCCAGAGAGCAGCTCCAATACCATGCAGCAAAGTCAGAGCTTTTGAGGAACTGGAGGTCTTTCCATTCAACTAATGGATTCCTATAGTCCTGTTGAAATGGTCAGTGTGATGGTGCAATCAGGGTTGACAGATGCCCAGTGCCTCCCAGAGCAGTGATTTTGTTTCATCTAAAGAGATAAAAAGCAATACTGCCTGACACAGCAAGGTCTTTGGAGCCTTTCGTCGCAGGATACATCTTTCTACACTTTGCTCCTAAGCGCTCAGTATCCCATAGCAACCTCTTTTCTTCAGGGAGCTTTAGATTTTGACATATCATTAATACATGAGTTGAGGAAGCAAAGCTGCAAAGCTGGAGATTGGTTCATGGATTTAGCTGAGGTAAATAGCAAGGAAATTTAAAGTCAGGTTGAAACCAATTTTATGGTACTTCCTGTGGGATTAATGCCTAAATTTGTTTGTCTGGTAATGAATAAAAGTTATCACCTGCAGGTGCAGGTAGAAATTGCAGAGGAGAGGTGTTTTTAAAAAGGAGAGCTGCAAGATAACAACGCCAAACATTTTTTTAAAAACTAGTGTATTTTAAAGCACTAGCTGCTAACTGAAGAAGAGGGCTAGTGAAATTCATTCAGTACGGAGGTACTGTGACCTGCGTGGCTATAGAATAGATATTGTTGAGGGGACAGCTGGACCACTGGGAAAAAAAAGTAGGGTGAAGTATAAGCTTCATATATTCATGTATACTTGGTATGTAACAGACTGAAACACTTGAAATTACGACTGACTCAGTTCATCCCTTTAGTATGTTGAGTCTTCAGCTCCTGGAGGGTAGTTGTTCCCTTTTTTGGCTACCAGTTGCTCCAGCAGAGGGCAAAATATGAGATAAAAATAAAAAAGGTAATATGGAGATGATAAAGAGCAATCACTATATATGCTGACTGTATTATTCAGGAATATTTATTGACTAACCTCAAACTTTAACTTCTGTCAAGCTCAGAATATGGTGATTGACCAGCATCCAAAACCCCTTTCCTCTGGAGTACACAGGGCCTTGCTCAGCAAGAAAGATGCAAGCGTATTAGCACCTCCACATGTGTACTGCCTACTTATAATGGCTTATATTAATATTTGGGTTATATAAGGAGGAAAGATGTTTGGATGCAGGCATGGAACCAGATTCTTCTTTTATTTACAAGATGCAGATCTTAGTTTCCCACAAGATGCTTGCTGATTCACCTGAAGGCAGTTTTTGAAGTAAGAAACAGGCCAACAAAAGAATATGAGGAAATAAAATACATTCATGAATTTTATCTGCTGCTGTCTCTTGGTGCAAATTTGGAAGAATATGGCTTCAGATTTAAAATATAGTTGTTTGGAGTTGTGGGTGGAGGGAACTGAGGAAGAAACTCAGGAACTTCAACAACCAATATGGTGTGGAATAATTTTACATGGAATTGGTTCATTTATTCCAGAGGAGACATGAAAAGGAACCTGTATACTTCATCTGGAGAGAATAGATGATAGGCTGCATAAATACTTTACTCTTACGTCTTATTTTACCAGTGCTGACACAGAGCAAGGTGTCTGAATGCATTTTGGAAAGACAAGCTTCTTCTGCTCATACTTTATTGCAAGGACATATCTAAAGTTGCTGATCTAGTAAATCAAGCAGAAGGTCCTGCTTCGTTATTTGTGATTAATTGTTTAAGTGTAAAATGATGATAATTTGGATCGACATGGTAACTTCAGTTAGGAGATAACATTAGCAAAGACCCTTCTCTCTGAATGCACTTGAGCTACAGAACATCTAAGAAATGGTAAAAATAACATTTTAGATATTGAACTTTCTAAATTAGATCTGACATTTTGCATTAGTTTTTCAGCCTTAAATTTTGTAAATGCATCTAGAAGATTCTGGGAGAGAAATGTCATCATATGTTCTGATCTCTTGCCCAGTGTAATTTTCCTTAGGACAAAATAATGTTTTAGACAGTAGCACAGTTAATTTGTCTATGTCCAGCCTGAAATCTCAACTTTAGATGTTAGGGAAAGAAAACAGGATGCTACTTGCTAGAGTATTCAAGAAGCCTGTCAGAAAAAAAAAAAAAAAACCAACAACAATAATAAAAGAAACATCTGTATGAAAAGCCTTACCTCAGATAGCCTTTGGCTTTATTGAGCCTGAAAACATTCTAGTCAGAGAAATGCCTCCAGCAGATATGAGATCCCCTCTAGAAACTGTGGAAATGCTGTGGCTCTTCAGAAAATGGCCATAGCCTTGGAAGTGCTGGACACGTATATAGATAAAGGGTTACTGCTATTTTTTCTTCAATCCACCATATCTGCGTATCTGATGCACCATTTAGAACACTTGTTAATATCTGCTGGCCAGGCTGTTCCCAGCCTGGCTCGCAGGTGAACGGGGTCCGATGCCCGCGTGAACCAGCGACTGAATTGATGGTAACTGAGGTTTGCGTGCCTCAGTTTACCAGTGCAGCCCAACGCCTCCTCACAGCATGTAGGCATGCTGTAGCCAGCAGCGGAAGGTACGGAGAAAAGAGTGGAAACTCTGTCAGCTGCATTCCAAGTTTATTTTCTCCTGCCCTCGAGAGGGCAGGGGCCAGTTAGCTTGAAGGGGGGCTAAAACAGAGAGACCCCGGTTGTTCTCTCGCAGAGAGTTTTAAGGTGTTACATCATCAGGTAGAGATAACAGAATGAACCAATCATGAAAGAAGGTACATGATAATAAACCAATAAAGACCCCTCAGGGGAGGAACAATATCAAACTAACAAGTAACAAGACAGCTAGAGGGTATTTCAAATCACGCTGGCCTGTTACAGGACTTGAAACTTCTGTGAGTGACATGCAAGGGGTATATTGCTATGCTATAGGATAGCAACAAACACTGAACAAATTTTTTGCACAATGTTGTCTGTTTGTGTGGCCAAAGTCACATGATGTGACTTCTTCAACTCTCATGCCCAAATTTTTAGTGATTAAATGGTGCTGTTAATTCTGGGAGGTTTCACTGCAAGACATGTAGTTTTCTCTTAAATCTACAGTTCTTGTGAGAAGCCAGTAGAAGAAACTTCATAGTCTTCATGATCACTGGGGAAAATGTGAAAATACAGCCTTGCTGCATTTTGGAGGTTCAAAGTCACATTTAAAACTTCCTATTTTGTGATTAGACAGCTTGTCTTTGGCTACTAATTAGTGTCCTGTTTGGAGCTGATGAAGGAAATGAGATCCTCAGCTGCAGATGGGGGTTGTAAATGCAACTTTGAGATAAGCAGTGATAGCTACAGTAACCTATGTAGTCCTCAGAACATTAGAAGTGACTTACCTGTGGTGGTTATCATGGTCCAATACTTACCCTTCTTTCCATGTTTTCCAAGGAGTGACTTCTCACAAAGCAGATGGAAAAAGATACTCACGAATCCTTCCTCCTTTGGGGAATGGCAGCTTTTCTGTGCACAAATGGACCATTCGGGCCTGACCTAAAGAGGTGTGGGGAAAGAGAGACTTCACAGAGACTATGAATTGTCGGGTGTACATGACAGATGTGAGACTAAATAGGAGAAGATTGACTTAGATCTTGATTTAGAAAAATGTGCTCTAAAATACATTTCTCGGGTATTTTATTCAGCAGGACTTCACGCTATTGAAAGATATTTAAATGATAAAAGGCCCAGAAAGATTGCAACAACTGAAAAAAATCAGTGTAAGTGAGCTAGTTTTGTTGTCAGCCCATCAATATGAATTGTCTGTGCATGAGATGCTTTTTATTAGGGTGGTAACAAGCAACCTCCTGCATGCCTTGGTCACATTAACATCAAACAGTCATATGGCTACTGGGGAAAAGAAGGTGCAGCTGCGAGTGAGTGGTGCATTTCATATCATGTTTTTTTAAGAGGCACGTTCCATGTCAGAAACAGCACAAACAACAACAAAAAAGGGGCTCTCAGCTGTGACCAGGCTTAGGTGAACTGGCTGCAAATGGCTTCATAAATAATAAAACAAATAAGTGATAAAAGCATCTTCAAATATCCTTTCTGTATTAAGAGACATATATTTGAATTGGTCTTGCTGTCTTTGGTAATTTTAGTCTCCCAGACAGAGTATGGGGTTGAAACTCCCTTGTGATATGACTGGGAATTTTTCATTTTAAATTAATTTTAAAGGTACTGAAATGCAAGCACATAGAAGGGGTGAGAATGATGATGTGTCACATCCTTTTCTTCATCCCTCACCACTTCCTACCATTGGAGATTCTCAAAAAAGTTTTGTCACATTAATACCTGTAATTGATGCTATTTTTCATTTGATTGAAAGCTGCTTACAGATTATGCAAGCAGAATAAAGATGCTGATGCTTGATGCTCACATAAGAAGTGGCAGCTGGAAGATGCCATGTGTCTCCATACATACCTTAGAGAGAGGGAAAGGCTGCTGATTCAAGCAGCTGTCCTGCCATGGTCCTACTTCACCTCCAGTTCCCTGGGCCTCAGAATCTGATACATTTGGAGTAGTTAAGCAAGCACTTAACTGTTAATATCTCTTGTGTACCTCTTCTCCACCTTCATTAACTCAAATTTCCTTTCTGATACCTCTGTGAGTCAAAAGGGAGCATGTGCTGTGTGTGGTGTACCATTTCATCAGCTGGGACTGCCCCTCCAATGGATTCCCATTTGGATAGCAGCCTGAGGCTCACTGTCTCTCAGGTATTTTTGCAGCAAAGCACAACTAGACCAAAGAAAGGTAGCAAAACAGAGTGCTAGGTGTAAAAGTTATCTTCATTAGTTCTGCACGTCCTTTTGATCTCTCTGAACTGCTCAACTGTTACAGAACTTCATAATACTCCTTGTCACCAGGTGCTCTTCTCCTTGTGCTGCCTGGGCAGTGACAAGACAAGAGACATGTTTTCTGCTCTGCCCACAGATGTGTTTGGCCTTTCTCTGTGGATGAATATGCTCATGATCTCTATCTATTCTTATTTTAGTCCCAAAGTCTGAAGTAAGCTTAGAAACTAGACAACAAAATATTTGAAACTATTCAAAATACATAAATATTTAAATTTGGGGTGGCTGTTCCATTGGGTCTTAAGCATTTTGTATTTTTTTCAAGCAAGTAAGCAGTGTACTTGTGGCACAGATGAGTAATGCAAGGTGTCCAAGCAGGGTTAGTATCTTCCATTAAATCACTAATAAAGTCAGAAAGATGGACAGGCTTTTGGCAGCATGGTTCTTTATCTATGTCAAATATACAAATGAGTATGCAATAAGGAGTGCATTTAGCAAGATGTGTTATGCTTTAGTTTTATCTCTTTTCTTCTATCATTTTAGTAGGCTAGCACTTAAGCGAAGGTAGAAGACAGTCCTATTTCTGTCTGACAGAACCATATCCTCTAATAGCTTCATTTTTTTCAATACCCTCTTGCACATATATGGCCCCTACATGTTTATGATTTTACCCATAACATGATTGTGTTACCTGTGCATGTAACAGCACCCCAGTGCAATTTTATAGAATTCTGATATTTATGAAAGCATGCCTACATTTTACAGCCTGTTTTTAGGAAAGCTATAATTTTATCTGTATCTTAGATGTGCAGAACCAGAAACCTAAACAGAATGGGAAAAAAAGGAAGCCTGTAACTATGTTCTTAAACACATATAATTGAAAAAAAATGGACTTAGGCTCAAGTGTTGATTAGGATGGGATATGTAGCATCATCAGAAAGGCCCTGGAAGTTAAGCCATTTTATACTATGATATTCTTCGGTGGTCAGTGTCAATCTGTGATCCAGACCAAGGCAAAGAGGAAGTAAGAGGTATACAGAAGGGAAATAACAATTGCCTTCAAGTGTCTAGTCATTCCTTTCTCTCAAAGGTGTCATTGGGCAGGATCATCTTCATTATTCTTCATATTCTTGTAATATTAGAACAGTTGTCACAGAAAGTCTTTTAAATTATATTCTATCTGATCCTGCATCTTTTTTTCTTAAATGATGTTCACTGTCTCAAGCTGTCAGTTAGTTTTGCAGAAGATATTTTTCGTATCTGGTCTTTTCAATGACTTTATCATTTACCTTCACCTTCTCACAAAGGTCTTTGGAGCAGTCACAGTTAAACATGCTTAGGATTTCTCAGAGTTCAGTAGAAAGAAGACAAGTAGCAGAATTAAAACAGCAATGAGAAATCAATATTACAGTGCTGGACTCCTGAAGATCTATGGACCAGGGAATCAGGAATTCTCTGAGGTGCTGTGCAGGCACTGCACTCCCTCTACACACATGTTCTTCCCTGTAGTTTCCTCAAAGAGCTGGATGGGAAACAAAGCCGAAAGGTCATGTTCTGTTGTTCTGCAGGCATGAAGGCATTCATCACAGGGCCAGGGCTTTGTCTGTGTTGTGTCAGCACTTCATCATGCTCCATTTCCTTCCTGTCTCTCCTACCTGTGAGTGTGGTCAGAAATATTTGGAAAAAAGAAATAGCTTCTGCTTTCTGATTCTTGTCCTTAAGCATGGCAGATGGCATCTCAGTTTCAGAGCGTGCTCTAGCAGCCTTTGATTAACAGTTAGCAAGCATGGGCTTTCAGGCTTTGCTTCCAGTTGTTTGGCAGTTCCCCTTAATTAACTGCTACTGCTTTCACTGAAGTCCTTTTGTTGAATCGGCCAAAGCGAATTCCACGGCGACAGACTTAAAAGTGGAGAATATAGCTTTAAATAGAAAATAGTAGGATCTTGGTATGAATCACAGATAATTTAACATCTGTTCTTGTATTTTTTTCTATGGTAATTACCTTTTGTTAACCAAAGTCTTAATTTTTGAGACAAATAATTGCATCCTCATTGGAAAATAATGCCTTTAGCATACTTTACTCCTAGTCCAGTTCCAGTTTCTTCAGAGGCACCCTGTGACACCCCATGATTTTCTGGATTGTTATAAGATGGTGTTGACAGCCTCCTGAGAGTCCTCCTTCAAGCTCTGCATGGTGGTAGCTGATAACTTTATGAAAGTAAAAGGGACAGTGTAAGACTCGAAGAAAATCAGGGAGCTATAAAAGTTTTCTTGAGATTCACTGGACCTCTAGAATAAGGAAAAGTAATGCCAGAAATATTACCCAGGAGGTCATTTAACATCCTTCCTGCCTTAAAGACTCAACTGTTACTCATACTTCATAAAGCTATTTATCTCTCTATGGAGTTTAATAGCTCCAGGGTTTATGGTTATTTTTAGAGAAAGCATAAAGCAAATGTCACCTGCTTTCTCCCCCTTACTCCTCACTAGTATTTCTCTCCAATGCACTGTGCCACTGATGGCAAAGCTTAATGTTGATGGATACTTGTAGAGTCCAACATGAGGTTTCCTACCCATTTTTACTAAAGCTATTCCCATTCAGAGGAATGGGCTGACAGAAGTGCCCTCCTGGAGTTCCTCGAAGTTATATGGCAGAAGGTGTGGTGAAATTCTCACCAGAGAGGAGGTATTTGTAGACTGTTGTGGGTCTCCTCATGCCAGGAGTGTGGCAAGATCCAGCAGTGGGGTCTTTGCTACTGAGAATTTTGCAAACCACTCCCAGCTTTCCCCTTGGGATTCATCGCACAGAGCTTGTGAGGTGCAGTGTAAACCTCAAAAGTTTCCAGTTTTCTTACATGCAGGAGCAAACATTTTCTGGTTCCTAGATGAGTGGAAGGTGCAAATGAGTGGGTTGATGAAGAGTGTCCTCTAAGAATTTGGGCTAAAATCTGACTGTAACCTAGTGTAGAGTGGGCAAAATGGAAGGAGAAAAACATAGGGGATACGTTTAAAGAGGTGTTTTAAACCAGAGCCCTGGGGACTTACAGGAGTGTATGGTAAATGAGACAAATGTAAGAACAGTGTCCCAGGGGGGATTGCCTGGTGAGTCTCTTAACCCATAAATTAATTGGAGGCAGAGTTTGAGGCTTGAGCTCTGGGATGAGCCTCCCTCCAGCTGAAGCATTTGGCAAGGCTCAAGTGCAGGTCTCACCATGGCTCTCATCTGGAAGCTGGACTGGTTCTCCAAGGCCTGGGGCTTTGCACAGCGGCAGTGTGAGAATCCCAAACATGGATCTATGTAAAAGATCGTAACACTCTGAAAATATTGAAGCATAGCTGCTTGCAGAGCTTTTTGTCATCATCAATACTGTAATCCCTTTGGGAATCATGATTCTAAGGCAGTGCCTTGTCTGATCAGCACTATTGAGGGAACAGCACTGCTCACCTGGCTCAAACATTTTGGCCTATATGGCTACAGTACTTCCTAAGTATTTACTGATGTTTACATTTTTTAAGCAATTGAATAAATGTTAATGTATCTAATTTTAAGTGCCTAGTATTTAAGATATCACTTTTTTCTCCTACTCTTAGGAAAATTATGTCTAACATCTCTGATAATGGATTTTGTTTTAATGAACCTTCTCACACATCTGCATCTGGGAATAGTCTTAAAAGTAATGGAGTATCAAATTCTGCTTGTAAGAGGATCCTTGTAAATAATTCCATCTAAATCCAGGAGTTAAGTCTGGTTTAGTCTCACGTAACTAAAAGAAATAAACATAGAATAATTTGCCTTTGCTCTAAAACTGTAATTTTTTTTTTCTTCTCGTGAGCTATGCATTCAGACTTGCAAGATAAAACAGCCTGTAAATATATTATTGGGAAAGACATAAGGTCAAACATTTCTTACTCAGTTTTGAAACTCACATTCCAGATAATTTTATAGGGCATTTTAACTTCATATTCAGAAAGTACTAATCCCCAGGTCTTAGTTTTCTATTAGGGATAAATCAGCTAAAATGGTTTAGACTACCCTGTCATGCCTACATTCATGAACCTTCACATGCATTCCAGATTAGACAGTTCTGAAACCTGGAAGTATTTTAATGCTGTTATTTTCCTTGATCATTGCCATTTGCACCGTTGCCTCCAAGTTTTGGCAAGACCTCGGTGTTTCTGAAGCGAGGCATTGCAGCACTTCTTTCAATTAAAATGGTGTGGGATTGGCTTTTATCTCAAAACTGTGTACTGTTGCTGAACAGAAACTCTGCTTACTGGTCAGTTCAAATCAAAATATAGCTATTTGGGTACAGCTTCAGGGTACATCTCTTCTTACTTTTAAATATATGAAGAGTCACATGAATTAACAGACCATGAGATATAACGAAACTATACCACAAGTACCATCCTATAACAGCAATGCTTGTCATGCTGTCCTTTTGTTATATTTCTCATATAATAATAATACAGGCTCACTCCGAGAAAATGTCAGTAGTTTGGAAGAAAAGGGATATTTCTGGACCGTCCCATAAAGATGTAAGTAATAAAGCATAGCTAGACATCAGGATGACAGATGCATTCATGGTGTAATGACTGTGACTCCTTGCTGAGAGCATTGTCAGTCCTGACTTTCTTGCTGAATGTAAGTATTCAAAATGTATTATTTTCTCATATTTGAATCTATACTTGTAGATGTTACAAAAAATAATATATATTGAGGAATACAGGTTGTTACAGGTTGAAAACTGAATTAAGATTACAGAGTAGGGCTCTTATATTTCATCAGCATGTGTGTATGTATCTGTCAAAGACATAGAAGTCATGCATTCTGCTTGTTGCTTATTAATAAATTCCTGTGCTGGTCACTTTATCTCACAGGATTTTCCCCCTTTTGTCTCAGCTAAATTCATAGTGTTTTCATTTTTTGTGTATGATGTAAAAGTTAAGGTCTCAGTGCGATAACGACGTCAACGAGAGTACTTCAGAGAACAAAGATTGTGGAATTGGGTCAGTTTTACTCAAGACAGTGATTAATATGCTCTGATTGGCACAGTGTTCATGGACCTGGGCTTGAAAAAGGACAATGAAAGCTCTTTCCTAGTGCAGCACCAGCAGCCTGGTGGGCACGACTGAATGAACATGTAACCTCATTCAGCTGACAGGCAATTCTACCACTGGAAGAACCCAGTGAGGACTTGCAGCTCCTCTGCTGTGCTGGTCAAACACACCCATCCTTTTCTTTCCTGATAAGAACTTCTCAATTTCTGAACAATCCTACTACCACACCATTAATGACAGGAGGCAATATTCCTTAAAATTTGCTTTTCTTATGGTTACTTTTCATCCTGCTGGGTTCAGGGGAGCATCTCTACTAAGAATCACAGTCGGAGACAGTAGAAGAATGACAAAGCAATGAGAAGTTTTCTGGGCCCTTTTAATTAATAAAAGGTTGAGGATACTGAATCAGGCAAGTTGTGAATTGAGGGGGCTTAAATAGGTGCTGGGCAACCATAAGTTTAACACTAAATTATTCATATCTAAAAGTTTCAATTTTAATTTTTGCTACCCATTTTTGTGTCACTTCATCTTAAAAAGTTAATCTGCAGAATAAATCTAGTTAAGAAAATTCTCTTTAGGAGTCAGTTTCTCTTTTGTGTAGTATCACCAAAAAAAAACCCCAGCCAACATGTTTTTTCCCTTGTTCTCCTCATTAAGCATATATAGCTAGCAAGTAATCTGATTAGGTGATTCCTCTTTAGATTAGTTTGTAGCAATTCAATATCTAATTCAGCATTGTAATTCAGACTAGAACAAAAATCTGAACTCTTGAAAATCAATAAATAGGACAGTGTTTCAATGTGATTCTTCGATGGTACAAGCTATGCCAAGTGCAAATTAAAACTGTCTGTACTTTCTATTGACTTTGCTGAGAATTTGAAATCAAATTCAAAATTACAGTGATTTTCTCTTGCAGTGGTCCCCTGGAGGCATTTGGGATGCTCCATCCTAGGGCAAGAACCTGCCTCAAACATACTGTTTCACATACTGTGATGCAATTTCTCACTCCTTTTAAATAAAAGTAGATAACTTGCCCTATCCTGATCAAATCCAAGAGCCACACAGACGTTTTTGAAAACAACACATGGACAGTGTATTACTTGCCATATTTATTTAAATTTACAACTAAACAACAACAACAAAAAAGGTTATTTGTTTTAAATTATTTTTGTTTTCCTGTTTCTACTTGTTTACTTGTAATGAATGAGAAAGTGCATTCCATGTTTTTAAATCTTTGATTAAAGACAAAAGGGGTTTTTTTATTACTTATTGGACCATTTTCCAACGTCTCCTTAGTCACTGGTTGAGTAACATTGTTTGGCAATATCGGTGAAGTGTAGCTGGATGAAACAGAATTTGGGAGAAAACCATTCTTGGTTGATCTTTCTTAGGAAGTGAGAATGGTCACAGTCTTATTATTCTCACCTCCAGATAGAGACACATGTCTTTGGCACCACTTTTTCTAATGATAAATATTGAATTCTATGCCTATTGTATTATTATTATCCAAAGCAAGAAAACCTGTTTCTAAACTGGGCACCCCTTTGCACTGGGAAGATGAGAAGTTAATGAAAAGCATGTGTCAGATGTTAATTATGTTATTTAATGCACTGTTGGAAAGTGTTGGCAGTCAAGTTACTTGAAGCTAAATATTTACTTGATTTAAAAAGAAAAAACAACAAAGCAGCTTATAACTGAAAATCACTAATGGATCATACCTCTGTCAGAACTTATTGTAAACAGCAAGAATCATACCCTTAAAGAAAGACTGTAAGTTTGCTCTCATTTCTCTTTGCACCTGAGTTCCCTCTTGGCCTGCAGTGCCAATCTTGGAAACCTAGCTTCCAATTTTCTCTTTCTGTTCTGCATGCAGGTGTGAGGAATAAAGTAGCAATTCAAATAAAATGTGTGCCTGCGAACCCTATTCTTTCTGTATGAAAATCTGTTTGTTACAATCCACAGATGAAATCAGAAATGAATGTTCTAACTGAACTCCATTTAATATTTATGGTCATGGGCAAGAAAGTCTTTAACGGAACTGTGGATGAGAACAACAGAATAGTTAATTTTAGATTGTGTTTTAAACTTTAGATTTCAGACTGGCAGGAGACGTCTCAACATCTACTGTGCTGCCATGGTTAAATCTTTTGCCAAATTCATCTGTGGAATGGAGATACTGTCTGTTTGCTATAGGAAGCAATAAGTATTGTGAATCTGAGATTTACACTTGATTGCCTTGTGATATTAAAGTCTGGGTTGCGTACACTTGCATGGCACTGTATATAAGACAAGCAATACTAGGTGGTACTTGCCACTGAATGAAATGAAGTTAGAACAGGTGTGAGACATGTCCCTGAGAACTGCCAAAAATCAAAATTCACCTGGGAGAGGGAGTGAATTTTTAGAAGAGAACATGGAGTCAGGAGGTTCATCCTTCTCTGGGAAAATGGTAGTGCTGTATTATAACACAAAGGCACTGAGTAGACAGCCGAGCAGACCAGATGCTGACTGCTATGGCTCTTACCAAATTTGTGTGATAGCATGAAAATTCTGGCACTGGAATGGCCACAGGCAGTTAACTGGAAATTTGCAATAACATGGCACTGCCTCTGGCAGGTGTTGTCAGAGCACAAATCAGTACTTTTAGTGGTGGAGGGTGCCTGTCTGCGAGGTTAGTGTGCTAATACAGGGATCATATCTCACTTTCAGCTGAGGAAAGAATGACAAGAATACATCTCTTTGACAGCCCTTGGGATACAGAGAACGGAGGCACAGCAGGGACCAGTGATGATGTGCAGAAAGGCTAAAGACAGGCAGAGGCAAACAGAGCTTTTGTCTAGAACCAGGTTCAAGGCAGTGATACTTTTACGATTCCTTGTGCATTGATCAACAAAACTGAATTTAGGATGCTTGTGATGTGGCACTAGTTATGGAAACCAAATGCTTTTTTTAAATAATCTGGATTTAATTCCCACTTGCACTGAGCTAGGCACCAGAAGGCTGCTCTGTGATAGCTACAGTAGCATGGAGCAAGCTGGCAGTAGTCTCTCAAATATAACAGATCATCAAGTGCAAGAAACTTCTGAGCATTTCTGAATGACTTATTGGTAAAATGGTCAAGGAAAGAGTGTGACTGGGAAAGAATGAGGTGAGTGGATGTGAAAGTAACTGTTTGGACTGCAAGCCTCACGATACTGAAGAGGAGAGCACAGCAGTGTAAGTGAAACACCTGAATGGAAGTAAAATACCTGTAAAAAAGATTGCCTTTAAACAACAGGGTCAGCTCATTCCAGTGTTTTCATGAACTTGCAGCTGCCACTGAAGCAACACAGTGTTGATGAATGTGTAAAATATGGATGGGGATAGCAATCAAAAGGTGACACCAGTGTAAATTATTAATGCATTCAGCCTTTCTTGATTTCAGAGTTTAAACAAGTCCTGCTGTGGTTTGTCTTGTGATGGTAACTATTGAAATTGCTCAAGTCCAGGGGCTTTACTTTTATTTTGCTGGGTTTTTTAATGTTACGTAACAGTGAAGTGTTAACAAGTTTTGTTAGTGAATGGACTGTTGTTTAAGGAGGTGATGAAAACCCACTTTGCTTCTGATTTCTTCAGGAAGGCTTTGCAGTTCTGCTCAGTATAAATGTTGCAATGATTGTAGGAGATGGTGGACTGAGGTCCAAAAAGAATCTTTTTATTCCCACTGAAATATGAGATGCTTTTTGTAAGAACTTCCTTGCTTGAGAAGGACCCCTGCATAGATGATGGAATTGAAACGTGTGCTGGTTCAGCCTCCCAATGCTCTGTTTTGATGTCATTGTAGTTAATGTCTTGTGCTTGCTTGAGGTCTCATGCATAGAAAATTATCCATCCAAAACTGGGACGGGATTAACAACTTAACATGGTCTGAAAAAGAGAGTGGCTGTGAGGTGTGAACATCTGGCAAAGACTGATGTACGAACAGCTTACTGTATATAAACTCTGCCATTAGCAATAGGACTAACGTAATAGTTTCTAAAGCACTCAGAGAAAATAAAGGCCTTCTTATGAGGCATATTATCAGTGTATTTCACAGTTATCCATTATTTATTGTACACATCAAACTTAAGACAGAAGCTTGACTACTTGCTTGTTCCAAGTCAATACAGGAATGCCTCAGCAGAAAATGGCTATGGTGTATTGCTTATGATAATGAAACTGCATTTTACTGGTTTTTATGCAAGCAGCAGAGTGTAAAAACAAACCAGTTTTGCCACTGTCTTTCAAATTCTCCTTTATAAGGCCAAGTCAAACTCTGTGAGGAGTGAAAGGAGTTATTTAATGGAATGGTAGACTGAGGGAAACAACCAGCTTGATATCAAAGTTTTGATTTTTATTATAATTAAATTTACAATATGTGTTATCCCCATCTGCCTTTAGGTATACATGTGCACATACACTTGCTTTTATATTGTCAGTAAAAAAGCAAAATGAAAGCAAAGTATTTCTCTTTAGCATATAAATAAACCCTACTTCACTGAAGTCATAGTCACCATAAAACTAACATGTCTATTAGAACATGTTTTACTTATTTATATAGTTTTCATCTGGCAACTTCAAATTCTTCAATGGATTTATCTTCATAATAGATCCTAAAGATAATGAAGAGCACATATTTTCACTTTACAGGTGGGAATTGACTAGACAAAGACTATCAGTGATATTAGTCCTAGTCTTTTTCTAAGCCCCAGTCACTATTCTCCTTCTACCCCAACCTCTCATCAGACTAGCAGAAAAGTAGAAAAAAACCAGAAACTTGGTTTCACTTTCTGCTCTGCAACACAACTGGCGTTCAGGGGGGTGCTGCTTTGAATCTCTAATGTTTAGTAGTTCATTTGCAATACAAGAGCACTAACACCCTCCAGGCACTTGTAAGAACATAAAAAAGGGTGCCTGAGAGATCGTGATGAAGAGCACAAGTAAGTTTTATTATGAGACTCAAATAAACCTCCAACAATGTTAAATTTTGTTCTTTCCCCATATTTAAGTCCAGCAGCTTCAGTGCTGAGGGGTGGTGAAGAAGAGGTAGAGCTGGTGTCTTCCATTACAGTGTCCTGCACTCCTGCCACCCAAGGGGATGAAGGAGGTTTATTCCTCTCTCTCTCCCTGGTGGAGCACTCTGAGTTCTGCAGGGCAGGTGATAGTCTGCTGGTAAGTTCAGTCATAGACAGGGACAGGGAAAGAATGGAGATTTCTTAGTAAGAAGAAGAGCTCCAGGCATTTTATCCAGTTCTGGGAAACCTCCCGTAAGTGCATAAGCATTTTCATAGCAGTAGTTCCTCTTTTCATAGTTTGGCCAACTTTGGGAGGATTTGCATAAGAATAAGGAACATATTTCTGACATAAAATCTTACCCACCAATCTTCCAAATTGCAAGTTACTCTTTCAGTGCATGAGATGCTGCAGTTTCTCAGGGAACAATCTCCTGAATTGTCTGAAATTGCAGAACATTAGGCTCTTAAACTTCTTTCATGGAAATGTCTGAACAGTTGTGTCTGAAATTGGGTGGTGTAATCACGTATGGGAAATCCAGACTGTCAGAAAATAACAACCCAGTTGTTTATTTTCCCTTCTCTTCAGGGCTTTGTAAGAAGAATTGGCAGGTAGCCCTAGTGACTGGCAAAACTATGAGTTCTGCCAGTGATAATGTTATTGATACAGCTACCAATGCTGTTGGATTTCTAATAAGGCACACTGGCTAAAAATGACTAGTGCTCTTCTTTCTGTGTTGTCAGGATTCAGTGTAGGATATTTTAACTCCTAAACAAAGAGCAGTCATAATGATGCCCAACATATAACATCTGGCACACAAATTTACCATTCACATTAGTAACAATGCTGGAAGTTGAAGGTTTTGATGTGTTTCTCAACTGTTTACTTTGTAGATATGTGAACATTTAATACATCCACTGTCATGGTATAGTTTGCTCCTTTGTACTGGGATGTACGTGAGAGTTATTCTAGAAAAATGCAGGAAAGCAGAGTTTGGCAACTACTGTAAGTGGAAAATTTAAACGTGATTCAGCTTTTAATGAAGAGAGGCATTCTCTTTCATCTCTCTGCTAGACATGTAATTCTAGCTGGTCCTTCATTAGTACAGCTTTCATCAGTATGAAGATAAAGCTGTGTTTAAGAAATTACTTAAGATTAGAGTTCAGTGTGAATTTTGTTTGCTATCTAAAAATGTGTTGCATTTTTCATACTGGAGTTTGACTGAATATGTCACAGAAAATGTGTTTCTTCTGATTTTTTTGGTTTTATTTTTTTTCTTTGAGGGTAGTATTCTGGATGTCAGAGCCACCATGAAACTGTTCAAATAGACGTGATGTCTGTCACACACAGTTATGAATTAGTGAAGGAAAGGTTCAGAGTAAATTGTATTAGGAGAGGTGCATGTACTATTACATAATTCATTGCAAGCAGTGTTTTGTAAAATTAATATAAAATCTAACATAGTCTTTAAAGGTTTAAAGTGAAAAGACTAATTGCGTCAGATCCATTTTGTCCTGTTTCCTGCTTACTGAATTCCAGCTGACAGCCTAGGAAACCCACACCTCATTACCATATTTTGAAACATCTGTTAAGGAAAACAGATCTGGTTGCCAGAATTCATCTTCCTTTCAGAAGTGCCAACTACGTGAACAGAACCATTATTCCTTAGGCAAAAAAGACCGTGTTCAGCTTCGCTGTCATCAGCCACATTAAGCCTTTATTTGGTTCAGAATGTATGTAATTAATTGAGGAAAGCTATTCATACAATGTCACCGTAATTACTGAAACATGAATATTTCTTCCTTGTATTTCATCTGAGAAATAATCCTTAGGCATCAGCCACATTTATTTTAATTCCACATTTTAACAGCTTTCTACCTGTTAATGTTGTAATTATGACATCAGAGCTACTGCTCTGTAAATGAGCTGCCATCAGAAACCAGATGCTGAGGTTGTGTTTTACATGAAGGGAGACGGTGTCCTTCAGTCTGTGGTTCTGGACTGGTGGTTCAGACACCTCTTGTGCAGTGCAACTACCTGTCTCTCAAAAATATCCCTTGCAAGAACAGTACCTCCCTTAACTGTAGTCATTAAAGACTCCAGTAAGTCTTGTAAAAGGTACTTCTTTAAGACCTGTTTCACAAAACCGATGAAATTGTTAGCCTTTTATACTTGCATAGTTTTTTCTTTTTTTTTCTCTAGCCTTGCTTATTCCAAGTCTCTGTGGCCTTAAAGGGATTCAGTTATTGACATGTCGGTAAGTAGAAGATGATAAGGTTCTGGAGGACATCAGTTTCCTTCTTATTTCCTAGAGTAGACAGCTGTGTAAGCACACCGTGCCTAGGTACTGCTTTTCATTTCATCCTTTGGCTTCAGTTTCCTAATTAGAACAGTTTGCTCAGAATGAAAATGAAAAGCAAAGGATTTAATGCAACTTTCCCCTTATCTCTTAATGAGACAGTGGCAACTGGTAACAAACCAGAGAACCACTGCTCCATAACTGGACAGCTCTTCTGGACTTGTACACATGCCTTATGGAGTCCAGGGCAATAGCAGAGTTAGGTGCTGTGAATGTGGTCAGTTAGATTCAAAGAGGGATCCAGCTGATAAGTAAGCAGGGATGGCCTCAGTTTTCAGCTGGATCTGTCATTGTTCAGGCTCATCACACTGCTGGTGCTGGTATCAGGAGAAGAAGGAGGGCAGGGCATTAGCACCTGAAAGTTTACTTTGGTGGCAAAAGCTTCATGGTACACAAAGGTTAGTTTTCAGATGTACTTTTCACTTTCCCCTTTGTCTGTATTTGTGTATGCTTTTGTAATGCTTTTCTCTTTGCTATTTCTACTTTCATCTCTTTCCTGCACTTCTTGATCAGTCAGATATACATCTGTAATTTTGTAGTGTGAATTTATCCCATTAGCTCTGCATGTATCTCTAGTGCCTGCTAGAGTTAGGCTACCTTTCTATATAGTGCATGTTAAATTCATGCCCAGACACACAGATTATTAGGCCTCTCCTGACCTTTCCCCACCTGCTTAAAACCCTGTCACCTATGCATGGTCATCGCCTGCTCTGGAACCTTCTAATGGGATCTACTCAGTGAGACAAGTCAAACCTTTACACTGTAATGGGAGTATGAATTTGAAGGTGTGAAAAGAAATAAGCCTTGAACTGATCTAACAACTTCCCACAGCCACTGCGAAGGGATGTTCTTGTATCTTCCCTGGCTGTCCTGGTAACACAGTTCTGTTCAGTACCTTGGGCCCGCTCTAGTGCCTGATCAGCCTCTCCTGGAAATTCTTTGTTCATCTGACCTATCAGGAAACTCACCGAGCAAAGGGCAGATACACAGACACGGTCCAAGGAAAGGAGAAGAGTCATGGGGCTGGCTGTAGGATAGCAGACGAAAGGAGCAGGAGAGGAGAGATAGGAAGCAAGACCTTAAACTTTCGACAGCAGTGAGGTTTGAGCATCCTTATTGCCAGACTGACCTCATTTCTGGGGTCCCATTTGACAAACTATCAGCTGAGTGCTGAAGCAATCAAGTGCACAACATCTGTATACATTGATGCTGACTGTTAGACCACAGCCAAGCCTAACCTACTCTGTAACTGTGCAAATATTCATGACAGGTTTTCTTATTGCTCTTTGGAACACTAATGACACTCAGAGTTGTCACTAATCCTTGGAAAGGCCAGCATAGTGTAATCCAGAAGTCCCCTGCCCAAGCTCTTCACGTCCTCAGTAAAGTAGTTACACTACTCTTTCCTTCCCTTCCCACTTTTCCCACTGCTGGCTGAGTAATTGCTGCTTAACTCAGACAGCGCTCTCTCAGGGGAAGCACCTAAAGCAGGAAGTGTAGTAGTTGCCAGGTAGCTGTCTAGCTACATGAGTGCTGCTCATCAGTCACCTGTAAATTATTGTCCAGACACCTACTACGTGCGAGTGTGTGTGTGTATTCTGCCTCTGTTGTTTGGATCCAAAGGACCTGATACCATCAGCAGAGTTTAAGAGAAGGTGTCCATACCAGCAGGTCATGTGGGCCAAGGCTGAGGCTCCTGGCCTGAATTCGGTGTGCCATGTCACCACATCCACCAACCTGTTTTTCAGAGCTCTGTGTTTGGACTTCTGAGTCTTTGATCTCTGTAACAAATCCAAGGGGAGGCTGCTAATCTCAGATTTGCTGTTTGTGTGCAAACCAAGCATTCTGAGTGGTTTAGCAACACATTGTTATGCCATGTATTTATGTTCTGGTTTACAGTAAAAAAAAAATGTTATCCTTCCTTTGTGATCCTCT
This sequence comes from Dicrurus megarhynchus, assembly GCA_013399195.1. NCBI lineage: Eukaryota > Metazoa > Chordata > Aves > Passeriformes > Dicruridae > Dicrurus > Dicrurus megarhynchus. The sequence goes on along the minus strand of VXAD01004646.1, from coordinate 1,058,613 downwards.
TATGGAGGCCTTCTTCCTGTGATGCAAAAAGGTACTGGTGATTAACTGCTGCTCCTGCCACATCCAGAACCACAGGAGAGAGACTGCAGTCCACTGTCACAGATGTTGGCTTGCCTCACTTTTCTGGGTTTGGAACTAGCTTTGAAACATTATTACTATCTCTGTTTCACTAACATATGTAAACTGGATCATCTCTGGCAGCATCTTCAGCATTTGGATATCAAAAGTAGCCAAGACAGAGCAACATTCATATGACTTTCTTTCTTCTCTATTAGTGGTGGACAATGTCACTTGTAACTCTGTGCTTATAGTAAAGATAGGTCACTTTATTACTGTTGTTCAAAAGGTACAAAACGTCTTGTTAGATATTCCTCATCTTGATCTCAGCTGTATCAAAAACATAGAGAATCTGAATGTTCAAGCTCATAACTGAAAAAATGAAGAGATCACTTCCCTATATCAATGTAATCCTGGGGTCTGGGAGTGTCAGAATTTGTTATTGCTGCCTTTTGGACATTTTTTTTGTTTTCTTGGAAAAAAATCCTGTTCATTATCTCTGCCTCTGCATCCCAGTCTCACCTTTGAGAACTTTCTTTGCCTCACCCTGTGCAACTCTTAGGAGCATATTGTATGGAGAGCATACACGGCTGACAAGTTTAGCACATCCAATTCACCAGGAGTAAGGAAAAAATCAGCTTATATGCAACACTCCAACATATCTTGCACCTATTCCTTGCATCCATAGGAAAGGTGGCAAATTTTGCCTAAGATGATTTCCCTCCCAATAATAGCTGCCATTTGATTTCTTGGAGGCTGAACTTCCTGAGAAATTCTCTTTCATTCTTTCCTTCTGACTTGGATGCCTGAAAAAAGTTTGGCAGTGAAATGTTGTTACTCCTCTTTCTTTGTCCCCCATTTCACATTCATGTTACCTCTTTCTCCCCTCCTTCTGCTTCTTGCTCTAAAGGTTGAGGTGTCTAAAGTAAATTATGCCCCTGCATTTTGAATTTTTCTGAACTGTTTATAATGTGATTGCCAAATGTTTTTGTGACTGAAAGAAACTACAGAGAACCCAAGGGTGTAATATAAAGCACTCTGAGTGCCCTGAAACCAGAAAAGTGTTGGGTTCAATTTACCATCAAGATGTGACCTTTCTGTAATTTTACAGAACTGTGAAGGTCTACTGGGACAAAAACTTTTTTTTTTAAATTCTCTTAGTAATCCAGTCAGCACACTAGGGTGCAAGTCCATTCCTGAGTATACTGCAGCTCAAACAATAATAGCCGGTATTTGTATGTGTCTAACCTGCAGGTTATCTGCTTGAACAACAGAATGTCATTCAGCAGTAGAGTGGGTTGTATATGTGTGTGAGTAAAAAAAAGGAAGAAAATTTTTCCTGGGAGTCCCTCCATTGTCTGTTCCCCCTTCCTTGATAACCCCACCTTCACCTTCCTTGCCTCATATTTAGTTTGAGTTATCCCAGGGTGAAATGTGTATTTTTAGGGAGTAGTGCTTTTAGAGGTGTGTGTGTGTGTGTTAATCTGAGCACAAAAGCCTTATGTAGGAAAATACAGTGCTATCAATGATATTGTCTGAGTTTGTTTTAATCTAGTGTAATGAACTATTAAATTCACTTTAAGAAAAAAATCTATTATTCCTCCCTTGACTGGACTGAAAGCAGGAGGTGGTTGAACTCTCAGCTGTGGCAAAGGAGAATTTCTCTGAGTAAATTTTTGTTACCTGCTTAATTACTAATACTTTTGAAATAATATTTCAACAGCTAGTATTTGTCTGCCCTGTGCAAAAAAGTCACATGATTGTGCAATACTACAGGGCACCCTATAGTAAACTACATCAATGAACATACTATAGCTATGTCCATACATTTCCCCTTGTAGAAGTGCAAGGGACTCTTTCCCTGTCTCCCTCACTCTTTGTGAAGCCACAAGGAGTGGGCTTCTCTATGGTGGAGCAAAGCAGTGGGCCAGATTACTTTCTTTGGGTATAAGATTTGGGTTTAAATCAAAATATATACAGTTTCTGCTAACATGTGGATCGTTGGATTGGTGCAAGATCCCAGTGGCCCATGGTAAAAGAAAATTTTGCCACTGCTTTCTTGGGAGCAAGATTTATTCCTTGGTAAAGAGAGCAGAGAGGTATTAAGATTCCTTATCTAATCTCTGCAAAATTTTATTGTCCACGGGATGCTTCAGAGTGTCTCACACCTTGTCTAAGCTCCATGAACCTTCTAAATTTGGATGCTCAAACTTTTATTGTGTTGAAGACCATTAAAATTCAGCTGTATGTACAATATAAATGTGTTGTAAAACCCTTTATTCTTTCTCTGGGGAAGTTTACAGAGAGCTTAGGCTTCAGAGGGATGGTCTGTGCTGGATTAAGCTACAGCAATAAGGACATTGCTGCTTCCAGGTGTCCATAGCCCGAGCCATGAGAGACCAGCAGGTATGTGGTGGAGACGCAGAAGGGAATGCTGTTCTCCTCAGCATCCTGCTGAGGACTGGTTAAACACTGCAGCTAAATCCAACAGAATGAGTGTAGTTTAAACCAATCCACTGAACTTGTGAACTCCAGTGTCCAGAGAGCCATTGCTTTTTTTTGCATGCTGTTTCTTCTCTCCTTGCTGTGAAGACCATAATTGCTAAGAGGGTGGATGTCCAAGAATGTTACATCTTGAGCTTCAGCACTTTAATCCCACAGAATAAGTCTGTGGGAACACTGCAGGAGATCAGATTCTCTGTTTAGAAACATTGGTCAATTTTTTGCTTTTGCTTATAAGATCATGACTAAGCTTTTATATCCTTTGGGGTATGTTTGTTGTTGTTTTAATTTTCACACTGGATATAAAACTTAATGTGCAACTCTATGATTGCTTTCTCTTAAAACACAGTCAGTGTATTTGCTATGAATACAAATGTACAATGCAGAAAAAAAGTGCCAGAGTAGACAACAAAACCTATCTATCATTATTTATTCACTCAGCAAAGCTATAAAAAAGTATAGTACATAATATACTAAATCTATTCCTTTTGTTCCACCATTTGTTTTAACTGAGTTATAGCAGGGGTAAATGTGAACCAATAAATCTGTGTAGTAGCTCCTCACCTGCTACAATGTAACACAATTCAAAAATTATTCAGATGTGTTTCAGTTGATGATACCCAGCTTTGCTGTCTCTGACTGTGATTCTTTCACAACTGTCCAATCACGCTTTATTTAGTTTCATGAAGCCAAATGACCACGAGTTTCATGTTACTGGTTCCATTGCTATGTATCTTTTTATGGCTACTGGCTTACATATTAATGCAAGATAAAATAAACCATGAAACTACAGGGACATCTATTCCAAAGATTACATCAGAGGAGCTAAACCTTGAACTAAGACATCCTTCTCCACTTGAATGCATTTACAGCTGTGATCAGACTCAGAGAGGGAGCTGTGCAGCACAGCTGTTGTCCAAAGAAACCTTATTTCAGCACTGTGTGTACTCCTGGAATATCCCATGTATCTACCACTGAGATGGGGTTAGTACAGATGGCAAGTGTTTAGAGAGAAGGATTGAGGGCTGTTCAAGCATTAACATAACAGACACTGTAGAAGAGCTTGTGATGATACTTTGTATTGTCTCTGTTTGGTGGAAAAATCAGAAGGGGGATTTATGCCGATGTGTTTGCAAATCCTGGCTGCAGTACATCCTATTCTTTTAGAGCCAGCTAGACACCAGCCATGTGCATGCAAGATGTTGTGATTGTTTTTCCTTCACTACTTGCTTGGAAGCAGAGATCCCTAATTTTGTCTTCACCACATGCAGTAATTCAAGATTATCTTCCATTCTCCCCATGATGAAAATGGGGAAATTCAAAAATGAACATTTTTCCAGTATTCATGATCCTTACAGACATCAGTCTTGGCATGCTCCTTCTGTCTGAATTCTTGCCTAGGATAACAGACACTCTATGAAGCTGGAGAGGCTTGTGGCAATAAAATAAAATAAGAATCAAACCAAAACACCACTCAATAAGAAAGGAAGAAAAACTTTTCATGTGGGAAACTCTTCCTTTCAGAGATCTTCTAGCATTTCTTGGGAAGACATCAATGGCTGATAGTCTGTCAGGTACCAGCTGAAATATCTAGTTTCATTTTTGTATGCACTTAGTACACTAAGGCTTATATTGCTACAGTTCTGTTACTGTGTATGGCGCTTAGCTTAATTAGGTAGGAGGGTGCATTTCTTTTCACAGAGTATTGTATTCAGAGCCTCTTCAGTTGTGAGTCTCCCCACTCAACTTTTGTGAAGGTTGTATGTGAATAAGCTGAACTGCCGATTTTATTAGAGCACATAGTGCTAACGCTGTTATGTGAACTCGAAGCCAAATACAGAAATCCCTCTGACTGGATAGTTCCTGATGTTACTTTACCGCTTAGACCTCAGGACCTGTAAGGCAGTCCTTTTGAGTACATGCAATTACATTGGGTTATCAAATCAAAGCCCAGATAGCCTGAAAAGGAGAAGTTAGACTAAAGCTGACATACCCAAGCCTCCAAACTATATTTTAGGGTATAACCTTACTGTGGATAATAAAACCATACTAGGAATAAATGAGGCCCATTACTTCTTTTTTTCTCCATTGTCAATATGAAATTCTGATGATAGTCACTTTATTGCTCTGCATGAAGCTGCATATATTATTTAACTAGTATGAAAGATTTCCATCTATTCAGCTACGTGGGCAGCTTTCATGCGATAAAGTTTTATTCTGGCAGGGGAGTACTGCCAAGCTTTACTTTGGCTAAGTACATTAAAAGAAATTCTATCATCCATGTGAGTCTGCATTGTAAAATTCTGGTTTGCTCCCTCGATATTATTTTCACTAACGTTATCAATGCGATAAACCTTTTCAGTAATCTTTAGAACATGTTTGCTATGTAAATCAAATTATAAGTAGCAGATAAAACCTTGCTAGGGCTTCTGAAACTGTGGGTGTAAAATGGATTTGAATTCAACACTAAGTCTAACTTAGAGAATGAAGAGCTTTGCTGTCTTCCAAAATTCTCAATATGTTAAGTCTCCAGTTCCTGGCACATTGTTTTGGTTGCCTTGTCACACTTACTTCAGGTGTGTTCTTCTCCCCCATAAGAATCAGTCGCATATGATTTTCCAATCTTTATTACAGTAAGGTAACACTCTGAGGCACTACCACAGTGGAAATGATAAGTAGGAAACAGCATTTCAGGAAACAAATAGCTTAGACTACTTTCTTATAAGTTTCTAGGAGGCAGAACTGTTCATCCTTTTAAAATCCTATTCTACACTCTGGAAAGAAGATGCTGATAATGGGGCAGAATGGCTCATTTTGAGCTTGGGATTGAGCTTTGCCTTGACTGCAGTGGGGTAGTTCTTGGTAGTTTTGATCAGATGGGGTTTTTTTCTGAAAAATTGAGGCATTCAAAGGCCTCTGTTCCATTCTTTCTTGTCATGATAGCTGCTTTGGAGGTCGTGATGGCATGGCTCAATACTTCTCAGGTCTGCTAGATCTACAGATAGAACAGATTTGATAAATCACAAGTCCTTTTGCATTCTTCTCCTCATTCTTTTCCAGAATTACTTTAGGTTCAGCAATCTGATACACCTTTTCAGTATAGTCCCATTATCACCAAGATCCTTGCATCCTTTGAGGGGGACTGTGCTTACCTCCACCAGATTTTGATTCCTCTCATCTTTGACCATGTTGCATCTGCTTCTCCATCATTTACTTTTTCACTTTTCCTCAGATCAGTCACAGAGCTTCACAGCTGCTTCTGCTCTGCATTGTCTTCAGACCTTTTCTTGACCACATCTTTTCTTTTCTTAGTTCGTTTTCCCATTTTTGGTTCCTTTTCTTGCCATAATTGTTGTCTTCTGTTCCTGCAGCTACCCACCAGCCCTAGACTGTGCCTCTGGGCTTATCTTTGTAGGCAGCTCTAACAGTGTGTGCTGCTTCTCAGTGCTGAGCCCTCATGGATTGTGTCTCTGAACTTCTGGTAACACAGAATTCTCAGACACACACTCTGCAGGTCCTTGTTTTCCCACATGTGATTAAGGGTCAAACTTTACTCTTTAACTAGTTGCCAAGAAGTAAGAAGAGCAGTGATGAGTCCGAAGCTCTATAAAGCCAGATGAGTAATAAAGTTTAAGTGTTCAATAAATTAGAACAATGGGAACAGTCATAAAGCCTTCAGTGCCAAAATGGTCTTTTTGTTTATAAACACCTGCACAGTGGGATTTCCCATTGCATGACTGTAGTGCTTTGGCTCTTTTTCATTAAAAGATAATAATTTCTGAAAATAACACAAACACACAGGTTGAAGACTGAGAGAGTCCATGGGGAAATTACATTTAGATAAAGAATCCTAGCTAGATAACACACTCTCATCTTGGTTTTCGTTTTCCTGTTTGGCATTGTCTTTTGGACTTTATGGGGATGAAATAAGAGAAGAAGGTAAATTTTAGAGAGTTATTGATATATTTCTGAAATAGATGCTTATGTCTTGCTGCAGACTCTGTTTAGAGACCTGGATTATATCAATCCATGACACTGGACAATAAATCAAGGCTTGGCAGATTCTCTCATTTTTCTACAAATGTTGGCTGCACAGCATAACATTAACTTCTGTACATATCTCTCTTTATTAAATAAAATGAGCAATGGAAAAAAATGCTTCAAGAATGAGCTATGCTACAGACGTATTGATGGCTTAAGAACTTTGAACAGTGGTGAGGTTACACTCATGGCACTCCATTTTTGGTTTCTTACCTGTACCTTTCTAAAATAGGAATTAAAGCTGTTTTAAAGCACATAACAGGCATGCCTAAAGGAGGTTTTAACATTTCCAAAGAGCTCCTAATTTTACTGAGAAAGTAAAAAGAGGAAAAGTAGAAAGAAAACACTTCAAAATAATAAAGCAATTTTAAAAGTTGAATTTCATGTCAGTAGAAACTATCACAGGCGGCTATAATCAAAAAGAGCTTGACTGGCACAGCAATAATCAATGTGAAAGAAAACACATTCAAAGAAAGAAGACATCCAAAGAGAGAAATAAACTTAAGATCAAAGATATAATTAGTCTTCTCAGTTCTTGAAATAGTCTCACAAGCAATAATTTCTTCCAGAATTACTGGGAAAATGTGATGGAACGTGGTCTTATTAACCTTAATTTAGACTTTTTGAAGTCAAAATCTGATAGCACTGTGTAACAAGCATCTATTACAAGCTTATTTCCTTCAGTTCATTACTCCTGTGCATCAAATTTTATGCAAATCTATTTATTATCAGTATCAGGAAGAGATAAAACATTCAAAGTTGTGACTCTGCCTTCCCAAACTTCAGGCATGCACTTAGTAAATCTCCTTGAGAACCATGCATAGGATTTTTCTAGGCTCTGAATGAAGAATTTTGTTAGGGGGTACCGCAGACAGTGAAGAAGCAAGAAGTAAAAGTATATGTAAGTATGCTGAAATTCCTTGGATTGCCCTCTGAATTTTTCCTAATTTACATCTGATACAGGTTTTCTGTTCAGTGTCTTACGGTTCTCTTTTACTGGTATGTTTTTATGTGTAATACTGGCGAGCAGCTCTAGACAGAAATCAATAACCATGTGAATGCTCAGGAACTAGCTAAAGGCTGGAGCAGTTACAGAGATGGAGAAATGTCCTTTACAAGTACAATGGAGGCAAGATGAGATAGAGGAAAGTAAGCATCTTTCATCTGACCAACAAAATACAAAGAAACTTGAAGAAAAACTCTTTTTTCTAGGCTGAAGACAGACACGAGCACCAAGTGCAGATTAGGAACAATTTATGTTAATTTAAATTAATTGTACTGTTTATTAAGATAATTTAAAAGACAAAAATCACTGGCACCTGTGTTGCAAAATGATGATATGACAGTGGTTATTCTTTCTAGAAGGGACAGGAAGACAAGTATTTGTCACTTACAGAACAAGATCTGGATAGTGAGAAATTTTTACAACCCTGGAAAGCATAACATGCTCCTTATGGAGGCATACTCATTCCCAGTTATTTTCCTCTTAGACCAATTTCTTGCATCTTCCTAGAGGATCAGAACTAAGCCAGAACTGGAGCTCTGTGATGGTGGTGTGGTATAATGTTGCTGTCCTCTATCGACGTGAATTCTTTCCGATGTGTAGAGATAGGGTTTTTTTCCACACACTTTTTCTCTGAAGACAATTTATTGAATAATAAGCACATTATATTTGGGAACACTGATATAAGGTGAATGAGATCATTGAGTCCTTCCCATCCCCATACTCTACAAAGTATTTACAATTATCAATTTTAAGTTTATGTAACTTAAAACACCTTAAATTCACATAGAATCTCATTCTGAAGCTCTAATCAGTACAGCTTAAGCCACATTAAATTGGTCACAAACTGCTTTGCCTCTTTCAGTGCTAATTCCATGAAAGGATTTCAAATTTTTCATTGATTTTTTTCATAGTTGTCCTTGTTCTCCCATGGAGAAGGTCTTATTATTGTATTTATGACCAGTTGTGTGAATATATAATTTTAAAAATTATTCCTAGATTTAAAAGACTATTAAATCAAATTAAAACACACACAGTCATGGAGAGCACTCAATATTTTTCATGCTGGCTGCAAGCTAACTGCATCTGTGAGGCATGTCTTCTTGACAGACGCAAGTACCTGCTGAAGCTTCCAGCAGGCCCTCCAGGTTTTGCCCTGGTGTAAACTGGCTTGCAATTAGTGTAAGGAGGCAGAAGCATATGCAGAGATCTGTTCTAAATTTGTTTAACCTTGACCCTCAGATTAGTCATGACTAATAGAAAAAAACAATCTTTACCACTGAGCATAAATCACAAGTAAACAGTTTTGCAGAGCACACATTTTTGGAAACCTTGTCTCACATCATATCGGATTAGTGTAGGTTTTTGGCTCTGTGGAAGGCCACTCAGCAAAAGCCCATAACTTTTTGTCCAAGGTTTTGTGGGAGAGGCAGCTCCCCATTGAAGCTATATTCACATATATTACCATTTGCTGAAGCTTAGTGGGTGCATTTAAATTTCCCTGGCATTGTAACTCCTCAGCTTTCCTGAAAGGCGAGATGGAGGAAAGAGAATTTCACCCTGTAGCATAAGCATGGTTTGGTGAGATGGGGTATGTCTACATTAACTTTTTAGTTCAAATTAGGAGGGCTCTTTTTCAAAACAACTCTCCCAACTCTCCCTCCACACTGTGCTTTGGTTTGCAGTGCAGAGCTGTCTCAGAACATGTGAGATGCTTTCCTTTGGGAGGAAACAAAGCTGTAAAATTTTCTCCAGAGGTTTTCATAGCATGTTCCAGATGAAAACAAGTATTCAGCCAGTGGAGTCAGACCAGGGCTGCTCTGAAGTGAAAAGCTGCAAACTGGGAAAATTGAAGATGTGGGATCTCCAGTTACAAGTGTTTTGCTCCAGAGAGCTGCTTCTGCTGGTGTGCACAACTGGCTAAGGTAGGGTCAGCCCTTGTGACCTCAGGTGTGCAGCATGTTCATGTGGGCAGAAATTCCCCCAATTTCCAACTGAATACTAGAAAATAACTTACTCCCACCTGTGCTGGGATAAGGGACATGCAGACATATATAGGCATGTATTGACATTAAAAGATGCCTATAAGCTAAGGAAGAGCAAGGAGGATTTACAGTATGGATTGTTTGAGGTACACTTCTAAAAAACAAATATGTGCTGTAGGGAGCTACCTGTCCTGGTTTGACATAAATGAATCATTCCAAGCACTGGAGGTGTCTGCAGCAAAATTAAGACCTAGTTATTAAGTATAATCACCAATGTTCATAGAACAGATTACTGCTTTTGGGTGCCACTGATGGAGATATCTGATATACCACCAGTGACGTACCAAGTGAGAACTTGATTTTTCAAGGTTCATTATGTAATTAGTTCACATTTTTTGCTGGGTGTTTTTTACTGTAATGTCTTCATATCATCTGCAAAATCTTTAACATAATTTTCACAGATACATTATCGGTGCAGAAATTCTGCCACGCTAATTAAATGTGAGAAATGTACTCATTGCATTTGTGAATATGCATATCATCTCATACGAGTTTGCTTGCAAATGTATTAAAGGAATTTCTGTAAGCAATCATGTTTTGGAAAACTTACAGTTGTTTTTACTATGTTCTTGTGTTTCTTTTTCTGTAAATGTGTGGATGCATTACACATGTGTGGAATAAATTATTTATTCATATGAGGGTGAATTCTGCTACTCCCTCAAGCCTCTAGATAGAAGGTAGTTCACCAAAATCAAGATTAATTACTTGTGGACTTCCTGTCCTGGTTCTTCTCTGGTTGATGCCCATTTCTTTCTGCACTTTATATGGAGAGGGGAAAGGGTGTGGCAGGGCAGAAGGGTAGCCTGTTATGAAGTGGACTCTGACAAATCCCCTTGGTCTTGACCTCCAAGTTGAATGTAATCATGTAGCTTATTTACTCTGAGTTAATGGAGTCTGTGTTTAACATTTATTGTATTTGATTAATGAAGGTTTTGCTGTTCCTTTGCTGAAGGAAAGGACAGATGTGTTTGTGGTCCACTGCTTCCAGTTAAATAAACACAAAATCAAGTTTCAAATCTTACTCAAGGGCATACTTCATCAAGAGAACAATACATAGCCTTCAGTCTGAAATCAGCTATCAGAAGCAGAAAGTACTATGTGGGTTTTTTTAATCATAGGTGAGAGAGTAGCTGTCCTTGAGCATCTAGCTTTCCATACCACTGAACCAGTGCCCAGTATTCAGAGCCAGTGGAAGAAACAACAGCCCTGGAAACCTGAGGTTGGTTCAGCCTTTGTATTCTTCGTGTCCCTTAGCATAATATCCCACATCGCTTCCAGATGCCCAGTGCCCACAGCAGACACTGTCTAATCTGACTGATAACTATAATGTCATGTTTAGTTTGATGTACAGTACTAACTCTCAGAAACCATATGTCATTTACTGTCATTTAGAGCAAATCAAGTCCTGTCTACCAAATATGCAAAAGCTTTAGTCCACTCCTCCCTTAATCTACTTTATTTACTCTGTTGAATTCGAGGAGAGAGCTCAGTCATTGTCTGTACATCTATCCATTTGCCATAAGCACAGCAGTGGTCTTTTGACACTCAGGCTTGCTTGCCCATTCAGAGCAAAATCAGAAGAAGAATAGAATGGTTTCTTACTGTAAGATTGACTTAAAAGTAAGAAACTTGGTTTGAAGCAATAAGAGGTGGGTTTGTTTACGGAAGAACAACGGGAAGATGGAGTATTTTAGTAAACATGAAGCACATCTCAAAAGCAAAAGCGCTTTGTTATCAGATATGTCCCATGTGTAGAAGCTGAGTACTGTAATGTAGAAGCTTAGTATAGTAATAAAATAAATAAAAATATGTTGTGATTTGTGTCGCTTGTAGGCAGATGTCCCCATTGGCCACACTTGAAAATCTTACACCAGTGCTCTCTCATATTTGTAGCTCATCTAGTAAGTACAGACACTGTCACTAAAGTAGCATCTTCAACATACTTGTTAAATTTGCTAGCTCTGAGGCAAGCTGCTTAAGCTGAAGTAGTTCTGACTTGATTTACAAGAACGTAGGCGGTATCCATGATGGTGACACCGCTGTGACTCTTCAGCTGATGGTGCACACAGCAGAACGTTTTGACGTACATGTTTTTCAGGAAAGAGACTCTCAGTAAGATGTGCTGTGCTAGAAAATGTTTGTATTACTGCTGCTGAAAAGATTTAACTGGAAATGACAATTGCCTGGCATTTTTCAGGTATTACTAATGAAAAACTGGAAAAATAGCAGAAGAGTGACTTCATGTAGGCTTGTGCTGGTTGATGTGACTTACTTTCTCTGCAGAGATAGCCTACTAGCTTGTTTGCATAGTCAAGGCCCTGAAATGGTGTTTATTTCTCATGTATGTCTGGAGAAGGGGCAGCTTATCCAGGTCCAGTATCTCCAGGTCAAGAGATTGAGCTGGAAGTTCCAGGGCAATTAAGTTACATGAACAGTCCTTATCAGTAGCAGTTTTTCTCACAGATTTTGACTGAGAATGCTTCCTCCTTGGTCTTATCTCAGCAGAGTATTATGCATGCAGTCGTGTGAGGCTTATGGGGCCTGCAGCTTCCTCCACTGAGACAAAACTATCCCTGGGCTTCCTGTTGCTGAAAGGGAAAACAAGCTTACCATGCTTTATCCTGTGATACAAAGGCATTTTTCCTCCTGAAAAGAAAAATATATAAAAGATTTTCCTAGAAAAAGTGTATGACCTACATTCTAGATGTGGCCAAGGGCTTTCACATCACTTTAAGACAAATGTGCTTAAACAATCTTAAATCTATTTCAGTACAGTTGGGAACATGTGATAGACACATAACCTTAGTGTCTCTACAGATCATTCTGGGTATACATGAATGCCAGTTCAGGTTTGCACTAAACTTTTCAAATCACTTCAACAGCTGCTAAAGCATGGTAATGAATTTATTTCAGAAAATGATCATGGTTTTGCTTTATGTGTACATACAAAAATCCTTGTCATAGGGGAATCAGGTAGAGAACTTTGTGATGACATCTTTATTCTAGAAAAGCAGCTGACTGTAACTAACATATCTAAGAAATAGCCTTGGTGTATTACTGCATTACATATCAAAAGTCATTCACCAGCAGAAGAATCAGCAAAAAATGAGAAACATTATATGCAGCTTTATTTTCATCATGAATTTGCCAAGTCAAAATCTTACAGGAAATCCATGAAAAGCATAAACCACCATGTGTAATATACCTAATACATGGCATTCCTGCTTTAGGCTACTTCTCTAGTGATAGTTTCATGGAATTTATTGAATTGTGATGGCTTCTTTATTCTGTTCTGCTTTTTCTAATTTCTAATGGTGAGTCCCAACAGAAACTGAGGTGCAGAGAGACAGATAGCATATGATGTAATATGCTAATGAATCTAGTAAACTGCTTTCTGTGCTAAATATGGTTAGACCTGGACAGAAGTGATTAGCAAACGTTCTTTTTTAGGGATTCCTGCCAATTTTCAATATGCATGACAGCTGAGAACTGCCTGTTCTTGAACACAAAAGCTACTGCAGTCATTGTTTCCTGTTACTGGCAGGAATATCATGTCTGTTTTGAATCTGCAGGCCATAATCTTATTTTACCACAGTGCCAAATTCCAAAGGTTCATAACAGGATTCCCAACTGCTTTTAGTGCTTAGAGCACTGCTATACATCCAAAGGTGGCCTCCACCCAGCAGCTCTTATCACGGCCTGTGGAATACCAGAGTGGCCTGCACAGAAAGAGGGGTTTGTTTGAATCTCTGAGCACCTGCTGCATTACCACAGCAGTACATGCTGCAGACATCATGTGCTTCTAGCTGGAACTGTGGTATAACTCGAGTGTACCTGTGAAGGTGTTCTTGTCTTTAAACAGTAAGCTCAGACGGGGTGTTGAAACAAAGCCATTTACATTTTTCCAGTTCTATATAGCCTGTCTTAGGAAAAGAGGACCAGGATCAAGTTCATTTCCCTGTTGTGTTAGACAAGACAGTTTTTTGTCTCTTCCTTGAGCATCACTCTTGTCCCCAATGTGCCTAATTCACTGTGCTTCTACTTGCATTCAGGGGGACGCCCTACTGTAGTAGAATTCTTTAAAGGTTTCTTGAGAATCTTTATGACACATCCATGCTCCACATACATCTCAACCTCACCAGAAAGAAGGAGGAATATTACTTTGCCAGCTGCATAGAGCATGCAGAATCTGGAACTGTGATATAGCACAGGTATTTCTTCAGATAACCTGAATGCAGGAAAATCCAGTGCAGGAAAATCCTCAAATTTACGTTTCCAGTAAGTGTATTGGAGCTGTCTGGTGTTCCAGAGGCTGGTATTCAAATCAGGTCCCGTGATGCATAAATCCTAAAAGAAACTGCTAAAGTAAATTTTTATTTTGGTTAGCATTTCTCCTGAGAGGAGCTTGACTTTGAACCTAAAAGCATCCCACATTGAAGCAGAGGTTAATTATCAGCCTTCCACTTCAGCATGTACTACAGAACCCACTGCACAAACCAATGAAATGGTCACTGCATGGCTCCAGACCCAGAGAATGTTTACAGAGCACCTGACAGATGTGTGGGCGGGCTGAAAAGAGGTCAGGTGTCATAAAAGTGTTTTGTTAGCTCTGTAGTCTAAAGAAGCTCATTAATTCATCTGTTTCTTGGTCCTAGTCATACTTCTTTAACCAAATTATGAGAATATTCTGGGGTTTGACCTGCTTTTCAGCTTCATGGGGGACAAAATATCCTAACAGGTGTGACCAGCATGACCTTAGTGCTTGGGCAATTAGAGTAAGTAAACTATAAAATATTCATAGCACATGATAGTGTTGTGATTTTCTGGCAGATTGATTGCTGCAGTCAGGCTGAGGGGACTGGCTGCCAAGGATTTACACTGGCTAGCAAAAAGCACTCATGATAATAGGTCCTCCTGGTAAAGATGACTAAACCTGGAGGTCAAAGAACATAGAACAACAAGTGAAATAAAAATTGCTCTGTTGTGACTCTGTTCTGATCTAGGAGGGAGCAGCAAGTTTGCCATGCTAAAATACCTGGCAAATGGTTGGTTGCTTTTCCCAGTGCAACACTCCACGAGAAGTAGGGACAAAGCTCTTCTTTTAAAATTAATTCCTGATAAAGAACTACTGGCAGAAAGGTTATAAGGTTATCCTAAAAGATACTTGATAGAACTTGTCCTTACTAAAGAATTAGTTTCAATTGCATACACTCAAGCTAATGCCCCTCAAGTTAATGAGGCTTGAATGAGGAAAGCCACCCTGTAAATTAACACCATAGCAATGCAGAGTAGCTGAGCTGATCAGCTCAGGAAATCAGTTTCCTGAGCTAATTTCCACTGTTGGGTAAGATAACTCCTGTTGAAAGCATAGCTATTCTTGAATGAGAGTTACTGCTTTGTTGGTGGGTGTTTTTTTCATGAATGGGATCTGAGTTATCAACAGCACAAATATTAACTGAAGCTAACTCTGCAGTGAAAAAAAGTCATGTCCCCATGCACTCCCCAGCCTTCTTCACAGGCTGGCAGAGGAATTGTCTCTGTCTGTGGCCAAAGGCAGATCTTGGTAAGGATGTTCCCACTGAAATTTGCATGTTTCTCCTTTTTGCTGAGGGCATTTACACTTAGAAATTTAGCAAACAGGATTCCATCCTCTCACTGAAATTCACAGGAGTTTTGCACAAGTAGGAGTGAGGAAACGCAGCTTCACCTTTGCAGATAGTCTTGTGATGATGTTAGATGCAAGGGAAAGATCTGTTTAAATGACAGAATGGCTGTCACAGAAGTGACAAAAGACAGACAGGTGTATGACACAAAGGAGGAACCAGCAAGTGAAATATTATCTAGTGCTGTAAAAATACAAAACAAGGGCACTACTGAGGCACTGAAGGACAGTGTTACTTTCCATTTCTTTCTCTCAGTGGCTGCTGAGGAGTAATAGTTAAGATTTAAATTCTCTTTAAAAATCATTTATGGAATTATAAAAATTGAAAATATTTGCCTGCAAAGATGAAATACCTATTTTGGATGCAGCTATATCTCTAGAGTAAATACTCAGGCAGTTGTTTAAAATGTGTACAATTTTCCTCAAGAGCTGCACAACTCTGACAGTTTAAAACTAGTTTACAAGCAGATTAAGGACACTGCTTTATAAATTAGATTTAAAATAAACTGCAAAAAGGACAGAAGGAATCTCCCTTGTTGAATTTCCATGTTCAACTTAATTCAAGGCAGGCCAAGTTTTCACATCAGTTCAGATCAGAGAGGATCATAAGCTTCTTCTTGTAATGACCAGATAGCCAGACTATCTCATGTGCAAGGTCAGAAGTAATTTCCTTCTTTCTGAAATACTGACGATCTGTGTCTGTGCTTGGGACAACACGGGGACCACAGCTTGCTTTAATCCAGCTAGTGATTTAGCCTTTCATTTCCTTGTTCTCTCTTTTCTCTTGTATTGCCTTCAGAAATTAAGTAGCCACAGTTGTATTTTATATCCTTTAAAAGACCTGGGACAGGCCTGCATGAGTATAGAAAATCTAGGAGAAAGAAAGTACAGACAAAGCTAATCACTAAGATCTGGTGGTTTTTCCTACTGTTGCTATTCAAGTTGAGCACAAGGACTTTTTCTTGGGGGGAGCGGGGGGGAATTTATTTTCTTTTTGTATCAAAATATTTTTTTCTTGGAAAACTCTAACCTTATATTGATATAAGACTCCCTAATGCCAACACAACCTGTTCCCCACCCCATTAAGGTCCAGTGCTAATCATTTCAGCAATTTCATACTGATATATTCTGCTCCGCTGATCAAACTGCTTTAATAGGTACACCATCAATTATGTGTATAAATACCTTTCATGCTGTATATCATAAATATTCAGAGCTGAGCCCTGGTCAGCTGTGCGTGCGCAGATCAGACGTAGCAGCAGTAAGCACAAGAGAAATATTTCCCCTTGCACCTTGCTTTGCTGGAAGTGTTATTTGAGCCTATGAAGTGTTGCTGGATCTTTGGGTGATGTCATATTTATGTATCACTTCCAGTGTGTGAGGTTATCTTTCTACTCTGCATAACCTTTGATGTCCTTACTCACAAGAATGAAAACTGGAAGAATTACAATTTCCCTCCAGTTCTGTCTTACTGTTTATAGATATGGGACTAGCACACTGGCAAAAACTTTAGTTTGCCACTTTGTGATTTAATTCCTCTAGTTAATGCTCAGTTAGGTATTGGAGTGGTTCTATCAGTATTAGAACCTTGTTCTGGAGGATAAAATAACTATTTTGGTTGATGAGTTATAGGAAATCATCTGCTACCTCTTGGCAGTGATATGGTGCATTGGGTTTTTGTGGCCAGGTTCTGGTAGTGGGGGACTACAGGCATGGCTGCTGTGAGAAGCTGCGAGAAGCTTCCTCCATGTCTGGCAGAGCCAATCCCTGGTAGCCCCAAAGCTGGACATGCTGCTGGTCAAGGCTGGGCCAATTAGAAATGGTGGTAACGCCTCTGTGATGACAGATTTAAGAAGGAAAAAAAAGTTACTATGCAGAAGTAATGGCAGCCAGAGAAGAGAGGGGTGAGAACACGTGAGAGGAACAGCCCTGCAGACACCAAGGTCAGCGAAGAAAGAGGAGGAGGAGGTGCTTCAAACATCAGAGCCAAGAGTCCCCTGAAATCCATGATGCAGACCATGGTGAAGCAGCTCTGCCCGTGCAGTCCATGGAGATCCATGGGGATGCAGACATCCACCTGCAGCCCATGGAGGATCCCACACCAGAGCAGATGGATGCCTGAGAGGAGGCTGTGACCCTGTGGAAGGCCCCTGCTGGAACAGGCTCCTGGCAGGGACTGCAGACCCATGAACAGAGGAGCCCATGCTGCAGCAGGCTCCCTGGTAGGACTTGTGACGCTGTGGGGGTCCCACCCTGGAGCAGGCTGTACCTGAAGGACTGCACCCCATGAAAAAGTGACCAGCATTGGAGCAGCTTGTGAGCTGTCGCCTGTGGGATGGACTCACTTCGGAGAAGTTCATGGAGAACTGTCTCCCGTGGGAGGGACCCACAGTGGAGCAGGGGAAGGACTCCTGTCCCCAGGCAGCAGGAGAAAAAATGTGTGATGAACTGGCCATAACTCCCATTCCCTGTCTTCCTGCGCCACTGCAGGGGAGGAGGAAGAGCTGGGAGGGAGGAGTGGCGGAAGGTGTCTTTAAGATTTATTTTACTTCTTATTATCCTACTCTGATTCTGTTAAGAATAAATTCAATTACTATCCCAAATTCGAGCCTGTTTTGCCCATGACACTGTTTGGTGAGTGATCTTTCCCTCTCCATATTCAACTGATAAAACCTTCGTTATATTTTTTCTCCACTGTCCACTTGTAGAGGGGAGTGATAGAGCAGCTTTTCGTGGGTGTCTGGCATCCAGCCAGGGTTCATCCACTTCATAAAGTAACCAATTTCACAGATTTCTATCCCCATTGCAGAGAAAATAATGTTCAAATTGCAGCTGAACACCCAGTTTGGATCATATGACAACCTCAATACATTTTGAAGTTCTTCATGCACAGCTGACAAACCGCCATTGATAACTGTGCACTAAAACACACAGAATGGATACACTGTGTATCAATAAACTGGAACTATAACCACTGCCCAAAAGTGCATTTTTACATCTCTCACCTTGAATATCTTGATGCTGAGGGACCATAAACATAGGTGGAACAATCCTGGAAATGGTAGATCTCATCTCCCTTATTCTCGGTATCCTTTGGTAGCAGTTCTTGCTCCCCTGGAAGGCTCAATTTTCTCCCCATTTTTTAAGGAATCAAGTTTGGTGGTTTGTTGGTTTTGGGGGCTTTTCTTATTTCTGTACTTCAGGATACATAAAACTAGATGACTGTAATCTGGCAATCATAGACAAAAGACGTCCTTACACTGTTGTCTGTTGTCCCTTTAAGATCTTCCCCTTCTCTTGAATTGTTGTCCAGGAAGGAAAACAACTGCTGTAAGTTGGAATACTGTAAATTGAGAGGATGAAACTCTTGGATAAATTATTTCCCAGCATTTTTTTCTGGTCTGGAAGAAGGAAGGGCTCCAGTGCTCTGCTATAAGCTCTGAATTTTCAAGCGTATTTGCCAGTTGAAACACAGGATGGATTTCTGTGCTAAGTCCTTCGGACAGGTGTTTTTCTTCTCTTTGTGAGACAAATACTTCTGTATCACATTTCACCTATCCTCTAAGAGTTCCTACTGGTTGGTGGGAGAATCTCATTTCAGAGTGCTTTAACTTCTTGATCTTCTGCAGGTGACTGTTGTAAGCTGGTAGCATGGAAAAGCGGCAAAAGGTTTTGTTGCTTTATATCTATTCTTGCAGAGCTACAGGCTGTGTTTCTTTTTGGGGGCAGAAGATCTCAGTGTTCTTTTTAGCATTTTATGGAAGTTTAACAAGCCAGTAGGATAAAAATCAATTAACCTGTAAACTTTTTTATTTTACGAAACTGATTACAAGACACTAGTACAATCAACAAATCAAATTTGTAGTTGGAGTTGCATTGATTGTGCTTAGTTCATTAAATTGATTTGTTAATGAATTAGTATCTGTGTGAAATTAAATCAACAGCATCCAGTTGCAGATGGAAGGAAGATTCAAATTATGAAGTTATGCAGCAAAGCTAGGGAACTGCAAGGAATTTAACAACTCTTGAGCTCTTCAAGACACAGTTCTGACAATCAGATTTGCTTCATGAATTGCTTTTTTCTTTTCTTTTTTTCCTTTTTTTCTGTTCTACTTTAGAGAAGGTGGGACTCACAGTGCCAAAATAAATGTTTATGGTGCAAATGTAGCCAAGCTTCTCAGTTAGCACCTTTTTAGTTCATAGAAAGTAATAAGCACTTGTAGGATGTACATGAGTCCATTCTAAATTATGTGTTTAAAAATGGTCACATAAATCATATCGTCCAAATTTTTATTTCTCTTCATTGACTCTAAAGTAAGTACAGGGTACTAGTTTGACTGTAGACATCTTCATTGCAGATCTAAAATATTAGGTGGAAATTATCTTATCAAGACAGCTCAATTTCTTTTTTTCCAGAAGATTAGTTTCACACAAACACACTCTTGCTGTCTCCAATGAAGCATGCTTATTGAAGGTAACATTTGCTAAAATGTAGATACTGCAGTGTTAGCACTTCTTATGCCCACAGATGTGTATTCACACTTTGTGAAGTGTTACAGCAAAATCAGTAATCAGGAGGCAGAAAACCCCAATGCTATAAAACAGAAGAAAAGGAAATAGTATTTAGAAAAGAAAGAAGAAGCTCCTCTGCTTGCAAGGAATTGAGCTCTTCAGAAGTGGTGACACAGATAAGGGAGGCTCCAAGTAAGCCTCTGGTTTGCAAAGCAAGCTTGCACTTTTCTTATTGCATAGACCTTACTGCATAAAACTATGAAGCTACTGATCATTTTTGGCCATAGAGGTCTAGAAGAAATGCACTATGTCTGGAGCATAGTTGGACACATATTTCCTTCTCAAAGAGGAGCTAAGAATAAATCATATTATCTGGTAAAGTGGCCCAGTTTGGAATAAGAGCTAAGAATATAACTTTTAGTTAAGGAATTTCTTCAACTTTCTTTTCTCTGTAAATTACATATCATATACTGGGTTTGGGTTTTTATATTATATATATACACATTCCAACAATCATCATAATCAAAGAAGTAAGAAAGGATTGTCTTAGCAGTAGGAATTTGCAAGTAATACTACATCCCTCCTTGGGGAGGGCAGTGGGAGTGTCACTGAGTTCAATTTCTTTGCTCTCTGGTTTTGGTATGGCCAGATACTTTTCCATCCTTTTGGTCATTCACAGTTACCTTTTTCTCTTATTCTTGTTTTGTAAATGGGAGACTTGATAGATTCCTGATAACTTACCAAGCAGCAGAGATACCCCTCGATGAGAGCAGTCCCTCTGGTGCTTGCACCCTGGGAGAAGATCCCATGGGAACTCACACTTCCTCAGTGGGTCAGTCCAGTACCTCAGGCCCAGAGACCACATTGTGCTGATGTCTTTGCTCATGGAGCTGTTTAAGACATTTCCCCTTGTGCTGAGACCTCCTGTCTGTGTCAGGGTTTTACTAGGGCCACACAGCAAGAACACAAGGAGCAGAGGAGGAGGCCACTGGTTGATAATTTCCCCAAGAGCAGGAGCCCTTGGTATGCAGCAGTGATTCTAGCAGAAAAAGAAATTATCCCATGATTTCTTTTATGTGACTTGAGGTATTGACTGTCAGCTCTACTGGTAGAAGGCTGCTTTGCCAGTTCAGCTGTGCCTCCACGAGGGAAGGCTTACAGACTGTATCAGTATTTTGTCAAATCTTAAATTATTGGAATAAATGTATGTAAATCTTCAGATACATTCAAGAGCTCAAGAGTAAATATTCATCA
This sequence comes from Dicrurus megarhynchus, assembly GCA_013399195.1. Taxonomy (NCBI): domain Eukaryota; kingdom Metazoa; phylum Chordata; class Aves; order Passeriformes; family Dicruridae; genus Dicrurus; species Dicrurus megarhynchus. The sequence goes on along the minus strand of VXAD01004646.1, from coordinate 1,037,537 downwards.
CTCCTAAGATTTAGGAATCTAATCATGTTTTATAAGAGACAGACTCCTGAATTCTAGCTGTTTCTTATCTGGTACAATAATTTTGTAAATGATTCTGAGTAGGAGGTTCTTATTCATTTTGTTAATGTACTCTCTCTGATACAGCCATCCTTTGTGAAGGATGCTTACATTTTCTTGACTGTCATTCAGCTGGTCAGCAGATAACCTTCTTATCCTAGCATTCTCTAAAATTTTCCAAATAGGACTTACCCTTATCTAAATTGGATGCTCCAAGTGCTGCTCTGACATCTTTTCTTCATGCAGCTGAGAGCTAGTGGCAACACCTTCTTGATGAAGCCTTTTTTTCTCAGGAAAAATAAGTAATCTGGATTAAAAAAAAAAAATAATAGTGCATCTGAATCCTTCAGAACTCAAGTACAATTTAATTCACATAGACAAGCTTCACTGAAGGAATATTAATATTGTAACCTAAGAAAGTGAAAGGGTTAGGGTTAGGGCTAGGGAGGGAAACATAGGAAAAGTTTAAATAGCAAACCAGTATGCACAACAGGTAATGTAGGTTTTCCATCATTCCTGGCCATTGGAGATCTATACATTGGTAGTTCTAGGTCTAATGATAAATCAAGAGATTTATAGTTTAGATGAGAATGCTTCAGTTTTAATTTGTGTTACAAGTTTCACCTTAAACATAAGACAATTGGGACCAGAATTGACTTCCAACAAGGAAACTTGATCTGCCTGCTCCACTAGGATCATAATGCTGCTCTGAGCTTGTAGAATATTCCTGGGTTGTGTTCCCTCTCCTCTTGTGAAGCAGAGATTCCACTATACCTCTGTTGAATCATGTAATGAGGAGTTAAAAAACTCCTACTGTGACTTAAAGACCCAAATAGAGTAAGATTTCTGAGGAGATAAGATCTTCTTTTAAATTAAAGACAAAGATCCCGTTGTGTTTCTTGTTTTTAAAATGAACTTCTATGCCAAAAAAATGTAGGGAAAACAAGCACTAATATAGTGAAAGCTAATATATGTGCATATTTATACTCTGCTCAATTTAATTAAAAAAAAAAGGACTGCAGCTGTCTAGCCTTTATATATATTACTGTATACTCTTCCTTTACAATCTTTTCTACTTTTTATTCCGGTGTAGGAATGAATGGAAATCTTAAAGAGAAAATCTCCTAATGAAATAATTTTTACTCTCTACCAGTGTATTTTCCGTCTGCCACTGTATCATTTTATTCCCTTCAGTTACAGCTTTTACGGCACAGTATCTCCAAGTGTTCGTTTTTTATACTATTGAAGTTTTAGAAAAATTGGAACAGGTCTTTGTAGTATCTAAGAATTCCTTCAAAGAAAAAAAAAAAATCAACAAATTGATGTGCTGTTTTTCTGCCTTTCTAATAGCAAAACAAAATATTTGAGGTTATTTCAAGTTGGTTAGGAAGATTGCAAATTGTATCCCCAGAACGATAGCTTTAACCGAGGATGGCTATAATGTACTCCTCTGTGTTTATAAGCCAGCCTGCAGAGCAGGCTGTCACTTGGGAAATTTCTACCTGTTGTTCCATTAACAAGCAAGGAAATAACAGATCATTGCAAGAAGAGGAAATATTCAGAAAAGGTTATAGGTAAGACTTCCAATTAACTCGGCTAACACAGGTATTATTGAAATCTGGAACCTTTGACAGTTTTCCCCATTAGATTTATAAGCAGTATATCAATATTCAGCTTCTTCACAGCATATTTTCAGATAAATTTTTTGCTAGGTAGTCGCTAGTATACTCTCTGTAATGAGGTTTCCTGTGAGCATGCTATTCATGAGACCTTGGTTTTAACAAGTAACATGGTATGCTGGCATACATATACCAAGCTTGCCCCTCTTGGCACAAAAATTTGTATGTGGGCTTTTTATTGACTATTATCTAGTGATCACAGTTTTCAAAGCGTTAGGTTGAGGGTACTAGTTGTAATATCTCCTCTACAAATGGTTAAAAATCAACAACTTGATGTTAAATTTGCATGTGTGTGTAACTTGGAGGGGAAGGAATGTAAGACCTGTGTTGTTGCTGCTTCTTATGCAACTTGGATGAGCATGTCTCTTTGCTGTGTAGCGATGTATGCAGTGTCATCCAGTCACACATTTTCATCCCTAGGCCCCAACTCACACTGACCTCACATTTTTCCTTCTACAGAAGGATGTCTCCGTGTGCATTACTGCTGCTGTTCCTTAACAGGATTTTCTGGTTGCTCTTGCTAGGTAGGGCTAAACAGAAACCTCTAAAAAAAATCTTGCAATGAAATGCTTATTTCTCTTTAGCTGTCTATCTGCCAGAACATAGTCTTACGCTACGGCTCTGCCACAACGTACCTCTGAGCTGACTGTATTCCCTCGCTTTGGCTCCAGTGTTCCTTGAACGGTTGTAGTGGTTTGGTTCAAAATACCCATTACTTACTTATTTTCCGTCTGTGAGATAAGAATTAGGAGAAAGCAAAGCAGGCACAAAACTTAAACCTTAAAAGAATAAAGAAGTTTATTAACAGAACTAAAAGGCAGAAAAAAAAAATTACACTAAACCTTCAGAACACTTCTCCTCCCCCCACCTTCTTCCTTCCTCCCACCGACAACGTAAAAAAAAACAACCCTCGAGATTTTTTCAGTCAGTTTACCATCTCTATAAGAACCTTTCTCAGTCCACTTAGGGAGGGGAGTCTCTCTTGCTCATGCTATGGAGACATCTCCACACAAAAACAGTTAAACAGTTCTCTTGTGGCTTCAGCGTCACAGCAAGGCAGCCGCCCGGAATGGTTTCTGNTTCACTGACTTTGGTGTCTCTGTGCTGTTTATTTCACGTGCCTTCATCTGTCCTTTTCCTCTGACTTGGGAGAGGATTGATGTCTGCAGGCTTCATCTGTTCTGGAGAAATCTTACAGCACTAAAAGAGTTAATCTCACCCGGGCCTTGCAGCTGGAATTCGCTTATCTCTCCTTGCCGAGCTGCTGCCCGCAGTGGGTGAAGGGGGGTGGTGGCCCGTCCGGAGCAGCTGAAGGGGCCTGGCCCGCCCGAAACGGGGCTGCGGCCGGAGCAGGGCTGGGGGGGCCGGGCCGCAGATGGAACAGGGCCGCTCCAGGGCCGCTGTCTCCTGGCCGGCCCGGCCGGGCCGTGCCCTGGGCCTCCCCCAGTTACCTGTCCAAAACCTGGAAGGCAGAGCAAGCTTCCCGGGCTCTGTTTGTTCTGAAATGTGTATCACAGAGGCGTATCGAGCTTCTTAAGTGGCTTAAAGAAGTTGTCAATATTCCAGCTAGCCAGTTGATTGGTTAGGTCAGGTCTAGAGGAAGCTGTAAGCACCTCTTTGCAAAAAGATCACTTCCGAGGCTGATGGAGTCTTCCTTAAAAACTCAAACTATGCTAACCCATGACAACTGTTCAGGAGGATTCTGCCATGACTCATTTCCCTTAAACAGCAGGAAATAATCTCCTCTAGACTGAGTTTCAGGGTATGACTTGATCTGGTTTGTTAGTGCCCAGATGCAGAGCTTCAATTCTTGCCCCTCAAAGCCTAATGTCTTGCTCACACCACCCACCTTCTGCCATCTGCAGCAAACCGATTCAGGTCACTGAAATGGCACAAAAATAACTTGGTAAAACCTGCTTAGACAGACCTTGCAACTTCACCCTTTGCACAGTAAGCATCCCTCTGTGAATAAAACAAAAAGGGCTACTGAGTTTTGGTGAGTTGCCTTTTTCACCTTGCCATGATGCCGGGGAGCTGTGTTGTGCCCACAATAATTGATGGGAAAAAAATTGCACAATATGGCAAAAGAGGAAAATGTTAGCATTTGTCCCAAGCCTATCTGGAAGAAAAAAGTCTGTGACAGTCTATCTAATGTAAAAATATTCTGAATTCACCTTACACTTTCAAAAATATAGCTCAGAATACTACAGAGAATCTCTGTCAGCATTTGTTATTGTCCCCTGAACTTTCAAAAATAAGCTTGATCCTCAAGGCTTACAATATTGCATCCCACTGATTTAAGCAGTTTAGACATATACAAACATACACCTCCACAGCCGTAAAACACTAAACCTGTAAAGCTCTTAGTGCTACTGCCTGGGATCAGTGTTTCATTTCCTAAGCTCTGTAGCAACCTGGATATTTTTTTACTAACCTGGATTGATGCAGATTGCTCAGAAAGTACTGGCTGCTTTAATGTCTCTCTTGATAAGACTATCCTATCACTATGTGGAAAAACAAAGGGATTTAGTCCTAAACTTTTCTAAAAAGGTAAAATTAATAAACAGCAATAGCATAAAAAGAAACACAATATGCTGAGAATAAAAAAAAGGCCCATCTCTACAAGCTTACCTGGGGCATGGACCTGCATCATCAACCTCTTCTGAGCCCTAGAGCAACATGCCCATTCCCTTTCCTTTTGGAAAATCTCCAGAGACTCAAATGGGGCATCAGCCCTAGGCGGTGCTGGGTTGTGACGTTATTGTCCTGCTACTCATGGCACCTTTCTGCTGGGTAATCCTGTGATCCTGGCCAACAGGACAAAAGAATCTTGCTCTCACCTTTAACTGTAAGAGAATGCTGGAAATACTGTAAGCATTCAAGAACATACGTATGCTAAAATGAGACATAATGTATTTGTAATGTGTTTTTAAATTATTTTTCCAGGGCAACAAATTGTGAAGCCAAGTCACTCAGTGAATGAAGAAAGTGCTAGGATGTCTCTAATGAAATCCACTTTTTGTGTGTCAAAGCAACAGTAGGAATCTGACTACTGACTGACAACCATTTTTCCAAGCTTGACAGACAAAAGGAATGGACAGTTCTGCAGTCAATACTTTCAGGTTCTGATAAGCAGATAATAAAAGTCAATCTGAATAAGAAATAGGCAGATTTTGGCATACCTCCAGGTTAATATTAAGGCCTGTCAGGTCACTGTAATGTTTTCTTTGGTCTACCAGAAAGTTGTCTACTAGCTAATATGATGTAAACACACTTTTTTACTTGTGAAATTTGGGCTTGCAGGCAATTGGTGAAGGTGAAGGCATATACAAAGGAGTTTTAGTTTAGGTTCGGAGCAATACCTGTTCAATTTTTATGTTGTATTTTCCCAGAAATATCAGACATGTTCAGAAGCCTGTCTGTCAGACAGCTATGGACAATCATTCAACTTTGAAGCATTCATCCTTATCATCATCCTTATCAGAGTCACATTCATCCACTTGGACATTGAAAATCAATAACTGGGAATGATTTGGGAGCATTGTGGCAAAACAATCTCTCAGAATATAGCCCTTAACGAAGTGGATATTGTGTATGTGTTTTGCGGTTGGTTAAATTCACATGTTTAATTCTACCTACAAGTTGCTGCTAGATGTGCCCTTTTAGTGACTCAGTGTTCAGTAGACATCTTTTCAAATTCAGGTTTAGGCAGAACTACTTTTGAGTTAAAGGCCTTATATTCGGAAATCATGGCAATTCTCTTTAGTACAATATGTCAATGACATTGTTTCTGTAAGTTCGTTCTGTGCTATTTAAATCTTTCAGTAAAAAGCACGACCTGTATCCAATATCTGTACTTGAACTGCAATATAGTTTTTTAGAAAAACATCAATCTGATTTGACATTACTGGTAAAATGTAGCACACTTTTTTTTTTTCCCCAGTAGTTAATTACCATTCCTGGTTAAAATTAAATGCACTGGTAAAAAAACCTGCCTTATGTCTTTTCTGAATCTGAATGTATTTATATTCAGCTTTCAACCAGTGGACCTCTGATAATCAGGCAGAAGATAAACTCTTCTACTGTCAAACTTCTGGTTCTCGTATTAGATGTGAGACTATGATTAAGACCCAACCCTTAACCTCCTCTTTGATGAGCTAAGTAGATTAACCTTCTGGAGTCTTTCACTAGAAGGCATGTCTTCTAATTCTTTAATCATTCCCTGGGCTCTGTTATGAACCTTGTCCAATTGCTCAGCATCCTTCTTGAAATTTGGATGCTTGAAATAGGCACAGTGTTCCAGCCACAGTGACACTGGTGCCAAACACAGAAGTAATATATTGTCCTTCTCTCCCCCTCAATCAAGTCTTACGAGTAAATTGGGAGTTGGGCTGCCTCATTTTACACAGATGAAGCACAGCAGCACCGTCTTACCCTTGAGACTTACTGTCATCCTTTTTGTCATGCTGTGTCTCTGGTAGCATCTAGATTCTTATTCACAGTACTGCTCTTCTGCATACTTCCATGAAAGGGGCTTGGTGCGTTTGGCAGGCTTAAATTTAGCTTTCACACAGAGCTCTCCACTCCGAAAAACACACAGATTTTTTTTCCTTGATGACGCTCCATTCTAGAGAAGATGTGTAATCAGCTGTGGCAGCGAGTTGACATTTTAAATAGCCACACTGAGCTTCCCTCGAGTAGCAGAAAGTGTGTGAGCTAAGAGAAGAGAGCACCCTAAGCTGTTTGCAGCTTTGATCATGTATCCCAATGTGTTCCTGGATGGGGAAACAGTAGGAAAACAGAATTGCTGCATGATGGACCTCTGTCAGTCTCACACCCCGAAAGAGAGGAGTGACTAAATCAACACCTAGAATGGCACACAAAAACAGACCAAAGTTAATATTTATACTTTATTTTCTTTCTAAGTTCTTAAAGAGATGCAGGTGCTTGGTGGTGCTCTTCCAATATTGCCTCATATTTTTTAATAATTTCTGTTCCCGTAAAGTTGTTACCAGCCATAGGTCTGTAAACATGGAGAATTATTTAAGAGGTACAGTTTAATTCCTGTTCTTGCCATTTGGCCCCTTTATATTTTGGGCCAAATTCCCAAGTTTTTTTATAAGTCTGAGGGTGAAATCAAAGCTTTGAGAAAGTCAGAAGGTACTGTGCTGTCTGTATGGCCAGGGCTAGGCTCTTCCCTCAGACTTTCTCTGTAAGTTCTTAAAGGCTTTTAAGTAACTAGTTGCCTTTGGCTCTTTTTGGGTTTTTTTTCAGTGCACATTAAAATTAAAGGCAATATTTCAAATGTAGTCGAGTTGTTTTGACCCTTACACTGCCCCCATCTGTCAGGGGAGTGATGTCACTCAGTCCAGTGCAAGGACCAAGTGTACAGTAGAGTGCTTTATTATTTGTTGACAAATAAGAATGTGTAGTTCCAGAGAGAGAGCTCAAGGAAGGTCAGTCCTTGGATTCATTCACCAGCAAACGATTGTTCCCATTTAAAGGCAAGGATAGAGTAACTTGCATCAGGCTTACATAAATCTGGAAACATAGAAGAGCTATCTTCAAACCTAATATATGCAATTAAGATCCAATTAAAAATATGAGCACAACTGAATAAATTATGAGTGGATGAGGAATGTTACAAATCATTTTGTTAGAAGTTGTGTCGTGGTAGGATTTACTTTAATGCAGGAAAGCGTTCATTGAGCTTCTAACATGTAATCCAGTTCTTCTACATACACAGTTGTACAAATGACCTTTAAAGTTGTGTGAAAACATGTTATTGTTTTGAGGTTGAATATTATCCATGACAGAAAACTTAAAAGAAATCAAACAATGACCAGAACAATAAAGTTGGAAAATGCAGTTGCAGACACAGGTACTCAAGCATATTTATTTTGTCAAGCTTGGAATTGTGAGAATGAATGAGTGGATCTGTGATGAGTAACACACACAAAGGGAAGAGACACCAGATTTTCAGACTTTTTTCTTTGACGGATAACAGGAAATGCTAAGGGAGTTTCACAGGTAAGAGATGTTGCTATTTTTTTTCTTATTCTCATTTCTATATATAGGTCATGTTCACATTTACTGTACATCTTAGACATGTTATGTTTTTTAGGAAAGCATCTGCCTGACTTGGTTTCCTCGCTATTTTTCATTAGCAGTAAAGCAGCAATATTTCTGTGTGTTTTATTTTACTATTTTCTTTTTTCAATAGGAACTATTTATGGGAAAAAAAAAAACAAACAAAGAAGCTAACAATGTTCATCAGCTCTGTACAGATCAAAATTAGTCTTTGCAAGTGGGAATGGTCAATAGTTTTACAGAAAAGAAGTCCATATGTGTGACAATGAACTGTTGATTAAGCAATGTTATAAACTGTGCAATCATCGTATCTTAAAAATTATCTCAGAGTTCAGATGTTAATAAAACATTTTAATTAGTATTGCTGTTAGAGTTTACACTGTCACATTTGTAAGATACTCCAGCAAGGGGCAGTGCAGGACACAGAAAGCAGTTCTTGACAGTAAATCAACTCCTCCCTAGTGAGGTTTGAAACACATTTATTTCAGTTATTTTCTTGGTTTTATTTGTCATAGAAGTTCAAGCAAATTAAAATAATTTTAATTTGAGTGAACACTCTTGTCATTGGCTGTGTATAATGTCTGAAATGGTGTTAAAAAGGCAAAAATCTTCCTTGAATACAATTAATGACTGTATGTCCTTCCTTGGAATTTTTATCTATATTAAGTGTAAGCCAACACAACACAAGGTCAGGGCTGCAGAATCAGACCTATATCTTATTTCTTACCTTTTAAAAAACAGCCATTCTTCCAGATAGAAAAAAAATGCATAAAATACCCATATATATATAGCCTGTATATATATCCGGTTACAAGCAGAAGACAGGCAATGATTTGCAGCTTTATGCAAGTCAACAGAAAACATCTATCAGACCAAAATGTCATGTATGGAGTTAAACAAGACCTGCAACAAAGTTTTTATTGAACAAAGTTATTTTCTATAATGGAAAGAATTTCAGCCTTTTTCTTATTCTTCTGTTGATTACATCAGTGAGGTAAAAAATGGCATTAGAGAGCGCAAAAGTTGGACCAGGTTGTTTCGCACCTTGGTTTACGTTTACCTCCTGAGCAATAATTAACCTGATGATTGATAGTGAATTAAAACACTGGTGTCCGAATCAGAACTGTATTTCTCTGTTAAATTCTGAGCTTGACAAAGCCATTTTTAAAAAGTAGCAACCTATTTGCTAACGGCACAGCAGTCTGTGAAATGTCATCAGATTGAAAAGATGGAACAGAAAAATACAAGCATGTTCTGAGGTAAATCTTACATCCTGTTTGTGAAAGCTTGGATAAATTCACCTTGTCAGAACCACTAATGTTGCTGCCCTGGGAATCTAATTCTAGTTGTCTCCTATATATTTAGTTATACTTCTTTTACTTTATTTTACTTTATGAATTAAATTTTGCAAAGATTCTCCATTCCCCAATTCCCATTGAAGCGAGCCTCATCTTTATTTAACCCATGAGCTCATATTTTCCTTTTGAGAAATGAAAGTGGTGTGAGTTTAGTGTAGTTCTAGGGGTGACAAATCCAGGTGCCTTATTTTTTGAGGATGTGCAAGCTATTTTAAAGCATTTGGGTGTTCCATATTAATTTTTTGGAAATTTGAGAAAAAAATAATTAGTCCATCAAGATTAGCTGAGTTAACCTCCTGTTTGTCATTAAACTTCACCTGTTTGAATTAAATACTTCACAGTGTTTAGGTTTTAATATGAAGTGTGGGCATCCTCAGCAGGCTGGGGTGTAGTCCTGTGCGTTGGCGTTTGGTAGGTTTGTACTCTCTTCTGCCATCACTAATGGGTAGAGTAGCAGAGTGTTAACATCACTCAGTTCTTCTGACCCCAAAAAGGAAAAAATAACAAAAGTCAATTAAATTTATTCTGAGCATTGTGTCAGATCACTAACACTTCGTATTTAAATAGTTATTGAAGACCAGCTAATATATAAATCCCTAATGGATTGAGTCAGGCAAGCTCCAGGCCTCCGCCATGCTCATACAAAGAAGTTGTCTCACTCCCACAGTTTTATTAAAATAAAATGTGACCTGCAGTGGAGCTGACAGCTGAGCAGTCAGGTTACAAATCAGCCTGTGATGGTAGGGCAGACTGAATGAATATTGCCATGCAGCTTGTCAAAGGCAGGGTGAAAAACAAGGCTTAATGAATGGTGGAGCTTGGTCTGTGTAGAGCAAGGATGTGCAAGCGTAGCGTGAGGGACCCCAGCCGACGGTACCTCCATAAAGACGAGAGCTAAGAGAAGAGAGCACCCCAAGATGTTTGTAGCTCTGTTCATGCACCCGATGTGTTCATGGTGGGGGACAGTGGAAAACACAGTTGCTGCGTGTTGGACCTCTGTCAGCCTCCCACCCCAAAAGAGAGGAGTGGACAAAGCAACACCTGGACTGGCACACAGAAGCAGACCAGAGTTTATATTTTACACTTTATTTTCTTTCTAAGTTATTAAAGAGACGTGAGCACATTTATTTTCACATCATGTGGGCCTGAGGTTTTCATTAATAAAAATATTCCAGGCGTCAGATTCTGGATGTTCAAAAGGAGAGGTATTTAAATAATACCTGTAACAGTGACAAGCAGTGACCAAAAAGAGAGTTGAACCAAGAGCACCAGCTTTTTCTTCCAGCACATGAGTTAATGGGCTAATGAGAGTCTGTGTGAATTACATTGGTGTATGGAGCTGTAACCAGAGGGATCATTTTAACCAACAGACTTTTGCTGTGATCAGTTAATGCTGATAAAATGAGTTCTCAGCACCTATTTGGATCGAGTGATAGGTGATCCCTTTGAGTGATTTTAGCATGTAATTCTGTCTCTCCAGGGAATGCACTCCCCTTCAGCCTTGCCTGGTAAATTTAATTGGCAGGGTAGTAATGGTGTCTTCTGATTTTGCTTTCTCATCATGATACATGCCCACAGAATGTGCTCTGGAATAATACTTTGGGCTGTCAGAGTCTGAGAAGTAATAAATAGTTTTGAGAAGTTAGAAACTTTAAAATTTATTATCAGGGATATACAGAACTACTTTACAGATAAAGATGCTTCAGATACAGAACTGCAACTCTTCACAACAGTAATAAATGTTGTCATTGAAAATAACAGCAGATACAGGTTAGAATAAAGGTATCAGCACCGTGAAGTATGATTTGGGGCTTTTCTTTTTTAATTAAGGTTATTGGAAAGCTACATAATTATTACTTGCATGCAGAAGAAAGACGATCAATGTGTGCTATAGAGGAGTTCAAGAAAATAATCTGTCTTAAGAAGCTATAAACGTACAGCAATTTAAAGAAAAAATGAACAGCAGTGGAGAACAGCGGTGAAGCAATTACAAGAGTCACTGCAGAAGAGTGTAAGAGATGTACACTATTGGCCTTGGTTTCTCTAACTTTTAGCATTTGCAGTGGCTCTGAGATAATTGAAATGCAAATGTGTAGTTCTGCCTGTCAAGGGAATGGCAAGCACCGGCCTCTGCTGTGGGTTGTGGCTGCAGGCTGGTAATCCAGGGCGGGCACCCAGCAGACCTACAGTGCCACCTTCACCACAGCCCACTCCTGCGGACAGGCTGCCACCAGACCTCTTAGGCTTCAAATCTGATAAGCCAGCTTTGTCTTGGTTTGCAGCCCAGGCATGTACTCTCTGCCACCACTGTTTTAATGTTTTCCAGGCCACTTGGAAACTGGCAAGCACAATGGAAATACCTAAAATCCTCTGTTCCTAAGAATAATTATTGTAATATCAACACCAGTCTCCAAAGTGGTTTTGTCTCCCTCCACTTGACTGACCTCTTAGTAGAGGAAGGAGATGCTTAACAATATCTTAACAACAGAATATTTTAAAGAAAGATCAATAAATAGAAATATTGATTGGCTGGTGTCCCTTTAGCTAGTACACTGTTGCCTTTCTATCATGTTCTTAATAAAAATCATCATACTAAGAACAATCTACTTGAATAACTTAGAGCATTATTATGTTGTCTTGTACATATACATACATGTACAAATATATCTTTTTATCTATCTATCCTCTAAACAAAGTGTTCTGTAATGGTTATTTATTTGGCCCAAAGATGCTGTAATGTAAGATGAATGGAATTTCATTCTGGTTGAGATTTCGCTGAATATTTCTGAATATGCTTCAACAGTTGGTACAATAATGTTTTATTAAAACACTGATCAGAAAAAATGTATTTCAATTCCATATGATCCATTTAATTCCCTCAGAGCTGTAACATACTAAACCTTAGTACCTTCAACCCTTTCAACATAATCCACTCAGAAGAAAATTGCATGTTTGTATTAATCTTTTTCGGATGAGGTGTAAGAGTAAAAAATGGGATTTGGTGCAGTTGTTAGGTAACATTTGACTCAAACATACAGCATACTTTGTAAATAAACACAGAAAATCATGCCTCTGATTGCAGAGACTGTTAAATTAAAACTCCCTCATTTGTAAGGAGACTTTTGGAAAACTTTAGTTTAAATGATGAAATGAGTTGAAAGTAGGAAATAATGTGTTTTAAAGCCTGTAGAGGTTGATACTTAGTGAAATGTAGGTCAGTCAGATTACACCATACAGCCTCAGCTGCTGTGTTTTGTCATCTGCCTGTAATAAGAAGAACCAACGTAGGTAGCAGTTATACTCGAGAAATGTATTTTTCTCCTAAGGAGAAAAGAGTGATTGATAGAAATGTAGCCATGCTGAATTGGAGTCTAATGTTGATGTTGAGCTCTGAAAAACAAGGAATAGTGAGTGACATAGGTCAGTGAAGGAATAGACAAAATAACAGATTTTTTTTTTTTCCCCTCAAAATGTCCTGCATCAGAAAACTTATTTTCTTTGACTTAGAGAAAAATACAAAAGGATCAGGAGGTAAAAAACTGAACTCACAAAACCAAGGAAACAAACCTTCCTTCCCCAACACAATTTCTGCTTCTGAATGTTCAGTCTCTCACGTGCCATGAGAGCATTGGACTCTGATACCGTCAGGCTCTGCACCAATACCCACACACAGCATCTTCCTTCTCTCAGAGGTTCATTGGTAATTTTCCTCAATAAAGTGGGTGGAAATGCCACCACAGAAAATGCAGCAGCTGATAGGTGCTATTTTATATTGTGCTGTCTTAGGTGTAATGTTTCTCACCAGCAAAAGCATTTAAGTCATAAATTAGAATGGCTGTTATTAAAATGTTTCTGAAGTTATATCAAAGCTAATTAATTTGTGATTATAGTTGCTGAAGATGTAGTTGTCTTTTTCTGTATTGAATGCTGTCATTTTTCCTGAAACCTGACAGTTACATGTCATGTTGCAGAACCTTAATACAGAGTTTATTTATGACTCTTTAGGGACTTGTAATTTTTTTTATTTTAATGAGTGGGAGATTGTATGTGCACTTGCTAATTAAAGTAACTTCTTGAGAGCCACTCAGAATTTTTGGACTCTCACAAGATCCACTTGATTTTTATCACATGGCTTTCTGCAAGTCAAATATATAATTTTGGTTATAATTATTCAAGCAGAATTCAGCAGCTGAATCTGTATTTTAAAAGGTAAGCTACTTGCTATACTCCTCCAGTGTGGGAAAGGCTGATGCTTATCTCTGGGAAGGAATTTAAATGGTGTTCACGTGGGTTCACATGAGCCTAGAGAAGTCTGAAGGAGGGAGATACTGGACATAGTGAAATCTGTGGTGCAGGTGGAAGGGAATGTGTTGCCAGAGGTGGTGCTGAATCTTCTTACAGCAAACTGATGGGTGAGGAAGAGCTCAGGAGGGACTGACTTTCAAGAGGAGAGAGCTTACAGTGGTGTGAGATGTTTTCTAAGGCTCAGGTTGTGCAGTCAGTGCTTTCAGTAAGTCCATGGCTCCACAGGCACCAGTGTATACTTCGAAGACCTCTGGATTTTCACCTTCACGGAGTGTCCCATAACAGAGGCTTGTGTTCCTCTGTCTTCACTAACGACAGCAAATCCTGTGTCATGGGCAAGCAGCCTGGCTTGATTAAAGGGTATGTTTAAAGGTATGATTTCACCTCCACTTTTGCTGCAGCCTTCCTGGGAACAGGAAACAATGCACCTGTCTGTCATCCTCTCTGCTGACAAATTGTTCTCCCCTCGGCAGTTTTGTTTTCCCTGCCCCCTTTGGCAAAGCCTTCACCCACAGCTCTCTGCTGGTACTCTGCACCTCCCCTTGTTGGCTGCTCATGTGAGCTGGGGGCAAGAGGACAGACAGGTTCCTGATGTCAGACTCACTGTAAGGCATTTCTTACAGCCCCCTCAGTGTCGTCAGGCTGCAGGAGCCACCACTGCTGCTGGCAAGTGTCTGGCTGTTGTACAAGGGACATGGTATCTGGCAGCTGTCTCAATTTAAACAAAAGGGGGCTTCCTGCTGCAAATAGACCCACATAAAGATAAGCACGTCATGATGGTACTAATTCATGTCACAGGAAATTCACAGGCTTGTCCTTGGAATGGATACTTCTAAAGGAGAAAATTATGGTATCAAGTCTGTGTGTTACCTCCAGGGACTGGAACAAGTTATTCATTCATTACACATTTATGAGATAGGTTATTCATCTGCTAATGTGTCTAGGAGTGCAAATGCCTACTTACTTAGATGGTGTCTCGAGGTATTAGAGCTCCTATAACAGCATATTTCAGTTACAGTGAACTTAATGGTCTTATAAGCTCTACTAGTAACAGAAATATGTTTCCTCTCCTTCTTTCCTTTTGCATATCATGGAATTCATTAGGGATAGAGCTGAACAGAGGTTTTCACAGGTTGTAAAAGTAAAGGTACTCAAATGACCAGGAAGCCCTTGTTCATTGCAGATTATTTAGTAACATTTCTAATGGACTACTCCACCGTCCAGGATCTTTTCGTAAGAGAGAGTTTTTCCTTGTTTCTAACATGAATCTTCCTTTTTGTGGCCTATGTTCATTGTTTCCTGTCCTGCCTGTTGTGGACATGAAAAACTGATTTAGTTTTATGCCCTCACCTGAGTCTTCCCGTGTTGGGAGAAGCAGAAGGATCCTTTCATTTCTCTTTCAGTCTGTTGTTCTGTTATGTTTCTCCAGACAGAATTTGCCTTTCTTACAGCAGAGTGACACTCAATGGGAATTTTTGATGAGTCTTATATCATTTTTCCATTCTTTTCTTGCACAGACATTTGTTTTTCCATCCTGCTGTTGCATAGACACTCAGGGAGAGTGTCTGATCAAGAAAAAAAAAAATTATGAGGATCTTATCATAGTGGAGGATCAAAACTCCTCAGCAAAATAGTTGGTGCTTGTCTGGAGGTGACAGGAATCTCCACTGTAAGGGCACTTGCAGCAGCATTTTCAGCTGTATGGGGTGAGCCATTGAACCTCTGCTCTGCTCACTTCTTAAAATCCAGGCACCACCCAGCACTTGTTTAATTCATTGCTACTTATATACCTTAACCACATTAAAAAATTCCCCTTAAGTATCCTAACAGCACATGAAATACTGTCCTACCTGACCATTTATGCAGGAACAATTTGTATAGATTTCTTATAAATGTCTTATTTACACAAAATTCTGCATCAGAAACCAGAAAGAGCAGTCTTTGGGACACAGGGTGTTAACCAGCTATACAAACTGGACTAGGGACAACGTGACCTGGAAGGAGGGAGTCATTTCCAGAAGAGTAAATTCTCACCAGGAGGCCTGCTGTTTCTCCTGTGACTAATAGAATGGGAAGTCTTTAAAATATTTTTCTTTGGAAAATTAATATTTAATATTTTGTGTACATTGTGGTAAAGGTAATGCCATCTAAAAAAAATGTTTCTTTTAAAACTGATACATATTACTTACTTTCTAACTTTTCGGGTGTATTACATAAATTCATTTCTTTCTGTTTGAACAGAGGTATTATGACAGTTCATTTTTCCTTGATGTTCCTTTGCAGAAGCTGTAATTCCCTCCCTTGCTCCCCTACACAATCCCTTATTCTTTCTCTGGGCAAAAGAGGAGAGTAGGAGGCTTAATGGTGCAGTGGAATCTTCTCTTAACATCTGAACCAAAGAGGGTCATCCAGGTGCAAGCCTTGGTGCTCCTCAGTTGGAATCTTTTCTCTAGCAACTAAACATTCTAACCAGAGTGAGTGTTTTCCATCCAGAAGGGTTCCTAGTTACAAAAGGTTTTCTTCTGGTATTTATCTTGGAGTCCTGACACAACAGGAACTGAGATAGACTTTAAAATATCACAGAATCAACAGAGAATGACCTGACTTGTGATTCCTTTTCAGGCTCTGGGCATCTCTTGCTGGCATTGGCATCAAGCTGACCTTAGTGAGCAAGATACATACCTTGAAGTATCTGGTAGAATCTCTGCTGTGCAGAAATAGTTCACTGGTTCACTGAAGCTGGATTATCTTTTTATTTGCTAAATTATTTTTTTAAGGAATTTTTAAGGAATATGATAAAACTAAAACATGGCTTAGATATGGATTCAATACCTTAGAAATGAGGTACAGCAGAAAAAGGTTAAATGTTTCAAATGTTCAGTGGAAAGAAGAGTGAACTGTGATTTTCTGGTCTCTCCTGAAGGATTTGCTCTGCTAGCTGGGGATTTATTGATTGAATTTGCATCATTCAAAGAAGAAAATCAGTGCTTTGCTGTCAGATTCTGAAATAAAGTTCCATGCTGTGATTTGGTCTGTTTCAGAATGAAAACATCTTTTTTTTTTCAGTCTTTTCTTATTTGTTTTACTCCTGATGCACAGGAATATTCTTCCCGCCTTGTTTACAGCAGTGCTTCAACACATTCTTTGCTCAAATTATAGAAAGAGATCGATGATAAGGGATGTGCTCGCTTCATTTGTGCTGTAGACAAATTAGGAGTTTATAGAAAAGACTGTATCTTGATTTCTGTTAGCCAGATTTGAGCACTAGCTGAAATCCCTGGAAATGTCAGTTAGTGACTAGGAGTTGTGTGGGCAGGGGGTGGACCATGGCTCTGGTGGTCAAAACACATGTGGGACCTGATTCTGCCCTCAGCTGGGCTGCTGTGGCACCATGTTATGACTTCAGCAGGGAATCCTCTGTAGAAAATGTTTTCCTTAGTGGAGTGGTAAGCCCAGCACCTGCATCTTTTTTGAAATGGAGTTATGTTGGTATTAAACCACTATACTAGGCAACCAAAACAATCCTTGTGAATAATACTGAAAGGCATTGTGATTTTATTTGCCAGCAGTGGTGTTTATTTCCATATAGATGCATTTCTGATCATTCTTTCTTGATCTTGTAAATCTAGCAAAACTAGACAAACTAAGCTCTTCCTATAATCAATACATGTCTTGATCATTTTACCAGTGCCATTAATTTCTTTTTGTACTAAGCACCTCTAAAATGTACCCTCTGTCAAAATCTTACACTTACAACTGAGGAAAGCAAGGAGCACTCTGGCTTCTTGAATGTTAAGAGAGAGAAATTATATTGGAGTGAATGGAGGAAGTCTATTACAGTAAAGTGGACCCTGTTCTTTCAGATTATGTCAAATTCACTTGGCTTTGTTTCTCATTAGTGCAACCAAGACTATGGCCTATGCTGGATATAAGTAAATTTATAGGCTGTGAAAAACATCCCTATCACAAAACATGAACATTTTAAATTGACATGGGTAAATGCAAACACCATCAGATCTGAATAAGCATTTGGGAATGTAGTCTATAACTCAGTACACCCCCCAGGAAAATCAGTGGTCAAAATTGTTGAAAAAACATTGTTATTTTCCCCCCATTTGTTTCTAATGCTTAGAAGATTTTATCCTCGGGGATGATGTTCCTTGGTTCTCAAGAATCTGCCTTGGTAAATACTGGGAAGGCTGAAGGCACCACTTGATCCCTTGATCCAGTGTATGTACAGCTGGGGAGAGGCTGTGGAGGCTATCCCAGATTGTCCTGCCAGTGTGCATAGGCCATGCTGTGGGGAGGCAGAGCAGCTCCAAGGCTACACACCAGCTGAATTGCTCATGTTCTCTAACAGGGCATCTTGTAAAATGCTAGCAACCCTTCATGATTGTTTTCTCAATTTGCTTTATAAAATATGCAAAGCACCAAAGCTTAGCAATGTGGGAGCCCAGCACTGGATGTTTTTTGACTTGTGCTACATCACTAGCAGGGGAGAATCAGTTTAGCTCTGAGATTAATGGTCTTAAGGTTATTTCTATCAATTGAAGATGTGACCCAGTGTGTTCAGACATGTCTTGACCATGCAGTTCAAAATCACTTTTGTTTAACTTCCCACTTCTTCTGGTTTTGAGTCCCTCACTTTAGTGCATCACTTCATATTCTCTGCTCCACTGTAAACTGAGAATAAAGTATGGGGGGGTAGCTGGTCAGTACCCAAAAAATCATAGCAATATCGTACTGCAGGTGGTCTGGGCTCAGTTTGGAGGGTTGCATCTAGGAAATTCAAACAGTCGAGAAGAAAATATGAAGCCTCCTTCCTGAGCACTGGGGGGAAACACTAGGAAGTTTTCTCTGGCCCTTTGTTTTTAAAGCTGTTATGTTCTTGGCTCTGAATGTGCAAAGGGAAGCAGCAGTATATGAAAGAGACTTTTTCTGTGCATGCTAGGAGGCCACACTTGTATGTAGGGAGACTGCATGATTTCAGTCTGGTATATGCTTTTTGTATCAAGAGCTGGGTTTCAGTTCAGGTAAGATTCTTCTTGCAGTTCGAGTTTGGGTGTTTTTCAGTTCAGTTCATCCAATTATAAAACTGCATTTCAGAATTACCTTTATGCAACTGCTACTGCAGGAATCAACTTTCATTTGGTGCATGGTGAACATACTGTGCTACTTCTTCAGCTTAGTACCCAATATTCAAAACTGAGTATTGTGAACCTGGATGGACAGCAACATCCCCACTTATGTGTAAAATTCAACGTGTGCAGTTGCACAAATAAATAAAATAAGCTCATTCAACATGGAAAGTGTGAGTCAAAAAAACAAACCAAGGCACTATGCTAAGACAGAACCAAAGTATGCCTTGCCCATTGCATTCCAAAGCCAGTTTTTCCAGCTTCTCTGAGTAGCTGAGAATAATGGAACTCACAGTGCTTTTCTGGCTTCTATTTATTTTTAAAGGCCAGAGAGTAATTAATTACCTTTATTTTCAGCTAGGTTGAGAATACCTTAAAATTAGTCATGACATTGCACATGGAATATTTGCCTCTATTTTCAGATGGCTAACAATGCTGTTTAATACCTGATTATTTAAAAAACTGAAGCTCTTTGCTGATGTTCATGCTCCATAGATATGGCTTCTTCCATGTAGTTAAAAGTAGATGTTTTTATTGTTTTTAATTGGCATCTTTCTGTTTGTTCTGTACTTTCCTAATCAGTGGTATGTCAGCCACATGAAACTTTTCAGTAGGCATTTGCAGTTTGTATTCTTTTAAGGGATGCTCTTCCATATGAGCATAAAGTCATGCAAATAAAAAAGATAGTAAATACTTTAACAAAACTTATCATTTTACTCAAATTAATATATTTTTACTCAAGTTAATACATTTTTGCAATATTTGCTCAAGTATAGTACAGTGTTCTACACACAGATGTATGTTCTACACACAGATGTACCTGATTCTTATCCTTGACCTTCAGATTTCTCTTTTTATATCACCATTAAACACCAATTTGTTACTAATGCATACTTTGCAATTAAAAATTTATTGCTTTAAAAGCAAAGGCAGTTTCCTGCCTAGTCCTTAATTAATCTTTATTTAAGACACTTAAATATTTATAGTGACTTACTTTTTTTCATTATAAACACTGTAGTACTTCAAAGAACCTCTATGTTTCTGAAGAGTTTTCACTTAAACTGCAATGGCTACTCATAAAAAAAATTCAGCACCCGTCTCAATCCATAGACTGTGATGTTATAGCAGCTGTAGGCACAAAGATGTGAGGTTTAATGGTGGCAGATTGGTACAGAAAGGGCCAGGTTTTCCTTAGGTCTCATTCTCCCTCACTGAAAAGTGGAACAAAGTGCAGGTAAATTATTACTGTGCCTGCTAGACATGAGCAGGTTCCTACTAACTTCAGCTCATGCCAACCACACAGCTAAGGGAACAAAAAAGTGTTGGATCTATTGCTTAACCTTCTGCCTGCATGGGCATTCATCGTGCCAGAGCAGCACACTGCTCTCCCGAAGGACAGCAGCAGGGAGTGGCAGCGGGGTTTTGCCACACCAAGGCACGGTGTGTCCTGGCTCCTGTGCTCCATGAAAGCCTCTGTCCAGTATCTGCACAGAGGGCTGGGTTATGCTTCCACCCTCGACCCACCAGTTGACTGTACTGCAAACCACTTGGCCCAATCCCCAAGACAATTTTTTAGACTTTCTCAAATTTGCTGAACCCCTGCTTATCCTGTAGATTTTCCCAGGTGTGCCTGGACTTGAAATCATCAGCTGAGCCCTATTCAGTATGCAACCTTTCAATTCCCCCAACTACTTAGTGCTTTTGGTAATGACGTAGATAGAATAGATTCTGCTTCCTTATTTTATAGACAAACCTACTCTGGATCTGGATGGGAGGAATTGGCCAGTAGTAATTCCACAGCGCACTTTCTCTGACCTTCTTTCAGTCTGTAGAGCCATTTTTTCTCAATCAGCTCTTATTTTTCTTGTCTGTTTTCTCTTTAGAGAAGAAGGGAAAGCACAATTTTTAAGAGGGATCCTATTTTCATACCCTAAAACCAAACAGCTTTGCTGTTGAAAAGCAGGTTACAGGTGGGAAGGGAGTAGTTTAGGCTTGTAGTCAGGGACTTGCAAATTAAGTGAGATTCTGCGTCACATATTCTGCAGGAGGTCACACGTGGTGATCAAAGAGGACCCATAAGAAGGTCCTGATCTGTAAGCAATGGAAACAACCATGGCTCTCCTTTTGGCACAAGGAAGGATAAGGTGGACTTCTGCGTGGAAGTTAAATTAGAGAAACATCACTGTGCTTCTGCATGGCCAAATTGCCTTCAACAATGGGATCACCACAGTGTTCTGGGAAACACAGCAGGTAAAACTGCTAAGCAGATATGAGAAAACTGAAATCTAAATTGCAGTACAAGCAAACGACCTGCTGCTATAAACTGCACCCTTACAGATTTGCTTACTGATTGCAACATTGTGTATAAGCTGTAGATTTATCACTATTATTTGTTTCCGTTTATATCTTGTTGGAAAGCAATGGGAGATCGCTGTTTGAATAAGGTAGGTTACTGCCAATCATTCTGATACGTGAAATGAGGAAACTGAATAAGCATTATTCTTGTCATTTTCAGTTGAGTTATTTAACTGAAACCATAGCTGAAAAGGTGGGATTTTTCCCACTGTTTATCTGGAAATACTTAATGTAGCCAGAGATCGATATTGATGCTTGAATGGACGAAATATCATTTTAAGTACTGCAGTGCTGAGTAAGGATAACCTAACAGTATAATTGGTGATGTGTAGTATGCATCAGGGATGTCAGCTGACCAAATTAAGTGAAATCTTGCTCATCTTAATCATGTGAATGATTTCAAGGATGTCACTGAATGAGATTCTTTTATAAAGGAAGACCATTGTTTTAATATATAAATGAAATGGGATTGTGCCCACAGATTCTTTTAACAAGGTATACACTCATTTACTCTAGTCCTGTAATAAAAATTGCTGATTAAATTGATACTATGCTAACAGTTTTTCCTTCCTAATATACCTATATCTCCTGTACAGTGAGTTCTCTGTGCAAATCGTAAGTCTGTGTTATGATTGTCCTGCTTCTCTTTGCTGGAGAGTGGTACTTTAATGAGCATCATTTTTGTGATGCTAGCAATAACTTTCAGCAATTCACACTGAGACTTTTATTTTCAGTTGCCTTCTGATAGCATCACCATTTCATTAGCCTTAGCTTATTCCAGAGGCAGAGCAGTTTATCAGATAATGAAGGTTGAGTAAGCCTCACCTATGCAACATGTGGCAAGTTATGTCATTTCTCTGCCCTTAGCTGTTAGATGTGTCATCTGTGTAAGTCAGCCAGCACTGATGGTACTTGCACAGTGCCTAGGACAGCTGACATAAATTTTGCTTCTTGTTCTACCCCTTTCATTGCAAGACCTGAGGCGGTGGCGCAGCCTTCTTTGCACTTGCATAATACTGCATCTCACATAGTAAAGGATTTCGATACCTACTGTGGAGATGATAACTCTGGAAGTGTTTAATATTCCTGCTGAGCAGTAAGGCACAATAAGCATGCCAAATTGAGATGGTGCATGAACTAGACAGTCTCACAGAGATTGCCTGTTCTTAACCATTACTGAACAGTGTCTACTGCATAGAGAAGAGGTTCCTACAAAGTGTGTCAGGGAAACAACCCTTGTTCTTTGCTATCTGCACAGTTTTCCCTAACTGTCAGTCCAAGCTTGTCAAACAAGGATACTGTACTGACCACCACACTCTTTTTTGTCCATCCTTCCCAAGGCAATGCTTACTCAGCTGTGGAGTGTTCCTCACACGCATCTTTGTGTTGTACATGTCCTTATGAAACTAAGATGAGGCAATTAGAAAAGTTTAAGCATTTAAGTATTGCTTCCTAACACCCCATGGCAATCTTCAATAAAACACCAGCTTGCTTCTGGATGAGGTAGCACAGTGTCTGCTGCCTAGGATTAGTCATGTACTTTCCAGCTGGAGTATTGCTCAGACTACAAGAAGAGCACATCACAAGCAGGTGGAAGATTTCTCTAGCACAGTAGCCACAAGAAATCTCAGTGCATTATGGACAGTTGGGACCAACTGAACAATCAGTACCGAATTAAGGAGACAGCTGGGAGGACTTGAAATTTTTTCCTCTCCTGTCATAGACACTGTGATATTGCCTGTCTCTCCAAATGAAATAACAATAGGGAAGCCTCAGGGCAGATTGTCTGCTTCCCCTCTCTTGGGGAGTATGCCTTATTTTGCTCAGCATATTAGAGGTGGCTGATCCATTGTAATGCAATGTCAAAGGCCTTGGGGACTTAAAAAATGTTGTGTGTGTGGTATTGGAAGGGCAAAGAAAAAGCATTGACCCTACCAGATGTGATCTTTTCAGGTGGCATGTATGCACTGGGTTGACCAAGCTTAAAGGAAATGAAATCATTCCAGATGATTGTCTGAACTTGGAGCGAATATAATTATTTTAATTGATTGCCCCCATAGCTTGTAGTCAAAACTCCTTGAGGAATATGGCAACCTTTGCATTACAGATTACATGATGGTTCCAGTAAACTTGTTTTCTTAAAAACTGGTTTACTTCTGCTGTAATATTTGACACAAATGTTTGTTAGATCCAAACAGCTATTTCACAAATACTTACCTGCATGAGGAAGCACTTTGCCATGCTGATTGTTTTGTACTCACACACACACAACAAATCCAGGTGCAAGCTAGCACGGTTTTCACTATTTTCTGTTCCTTATTCAGTCATTTCTTAGTCACCTCTATCTTGCTGAAAGTTGTTTTCATCTGTTCAGCAAGCAGAAACATTCTGGTTACTATGAGGTGGCCATTCAGGAACAATGTCATTCTTCCTCCACCACAAGGCGCAAAAGGCAGAAGTGGAAACAATTGTTAACAATGCATAGCCAATAGCAAACAGCTGACAAACCACCCACATGCTAAAAGTGCTTTGTCCAAATAATTCAATGCATAATTAACAAATGCGTCTGCAGAAATCTGCCCATTAACAATTTCCAAGTGGAAAATAGGGCTAGATAATGCATTTACAGACTATCTGTACCGGATGTAGTGGGACAGTAGGGTTGCATCCTCATGCTCCCCAAGAACAGAATCATTCTTTGTCAATGTAAGGGTTGCTCAGAGCAGTTCAGTTTAAGTTAACTGAAGGTATGGAATTGGTGTGTATAACTGAGGTGCAACAAACCCAGTCTGGACATTTTCACTGAAAGCAAAGTCACACAAATATGTTGCCTGATCCAAGGATCCAGTGGGTTGATCTTGGCCACTGGCTAGGCACCAACCTGGCTGCTCTCTCAATCCCTCTCCTCAGAAGAGGAGCTCAAAAAGCTCATGACTCAAAATGAATTAGATCATTTTACTGTCACAGAGAAAACAAACTCAGCTTGGGGACTTGAATACCTTGCCCTAGACCAACACAACTCTCTCAGCTGAAATACCAGTTAACACGAGTGGTAACCTTTATGGAGTGGACAGGTGTTGGAGTAAGTACATGCCTGCATAGGAAAGTCTTTTTGCTTGGACAGAATAATGATTTCATGTTCATTGAGGTAAACCTTGAAGGAACTTACACAGACACACTGATTTGTATGTAAACCTCATTTGTTGCCCATCAGTTTTGAACAGTTAACATTTCCCTGTATAGAGTATGAATTTCAAGAGTAGTCACTGTTTCAATACAGGTAATTAGAAGTAGCATTTTCTGCAATATCTCTTGAGTCTGTTTTTTTTTTTTGGGGGGGGGGGCGGGCAAGGCTCTTAGGAATTGCTCCAGCTAGTATGCAAGAAAAATTTTGAGGGCAGAAAATTTTGAGTTTCACCAGCACCTGTGTACAACTTCACATTCTAGGGTAATTAGAATAAATGAAGGGCTTTATTTTCAGAGTTCTTTACATGACCATCCATAGTTTAGGAAATAAAAAATTAATACAATGATCATTATAATAATTCTCTGTGCAGACCTGTGACAAACTCTTAATGTTTTGGTATTTTGCATAAATGAGTAACTAAAAATGTCTACATGAGGTCAGACAGGTCTGTCTACCTAAGCCAGTATCCCACCTACAACAGTAGCCAAAATACCAAATTAGCTTAGACTAGCGTGACATATTCAGCTTTCAGGATATTTAGCACTTTAAGAAGCCATGCAAACATTTTTTGTCCTGAACAGACATTGAGTAACCACAATAAAAGTACTGGAAGAAAATTCTCCTCAGGCTTCTGGTTCACTTCCCAGTGACTGGGATCACACCAGGCTATGCCCCATCCCTCCTCCCACATGCTGGTTTCCACTGAAAAGTACCATGGGCAGGTAGCAGGAGGGAATGGTAATAGCAACCAAGGTTAGTGATCTGGGCAACCAAGAGTTGTTGGGGCCAGACATGCCCCACAATTTAGTTGCCACCTACACAACCAGAGATCTAGTCAGCCAAAGCCGTGCAGAACATTTCTGTCAGTGTCTTCTAAAAGCATTTCCTGACCATGGCCTGTTATCTGATCGGAAGCATCGGCCATCCCGTGGTGGAAGTCACAAGCCCATCACTTGAGCCATAACAGTCTCAGCACAAAGTCTTGAACAGATCTGCGTCAGATGAAGAGAAGATGCATAGAGAGTTCAAGCAACCTTGCTTATTCACTAAAATTATGGTATTTTATCACCACAATAAACAGAAAGTGACAATGCCATACATCCTATGTCTATGTGGTTGTCTGGAAAAATCTCTATTCCTGCCATCATGAGACACATGAATCAGTTAAGATGAAGATCACTAACAACAAAGAAATACCGTTTTCTTCTTTTTTGAGGGAAGAAAATTCAGTATCATTTCTTATTTCCATAAAATGAGAGTTTTGTTTATCAATCCCTTCAGTCTTCAGTAGCAGTTGTATGCTTGGATGCCAGACCTGAGGATCCTCAGAAAATCCTAGCCTAAAGCCTGTCTGCCTGAGTAGGCTGCACTGTTTGAACTTAAAATGGTACATAAGCCCCTCTCTAGATATGTTTATATATCTTTTATATATATGTTTATATATAAAAAAATCACATATTTGCACTAATACTCTCTAACATCTGCATGTTGCAAGAGATGTCTAAGAATTCACTAAAAGAGCAAAATTAATGAGAACAATTGCAACAGCTGTATTTAAATCAGACCAAAGGACGACCTCCCTTGGTATCACCCTACAGCACTCCATAATGCTTCTTACCCAGAAGGTTTATACCGTGCAGCTTTGTGTAAAACACAGACTGGTACTGGTCAATGTTTCTTTTACCACTACAGTGACTTGCTTTTTGAAGCCCACACATGTTTGTGGCTTCCCACCACATCCTGGGGCAATGAGCTCCACCCTTTAATTATGATACTTGTGGAAAGCATTCTTTCTTGGGGTTCATGTTTTAAACTTGCTAACTTGCTCTTTTTATTGTGGCTGCTTCCTTTGCTACGAAATAAAGTGAAAACCGTTCTTTATTCACTTTCTCAGTACTGTTCATGATTTTCCTGGCACTCTGATCCAGTCCTTTTCCTCATTTGTCCCTCTTCCATATGAAAATCCTAAAGCCTTTCTTTTTCCTTTCCTTGCACAGAAACCATTAAATACTTTTGATCATCCTGTCACCCTTTTCTTTATCCTTCTATTGCTATCCTGTCATTTTTGAGATGAGATGACTGGAACCATAGTCAATATTCAGAATGCTAGGTGGGCAATGGATTTCTATGTCAGCATTATCATGTTTCTTCTGCTGTTTTCTGCTTTATTCTTAATATTTCCTAATATACTGTTGGGGTTTTTTTTGACAGTTGATGAGGATTTAGGTGACATTTTCATAAGGCTGTCTCCAAGCTCTCTTTCCCAACTAGTAGTTAATTTCACTGTGTGTTTATAGATTTCCCAGGGTACAGGTAGGAGACCTTATTCATTTAGCCTTGAAAACACAGCTAAATTACAAGAGTGGTTGGACTGTAAGCAGGAGATTGTTGATAGAATTTTATACTTGCTCAATTCTAATGGCAACTTTTATTCTTCTAGGTCTTGTTCTACCAGAGGTTTCTCATATGTACGTGAAGCAATGTGAATGTTTGCCATGGATCTCACCTTTTTAGTGGGTTGTTGATTATTTTAACAGAACATTATTTCTAACAGAAAACTCATTCAGGAAAGAGTTCCTTCAATGACTTTTACAGAGGGTTTTGCTAATTTTGCAAGGCATATCCTGACCAAAACCGAGGGAATCCAAACAAATGCATAATCCTCTGCAGTACTAACTCAATGGAGATTTCATCCCATAGCCTTCAACATTAGGTAGAGATGCATAGCACTTCAATGTTTTTCATAGCTGAAATGTGCTATTAGTATCATAATGGTTGATAAAATGGAGTTCTGGAGCATAATGAAATCTGGAATTAAATAAATCACGTCAGGTCTGTAAAAACCTAGCTGTGAAAGAACTTTAAATAGTTGTTTCTAAAAGAGTGCTGACAGAATAAATATATTGCTACAAGTCAATCAGTCTCATCTCTGACTTTAAAACACTTGCTATGTTACATTTCAATGATTGCTGTCAAAAATTCCTTAATGGCCAAAGACACCTCAGTATCATATCACAAGCACAGATCTTTTCAGCAGTCTCCTTTCATGGAGTGGGAGTCATTTGATTTTGTCCTTGTTACCATAAGCTCTTGTTTTCAAATTTGTGGCTGCACTGCAGTACAGAAGCTAGAGATTTATGAAGTTTTTCTGTTAATGTGGTTTTCTCTGATCAACATTTCTGCTCCTTACTAATTCTGTTTATTCCTATGTGTTATAGACAGAGTTTTATTAGTATGGATTTTTATCTCCATTCCAGTCTAAGTCCTGGGGATCTTGGAAAGATTGGCAATGGAAACATTATTTTATAGCTGTGGTGGGCTGACTTTGGCCAGCAGCCAGGCACCCATCCCTCTAGTCTCTCACTTCCATGTCTCAGCAGAACACGGGGAGAAAATATGATAGAAAATCTTACGGATTGGAATAAAGACAAGAAGATAACTCACTGATTGCCATCATGGGCAAAAAAAACCCCAGACACGACTTGGGGAAAATTAGTTTAATTTTTTTTCCAATTAAAAATAGTAGGAAAGTGAGAAACAAAGATAACACTAAACCCACTTTCCCTCTAACACTTCTTTTTCACAGGCTCAAGCCCGCTCTTTAATTCCCAACTCCTCTACCCCCTTCCCCAACAGTCTAAATAGATGGAAGCACTGGTCATCTCCCAGTCTTTCAATTTCATTTTGATTTGGAGAGTTAAGAGTGCTCCTTGACACCGTCAACTCCCCTGTCTGTTAAGGGCAATTGGAAATTACAAAGCTTGACTTTAATGTAGAATAATGTTTGAGTACAAAGGGATACTCTCGGCTACTAGACCATGGATTAGGAGGCCAAATACATGAACTAATCCAAAAGATAGCAAATTAACTGTTAGTCATTTGTTTGAAAGACATTTAAGGACATGATTTTCTGTGCTTGTTTTGGAAAGTCATTTACTCCAGTATATTGATTTTTTAAACAAGAAAGGAGTCAGACTTCTTTCATTTTCACTGTTCTCTGTCAACTGCAAGAGCTTAGGTATGTAGGTATGCAACATAATTAGTTATATAATTACTCTTCTCATTGTTCTGACTCCCTGTGCACTCCAGGAAGTTTGATCTGAGCAGTTAAACTTCTGGAAGCCCATAAAATTGCTACAAATCCAGTGGCATATTTTATGAATTAATAACTCCATAAAATGGGAAAGCAATCTATGTTGGACAAGTTTTGGTTTAGTATTTGATAGGTGATCAAATTACTAAATCCTTGATTCTTCTCCTTTTCAGAGCAGACTCAACACTTTTAGATATCTTGAGACTGCAACAGCTGACCAACAACAGCAGGTTTTTAAATATCACTGCTCTTCTGACAAGTAAGTTCTCCATTCTCAGATTTTTTTTCTCTCTGGTATTCCTGACTTGTATTTTATTCTTGCACTTATTATATGGACTACCACATTCATTTTCCGGGCCAAGTAAACGTGAGTGCAAATTGTATAGTACGGAACTGCTCTTAAATTTCCCAGCTAGAATGAAATTTATCAACATTACAGATAGAGTTTAGATAAAGCACTGACTCACCTAATTATTCCAACTTGTAGAGCCAATGGAACTGTGGCCATATCTCTGGATGTTTTGGATAAGCTTTTTCCTGGTAAAATGTTTTTTGGATGGAAAAAATAAATTATTTAAACAGTCGCATGTTCTTGCTGGACTTAAGGAAAGGAAGCTAGAAGAATTTGGAAACTGCTGAAATAATAGTGTCTGAGGATAGCCTCTACAGTTAGAGGAAAGAGTGTTAAAAAACCTGGTAAGGATTGGGAAAAGTGGAGAGGGAAAAAACTCTACATTGGAAGGAGGAGGAAGAGGATCCTTACGAAGAGGAACAGAAAAGAAAGTTCCTTGCTGTTCAGGAATTGTTGAAGGAGAGCTTCAGAACTTTTTAGAAAATTTTAGTTGTCCTGCACATAAAGTTTAACTTTCATGAGGGACTGCACTTTAAAACACAAAGTTATTTCAAACAATGATGTTCACTTACCCTAACTTCTTAAGCGAGAGGTCTTATATATCCAGAGACTGCTACTCCAAAATATCAGTGAAGATTCTCGTACCACTACTAAACTTCACCTTTATTTCTAGTTTCATAAAACTACTGCAAATACTATGTTATTTGCTACTTCTTGGAATATATTTCGCTTATTTCACTTCAGTGTATCCATTCTATGAATGCAGTGCCTGGTTACAGGTTGGTTCAGCTTGACAATCTTGTTTTATTATTCTGTGGATAATTGGTATTGCAATTTTGGGATTTTTTTTTTTTGGCCACTGCATATTTCTGAGATAAAGAATACATTGAATTTAGTTCATAAAGAATATAATAATTCATTACTTTATATATAATAATTAAACATGTTTAGCTACCAGCAGTCTGCAAAGCAAAAGACTTCTGATGTACTATTTTTACAAAAGAAGAAAAAGTGCTATGAAGAATATGCACTATTTAATAACTGCCCATGGGAATAAAATTCTTTGGGTTTATATTTATAAAAACAGCTTCATTCTTTCTTATTGCTTGTTTGGTTGCTTTTCAGGCATTTTGGCTGTAAGAAAACAGCCAAACTTTTGAGTCTTATTTGGGGTCCTAAAGGATCACAGTGTAATGGCTTTGATTTCTCTCTTCCCAGAAAGCAGAGGTACCAAATACATCACTCGTTACTAAGTGATCCACCTGTCTGCACTTCTGTATAGTTCACTTTCCTGTTTGGGCCAGAACATGCCAGAGATGTGGATAACAACACAAGCTTCCATATCTACTTAAATGACCACTCAGTTGTACTTTGCTAAGAGGACAGACAGGCTAGAGCCAACAGCTTCCATTCTTCTTGGATTTGTCTGTGAGATGCAGTTCTGAAGCTCTGTCCTGTTTACCAAGAAAAGCAGATTGTAAGGAAGATGAGGCTCTTTGACACAATTAATCCAAACTTAATAATTGAATTACTGAATCTCTGTGACATTAAGCATGTCAGGACTGTGCATGAAACTGATTTATCAGTTCATCAACCCAGGAAATAAATAATAAATTTTGAGTCAATCTAAAAGGAGAAAATGGAGGGTTTCTTTTTGAGATGAAGCAGGAGGGCAAGTTCCAAGGAAGAGGCTCCATTTCTGCATAGACAATTTATTTTCATGAACAACATTGTGTTTTGAGGCAAATGCTACAAGAGCAAAAGAGAAGGATAGGCATATACCCATAGGTGAAGTAGTGGTGGTCGTATCTCCTTTTGTTTTGTAGTACAGCATTGCAATAGTCACAGGGTAAATCCCCAATTCTACTAAGTAATATTGGAACACAAATCCCTCACCTCTCGTCACAGTACTTATCAGCTTCCTTGGCTCTACAGTGTTTCCAGCAAAGTATTTATTAGAGTTTACTTCAAAATATTCAATGTTCTCATAAAACATTAACCCTACACAATGTCAATGGAGCACATGCTAAATGAAAATATCACAGAAAATACTTGGCAAGAGGAGTCATAATTGAGGGAGAGTCTTTGCAGAAGATTTCAGCAAGGTTCACAATTAGATGTTTTCAGTACTTTGCAGACAACCTGGAAGCCAACAGAATATCCTTGTCAATGAAATTTGTAAATTATACCAACAGTCAGGACCACTTGCTCTATCAAGCAACCTGGGTTGCTTGGTAACCTCAGCCCATCTATGCATAGCAACATATTGAATTTAAGGCTGAAGAGTACTAGCTTCATCGAGAGAAACAGGAATTGTGTTCCAAGGGGTCCTAATCTTCGAGGGAAATATTTCAGGAATCACAGCAGATAAGCAACTTCATTGAAAAAATTGATAACATAGAACAGGGGTTGTTGCTTTGGTTGTGAGTCTGACTTCAGTGAGACTGATGCCAGAAGGCTGTGTTTTGGTGCCTTGGCTTTAAGAACGTGTGCTGTAAAAAACATAGAGGGTCAGAAGAAGTTATCCCTCTTTCTTCTGTGCATTTACTTAGTTTTCTGGAGAAGGGTTTGTTCCCCTCAGCTGGTATTATTAAAGTATTTCGGCTTTCTGCCAAAGCGTAGCAGTAAATGATATGGTGGATTTGTTAATGTTTGATAATCTAGACTGGGTAGTACACTATTACCCCCAAAAAAGTGGGTAACCTCCTTTTACATCATCTTCTCCCTGCTTACTGTATTGTTGACTGGCAGCATAATTCCTGTAGTCAAAATAATGATGGGAGAAAAGTCTTTGATCACTATTATCAGTCCCGTTCCACTGTTGTGAGAATATCATGCAACAGATTATTTTGACTGCTACTTTGTTTACATTAGGTACTTATATTAGTAAAGGTGGACCTATATTAGAGAATTACATAAATTTAGAGAATTACATAAAATTTCCTGATATATTTATTCAGATTCTTGATATTTGCTTTTTGTTTTCTTAGAAACTAGCAAAGAACATTTCACATTTTTATGGTTTTTTATTTATGACATAAGGTGATTTATTAGTCAAAGTAGACATTCTTTGTACTGAGTAAACAGAACAGTGCGTTTTTTTCTGTGCCCTGCAAGATTTTAGTATTAGCAGATTTCAGTCACTGCCATGGTGCTTTTCCCTACAGTAGAAAGTAGGATTTTTCTGCCTTTATCAGCTCTCAAGAGATAGCTCTGCATGAACTAGATATTGCATAAAGGTAACCTGAATAAAGTGAAGAAAATACCTTCTCTGAACATGCAGACGAAGCTACAGATATCAAACTTGGACTAAACACTTCTGTCAGAGGCTGTTTTCTCCAGTCACTTAAACTTTCCCAGCTCAGTGGTTTGATGATCAGCAAATATTTGCTAACAGACATATAATATTGAATACTAAATGTTATTTAACGTAAAATCAGATATTTAACTTAAGAAGTTTGGCAGTACATTGTTAAAATTTCATTTTTTATTTTAAACTATCCTATTTGAAATGAAAGGATAATTTAAAATAAAAGTATATGTTTAAATTGAAAAAAATGTACCTATTAAAAAAAAAAGCAAACAGCAGTTTGAACAAAATCCCTTCTTGTATTAAAAAATAATGCATGACTTCCTATGCAGGCTGCCTGCAGGACAATGGAAAATGAAGCAAGCAGCTCTGCTTTGCATGGTTATTTGGAAACAGTTGAGGTGTTAAAGAAGTGAAATAGTGGCTTGCCTAAGGCAACAACTGTATTAAACTTAGAAGTTGATTTGTTTATTTAATAAGCGTAACAAAAAGGTAATATATTAAATGAATTATCTTAGTGAAAATAAACAGAATTATTACTATAAAGAAAACCAATATTATTTCCTATTTAGGGAATTTCAGAACCAGATTAAATGGACACTGAGATATAAAGGGAAAACATATTTTTTGTTTCAGCTTTTAAAGACAAGGTAGCATCCACACAAGTATATTTGACTTCTGTTTGGTAGTTATGCAACATGAAGAAAAAAGAAGCTAGATGTGTATTTGATCTTTCTTTTTTCCTAGAAATGCACCTTGAGTCTTAGGCACTACTCCAGCTCCCTAATGTAAAATTCTGTTCAAACCAGTGTAATGGATTTACTTTCAGATATTTTTTCTCAGATTTCTAGCAGAATTTCTGCAGTAGAAGCCAAATGGTGCTGAATTCTTTGTTGTGGAAAAAGGCACAGTAAAATTCAGATGAGTGTAGAAAGACTATGAATAAAAAACATTAGCCTCTGACCCAACAATTGTCCAAAAACAAGTGCAATTATGTAGACAAATGGTGCTGATCACAATCTTCTTTCCCCACAGTGTGGCAATTGCTCGGCATAGAGCACCGCTGAATAGATAGATGTGCTTTTGACATCAGCAGGATGGAATATGTCTGCCCACAGTGAGGTAGAGCAGTCACTCACTGGGCTGACAGCTATAACAAATAAAGATCTTGCCTCAACGGGAGATGTTGAGCACCTGTGACACTTGTCTTTGCTAATTCAGGTTTTTGCAGATGAATGCAAGGGTGAATATGAAGGGTCACAGTCACCTGGTTGGTGGGGTGGGCAGTAGAGGGGACATCAGAATGAGGAAATCACTTTTAGGGAGCCTCTAATCAGTCAAGAAATGCCAGTGGCACCAGACAAAAAAAGCAAAAATTCAGATTTCTAATTGTATTCAGGGATCACCTGTTCCCTCAGGATTTTGTGCCAGAGCAGGCACTGCCTGCCTTTGCCACCTGGTGCTGAACCCACAGGCAGCACCTTCGCTCCCTGCAGCAGTGGAAGCTCTTCGCAGCCCTCTCTTCCTCCCCAGAAATGTGTCTGTGGCCCCAGGTCTGATCCCAATGCCTCAAGGGGACCCTTTGAGGGGACCCTTGTGTAACCCCCACTTTGAGGGGCTCTGCAGGGGTGCTCATGGCAACGGGAGGAGTTAAGTGGGCAGGTCCTGCTGGGGTGTTGGGTGCCAGAGTCACTGCTCTCACCCTCATGGATGCTCATTCCTCAAAAATCCCATGAACACACAGCTGTGTAACTTCTGGCATCTGATGGAAGGGCCTAAGTTCAGTCATGCCATCATCTCACACTCTTCCAGCTAACACAGAGGAGGAGTACTTGGAGGGCAAGACCTTGAGGGTTCTGGTCCATTTAAGGGGTGAGTGAGCCTTCCAGTGTGTCTAGTTTCTTTCTGTTGTTGGTCAAAAGCAATTGTTCTCCAGAACTGGGAGCTTTGGTAAAGTGCCTAAAGGTAGGCAGGATCACTGTGAACTTCAATCCTCATTCCTGTAAGTGAAGAGAGTGGTCTCTGCTCCTTACAGTGCACAGGCAGGCTGCTGCTCTGCTCCTGCTCTGCAGAGGCAGAGGCAGCTGAGCCTTCCAGGTGTGGGCTCTCCCAGGCTCGCTCCTGCGGGCACAAATCATGGATGTCCAGCAGCATCCATGTGCCCCTTCCAGTGAGCACAGGGTTCTGGGCTGAAAGGGGCTGCAGGGTCAGCGTGCCTGCCTCAGCCCTTTGGCTGAAGAGCAGCGCTTCATCACTCTCAACAT
Organism: Dicrurus megarhynchus; assembly: GCA_013399195.1. Classification (NCBI taxonomy): domain Eukaryota; kingdom Metazoa; phylum Chordata; class Aves; order Passeriformes; family Dicruridae; genus Dicrurus; species Dicrurus megarhynchus. The sequence continues at coordinate 1,003,349 of VXAD01004646.1, read as the reverse complement.
TAAAAATAGAAGAAATCGATGTTGCTGCAGCTGGGATCCCTGGGGCTGTAGAGTTTGTCTGTGACACCCTGTCCACAGCAGCTCCTCCTGGGGCTCTGGCAAAGGGCTGCAAATTCCTGACAAACCAAAGAATTTGGGGCAGAGAGTGAGTGCTTAGCATCTTTTTAAACAGGAGTGCCACTTCCAAAGTATGATTCCCCCATTCTGATAGGACAGGGCAGGTTCAGTCCAGCTTAAGAGCAGTTTGGCTAAATGCAGTCCTATGTAGCTCAACATGCATAGTATTTTTATGTTGTAGTAGTAATAACCAGTTAAAAGATAACACTTATTAGACACATTATTTGCCTGTCTTGTCAGAGTAGAAATGAGCAAAAAGCCAGAAATACAGCTCATTAGGAAGGAACTAGACCATATAATTACCCTAAGAAAAAATTGTTTTCGTCATTTTTTTCTCTCTCTTTTTTTTTTTTTGGGGTTTTTTTTGGGGTTTTTTTGGTATTTTTGTTTTTTTGGTTTTTTTGCTAATGGTTCTTACTGTTCACCGAGATTTAAATATTGAATAGGAGAGCAGAGCATCTGTCTTCTGGCCTATCGACTTCATCAGGCTTGGGGAGTAGAGAGGGAAAAAGGAAAAAAAAATATGTGACTATAATAGCATGAATTATTTTATGCTGCCATATGGAGTTAAACGGGTTTTAAAAGAAGGAGAAGATCTCCATTTCAATGCTATTTGTCTTTCCTTTTCTTCATCCTTCTACTTCCAGAAGGGTCTTACTCACTGTATTCAATCCTAGCTGAAAGGTCGCTGTTGTCCCACAAGAGAGACCTCCCTCCTTTTCCTTTCAAGTCTGGATGTTGTGAATGGGGCTCTATTTCTCTGAGGCTGAGATCCATCACTGAGAAGGTGGATATTGCTCTCCATTCCTAGAGGTCAAGTGTGTCACCTCTGGGTGCTGCAGAAATTGTGGGAGGAGACGGAAGGGCAATCGCACCACTCCTCCTGGCCCTGACCCTATAGCACTCAGCATCCTGACCACCCTTCCACTGCACTGCACCATTAATTTAAATTAATTCAGTCTCTTTGATAGATAGTTCCCTAGATATGTAATCTTTAGTTTTATATGAAATTTCTTAGTCTAGGCATTTAACATTTGTATTTGTGTACACATTTTTCTTTGTGTAGTCCTGACTTTTCCAAGGCATTGATGAAGTAACACATCCTGCAATACGAAGCAGTCAAAGGGCTCCTCATTCCAACCGAATTCTGACATTTCCCATCACAGTAATCATGTTTCATTTGAGTTTTGTCTTATGGTATTCAGTAGGAGTTCTTATGGAGTGAAACTCAAATCCATGTGAATAATGCTCTGGGCTTTTTTCTGTGATACTGGGAGAGGACGTGCAGGAAGGCTGTTGCCATTCCAGCTTGTGCTGTGAAGAAATAAGAGACTAATTAACCAGTATGAAATGGAGACAGGACTCTATCATAAGGCTACTCAACTTGGTGATTTCACTGGTTTGTGATCGGAGACCTTTGCCTGCACCGGATGGTTTGAGTCAGAGTAGAACAAAGCAACAAGCCCAACACTAGAGGAGGATTTGAGGTCTAGGAGGAAAGGACAGTCTCAGACCCTCTGGCAGACATGTTTATGGAGAGATGGCCTGTACTGCAAGAAATGGCTGTGAGGGCATAAAGGGACCTTTTTCTGCTGGTATTTTCATATTTCCTAAATTAAACTGTGCCTATGTGCCTTTACAAGCATCTCTCTCTCTTCACTTGCTTATAAAAACTCAGACCAGCTCCAAGTTCTTGCTATTAATAGGAAACAGTAAAGATATTTGAAGAAAAGAAATGAGAAAGACTTATTGCAGGAAAAAACTCAGAGGGAGTAGGATATAAACAGCACAGAATAAATCTTTAGAGAGTCTAGCTGCTAGTGTTTGGCATGCTTTTACTCAGTGTCTGCAAAAGAAGATTTGGGGCAAAGCTGAAAACACTCAAGAGACAGAGCAGAGGGTGCACAGGTAACATCAGGGAACTCCTGTCAAAATTAGCAGAGTTTCTGAGGACAAAGGAATAAGAATAGTTAAATACTGTTTTGCAAAACAGCTACATCAGTTTAATTGTAGCCTTTCAAAATATCTAACCTCAAATAGACAAGGAGGCTCAGAGGTTTCAGACTGATGATTTGAAACTATGATAAGGTTGCAAACAATCTGTTAATTTTGGCTTAACTGTAGTCTTTTTTATCCTTAATTATTGGTGACATTTTCCATGTATTGCCAGAGAAAAGGACAGACTAGAGACTCCTAAAACATGAGTCTCCTAAAACATGTAAAGCAGTGAGAGTGTAGATACCAAAATGACCAGAAAGGGACTAGATCAGTCCCCAGCAAATTAAGAATGTGTATTCACTATGCTTGTAATAATGATAGTGTATGTTTTATAACATTACATTTAAGCAAATGTAATTTCAGTCTTATGGAGCAAAGAGTGCAATCACTGAGATTTAACTTTTAAACAGTGGGTTTAATTGACACTGCTTGAAAAATATTCACAGCCCTTCAACAGTTGGTACTGTCTCTTCCCTTATCCTACATGATTGTTTTAATTTAAACTAGCTCCCTGCTTTGTGCATAGAATTATTGATGAAAATATGTCTTTCTTCAGCAAATGATTAGCTAAATCATGCTTTTATTTACAAGCAGCACTGTGTCCCTGTGCCCTAAATCTTGCTAGTTGGAAGAGTGGGAGGGGAAGCAATTTAATTAAGCTAACTTTATTGACCCACTGGAGCTGTTGTTTAATAGCATGGCTCCCTGGAGTGTAGTGCAGGTAAATTGAATGAATGCCACAGAATACCACTTCCCTGCATTGCATATTTCAAACCTTTGCCAGGCAGTTTCGGATGAGCAGCCAATCAGGAAAAAGGTTTTTCCAGCCTTGCTGGTGTGGATGGTATCTCCCGTTATGCTCCGAACCAAGGTGCCGGGTGTTACCCATGCATTCCTCTGAGTGTATCGAGAGGGATGACTCTGGGACTGTGTGTTGTGCTCAGCTGCTGCATTTGGAAGGCAACTTTGTGGATTGGCTCTTCAGCCATGTATCCAAAAATGCCTTTTTATGAAGGAGGAAAACTAGCGTGTGAGTCTGAATGTAAGTGCTGTGAGTAAACTATTTAATACTAAAACCTCGATACACTGCATGAGAAATCAGACTCCAGAAGGATAAGAGACATTTTCTGGAGCTGTGCTTTTCATTAAGCACTTGGGAACAAAAAGAAAAATTGCAAAACTTCTTTGTTTAATAGGTTTTTGATAAAACAAAAGCTACAAAGACTTCCACAATGTATACTCATATATAATAGCGCCTGGTACTATTTCAGTTACTACTTCAGTTATTGGTTTCTGTTGTTAAAATCTTTGTCCTAATGTCTTATTGGTTTATAAGATGAGTACAACTGCTCCTCTGCAGCTGACTGGAACACACACCCTTTTCTGCACTGTTCTTCAACACTGCCCACTGAATGATAAAAGACAATTTCTCAGTCTCTTGCACCTGTACTTTCAATCACTTCTTTTAAAAGTCAAGACAGCTATGTAGTTCTGCAATGTAACAACAACTTCCTACAGCTTTTAACCCCTGAAGAACTTAATTTTCCTTGATTAAAGCTGAGACCTGAAGATCCAGTCCTACAGTTTTGCTTGAAGAATTAAATACAGCTCAGCTAATTTATGTTTCACTCTGTAAAATAATAAGAGGTAGAACTTTATTTATTAACGATATTAAATTCATACTTTTCTCACATTCATTCAATTCAATGTTCGAAAAAGTTTGTGTGTAATTTTTTATTTTATCTAGAAACAGATTTTTCTCTACTTCAAACTGCTGTTTTAAATTTTAAATGCCTGTGACATGAGAGAGGTGGGCTGTAGGGGAGGAGCACTGTTCTTTCTGGTGTGGACCAGAGTAGTTGAGAGACGCACGCAAGTTTCAAGCATGTAAATCCTTCTTTAGGTTAGACTTATGTATCTTCTAACAATCACATTTAAAGAGTTGCAGTGATTTTTGCCCCCATGGCAGGCTGATGATGAGACTGACTGTCCTTTAGAATGTCATTTCTCATGGCACTGAGGCACTTTTGGGGGTGGTTGGCCCTTGGGGCGATCATTTTCAGTTCCTCTCCTGACCTTTATGCCCTAATATGCCACGGACATCCTCAGAAGTGCTGCCAGGTGCTTTTAATATAGAAACCCAAGCTCTGGTGCAGCCTCGGGAAACTCCAGGCACTCAGAATCCGGCCCTCTGCTTCGAGCTCTGGCCCATGACGTGAAGTCCAGAAATTTAAACTGCTTTTAATTCAATGTTAGAGTAACGCGCCTTTTGACTGGCACGGCGTGTTTGTGTACTAGTTTGAAAACAAACCAGTGGGAGATCGCAAGTCAGAATTATAATTTAATAGGAAAATTTAAATAAATGCAATAGTACGAGAACACTGACAGAGTCAGGATACACCCTGTTAGTCAGGGTGGTGGTAGCAGTCCAGGTGAAGTGGTCCTGTAGAAGGGTCTGGTCTTCACCTGAAGGTCCAGCTCTTGTCCTCTGGGAATCCAGTAGGTAAGGGCTGCTTGTGCTGTTCCAGATTATATCCAGGTGGGAATGCTTGGCTCCTCCCCCTGGGCAGAGCATCTCACAATGGGTTGATGTAACGCTATGAGTCCTGTGGTGGGTCCTTGATCGCCCATTAACAGATATAGCCACCGGAGGGAGCTATCAGGGATGAGCCATGGTAGGAGATAACGAACACTGCCCCACCTGCTGTAACAGCTTGTGAAGATGATAATAGAATACATACTTTTGGTTACATCTTACATCGTAAGAGTTTGCAGAAAATTATGATGTCTTGCATGAGTTACCCTGAGCAATTTACTAGCTGATATTCTTCAGTGCTCTATTACTTTACTTTCATTAAATGTGTGCTTTTGTAGCCATTGCTTGAGGTCCATATTACATATTTGTGCAGAAAAGTGCTTCTATGCTAATAATTGTGTCTGAAATAAAAATATTCCAAAAGCCTTATTGTGTAGCTAATGGAATGAGAAGAAAACATATTTCCATGATGCCACACCACAGTTCCTTCCAAGTGCAACAGACAAATCACAGAGAATCATAAGTGTGTTCCTGCATAAGAATGCATACTGTATTTTTAGGTGAAGTTCTTTAAAGGTGTTAAAATACAAATACATTATAAATGCCTTCATTTTAGTTTTACTTGATTACAGTTTTAAAGGAATATTAAATCAAGTTTTCTAATATTATTTATTTAGTATTTTTAATTTTTAACTTAAAATTATTTAATGTATGTGTATATTAGTACTAATATAAATTAATATATGCTAATTGATGGTTCTGGGTGGGGCACAGAACTCACGCCTGACACTATTTTAGACTTCTATGTGTATATTTTTTGAGGGGAAAATTGAACTTAAGCAACTCCCACCCCTCTCCACAGCCTTCCACCTATCTCTGCCCCTTTCCTTCCCATTGGGCTGGCATAGTTTTTTGTAGGACTGAACTCCGAACTGGGTTAGTAACCTTGGAAGATTACCCACCTCCTTTCTTTATTTCAAGGTCCTTTATAAAGCAGAGCAATGTGCTCATCTAGTTTGCAGTGTAGCCTCCAAATCATTGCTCCAGTGCAACTGAACATGCATCAAGGGGAAGGGAGCTGACTCAGTTCAGGCAGGCCAGGGGAAAGTGCCCATCAAACCACCACTGGATTTTAAGACATGCCATTTGCTTGATGCTTTAGCCTGTAAAATCTACACAGACACAGTTAAGTAATAGTAATGGTGTTTTTTCTGAAGTAAATCTTTGCTGAAAACTTTTGCCAGTACAGAAACAACATTTAGGGTTAGATTTAGTTTCTGAAATTTGAAGGTTTTACGAGTTTGGAGATTTTTAGTGCCAAAAACTAGGGGAAAGTTTATGTCAGTGCACTTATACCACATAAGAGCCATTTGTTTATCTTAGAATTAGGTACAAGAAATTTATACTGTCTATACTTAAGAGAGATTGCTCATTTACTAGCTGGTTTTGGGTTGGCTTTTTATTTCAAGTAAAACATTTATCAAGTGGATAGAAGTAACATACTGTAACTTTTTCCCCCCAGATACTAAAAGAAGCTTTTCCTATGGCTGGTCTTTCCCACACCTAAGGGATACTGGGGCAGAAGTTTTACAGCTGCAGAGGGATGGTGTCTTCTGTGCTCCAGCTGGTCTGCTTCTGTCACTGCCACCCAGCAGCTGGCAGTGCTGCCTCTCTGGTTTTGCTAATGGAGTGGCTTGCATGATTTCTCTTTGGCCTGAAAGCTGCTAGCTCAGCCAAGCCAGTTCAGATCCACAGTTCACACTGCTTAAAATAAACTGGCTCATTCTGCCCTGAGCATTTTAGAGAGTGTTCATGCAAACCCCTCTGCTGACACAGCTGTGGGGGAAGGTGTGAAAAACACGAAGAAGTAATGTTGTCAGACCAGTGTAATGTTGTGTGATAAGTTTGCTATTCCCTAAGTTTGAGCCACTTTAAACACAAGAGAAGGCGACAGAAGTGGCTGTAGCTTGGTTGTGTCCGGCAGACTTGCATTCAGGTGTGATGCTAAGCAGGCAGTGATAAGTAAACCTATATGCAAGTATTTTTGTTCACACTGGTATTTAAACATTCATTCACAGTTTCCTCCCTTCTAAAGACTAGAGCTGGCTTATGCCTGCATTTTGAGGTTGGTTTTCTTTACTTCGCATTAATTGATTATTCATTTATTTCAGTAAGTAGAGATCAATGATGATGTGTCAAATCTTTGCTACACAGGAGAGAAAACTTCGATTTAAACTACAACATCATCTCTAAAGTCGACTAGTTAGAAACATAAGAGTTGATTAGGAGGTGCTCTCAGCAGCTCATGGAGCTCAACCTGGCAGCAGACAGCTAATGCTCCATAATCCCAGCTATGGAAAGGCCTAAAGAGTTTGAAGAGTTCAGTTTGGTAATTTGCTAGGAAATCCCTGATCATTCCTCCAGAAGAAAAATTAAGTATATGGAGAACATAACATGGCCTGGACACCTGAGAACAAACCCAGATGCTGAACAGGATTGATTAGTCTCTTTGACCTCAGTCAGAATCCTATTGCTGCAATATCTAAGTGGATTGTCTTGCCTTACTGTGTATTACCATGAAAGGATGGCTGCACCAGTGTCACAATGAGAAGTTCCCTTCTCTGCTGCAAGGTGTATCATCAATGATATTGTTCTTTTAATTCCCTACCAGTAGATGACTACAACCTTCATGAGTAGAACTGACAGAAGGAGCAGGAGAAGAAATGTAGTTTCTCAGCTTGGAAGTCACATATGAGAATTAATTAAACCCAGTGGGTTTTTTTCTTAAATAAGGGAGGTTAAATAAAGTCATTGAGAAGAACCTTGTTCCCTTGCATAAATGCAGCATAGCATTTCAAAAACCCTGACCATAGGAGAGAAGAAAAAAATCTCAGGAAAGAAAGCTGTTATTAAGAAATCCAGGAAGTCTGAAGGGAACTCTGTAGTACACTGGCAGTAGAGGTATTCTGACTCAAGAAACTACTTCCAAAGCACATCAGTCAAGTCAGACATGGTATTATAAAGACTTTTATTGAAGCACAAAAGGCCGGCAATAACCAACATCATAATTTCTGCTAGAGAACAGGAATTAAATAGTCATTTTGGTATTTTATTTTATGATCATCATTAACTGTCTTCTGCACCCAGATTATAAGATATCTCTTAGCTGTCTCCTGCATCCACAGAATCACAGAATCAATTAGTTTGGAAAGGACCTCTGAGATCATCGAGTTCAATCTTTGACTGAACACCACCGTGTCAACTAGACTAAGGCACTGAATGCCACATCCAGTCTTTCCTTAAACACCTTCAGGGACAGTGACTCCACCACCTCCCTGGGCAGTCCATTCCAATCTTTAATCACCCTTTCTGTGAAGAAAGGTTAATTGACATGAGGAGAACTGCAAGGTTGTTCTTAAAACCTATCCTGTTCCTTGGTCTTGAGGAGAGGCTGAGAGAATGAGTTGGGGGAAGAAAGTCATATTCAGACGGCCTAATTTCCATGTAAATTCCTGTGTCAGATATTATCTGAAGTTTTAAAGTCTGTTAAGTGGAAAGAATTAGACACAGAAACTAGTGTTCTTATATAGGCCCTGTGTCAATGTACCCTGATAGCTGGTAACTAAAACATAATAGCTAAATGCAAGTAAGCATCACTCAGCCTCCTTCCTCTTCGACTAGTTCATTTATGGAAGACATGGGAAATGTAGGAATACCAGTGGTGCCACTTTAGCATAGCAAATTCACAGCTTTATTTGTGTTCTAGATTACCAGTCACAGACTGTCATGGTGCCCTGACTGAAAACACAAAATATCTTGTTAATCTGTGTGTGCTAATAGATTTTCTGTGTTGCAGAATATGAATATAATTTTGAATAATTCTGCTCTCGTAATGTGTATCATTTCTACTCTAAGTAACTACTCAGTCTTTTAGCAGTAATGCTTGATATTTTTAAAGATCCAGGTTATAATTGATATTTGTGAGTTATAATTACTTATTGAAAAAAGAGTCCACTGAAAAACCTAGCCTCTACTACTCAATACGTTTCCATGTGGAGTGGATGCAATTGCAATAATTCTAGTTAAATAAGAGGTTGCCTACATACTGGCCTATTTAATGGGTTTTACATCCAAGAACAATCAAAGAGAAAAATCTAATGTTCTGTCTCTAGATTTTCTACTTTTTATTTCAGATTCCACTCTTTGGCTCCACTGTGGCAGAAAAGATGCTTTTATGCCTGTGATATAATTGTATTGTGAAGCCCCAGGCCTTGACCAGTAGAACTAGTTTTGATGAGTAGCTTCAATAATTTAAAACCAAATCTAGCACTGGGAGAGGAGGGGAAAAACACTTTTTGTGAAGTTTGACCCCATGTACACATCCAGCAGTCTGGAAGAATTTCAGGGATGAGCAAGACCCACTGTTTACCATGGAGTTGCAGTCATGCATGTCACTTACAGGACCTGTTCTTGGCTAGAATAGTTCTGTAGGTTATGGGACAGTCAAAAGAATGGTGGCCTTTTGCTTCTGGGGCACCTGCTGAACTGACATTACTGTAGACTGTGTTAAGATCCTATTTAATCATAAAATAATAGAATATGCTGAGTTGAAAGGTACCCATCAAGATCATCAAGTCTCACTCCTGAACCTACACAGGAAACCCTAAGAATCCCACCCACGTGTGATTCCTGCATGGCACAGATTTTCCCTGCATGAAGTACTGGAAAATGTAAAAGCTGTTGGTTTTCGTCCTTGTGTATATGCTGCATCAAAAGGAACTGCATAAATGGAAGGAGGCTGGATGGGAATAAAAGGAGAAGCAGGGAATGACTGTATATGTACAATCATATGTACATATATATATGTATAGCAGAGACTATGGGAAGAGAGAAGATGAACAGGAAGAAGGGCAACTATATGAGTAGCAAAGAGGGGAAAAGAGATCAACAGACTGAGAGAAGAGAAACCTGCAATGATAGAAGGGCCAGAAAACTGTTAATGGAAAAATGAGAACAGAGAGAAGAAAGAGAGATGGCACATTTTGTCATTTAATGTAAGGCTTAATGTGCCAGGTACTCAGAAGAATTTTTAATCTAAATAAGGCAACTGAGTCATCTTCTTAACCTGAATTCTCTAAGTGTTCCCTTATGACCAGATGAATGTATGTGTTATCTCATAATGTGATTATGACAGGAGATGCAAGCAAAGCAGGTTTGAATACAGTATCTATAGCATATATAGGGACAGCTCTTAGAAAAGTTGGGAACAGATGGAAAGTCAGTGAACCTACCCAACTTTTAAAGCAGAATGCTTGAGAAAGCTGTTTTTTTGTTTGAAATACTACTTAAAGATCAGTGCACACACACACACACGCACCCCCCCTCTGCTTTCCCAATCAAAGACAGAGAATTGATAGCTTAGAGCTATGCAGATCTTGATCCTGTAATAATGTTTTAGCCATAAAAGATACTTTGCCTACCCACCTTATAAGCAGTTGGGTGCAGCATAGACATTATTCAGTCAATTTTTCTGCAGAGAAAAAATCATAAATTCCTGCCAATGAGCAAAAAGAACTTAAGGCAACATCCATTTACTTGTGTTCATTTAACATGGCTTTATAAGACACTGTGCGATATTGCAGCCTGTTGCTCCCCAGTAACGTTTCATATCTCGTTTATGTTGTGGGGGTGAATTTGATTTCTCTCTGCTACCCTCTCCCTGCGCCCATGTGTGATATAGAACTGCATTGCTTTGGCCAAAATTACCAAAGTAATTTCTGTAATACAGTCCTAAATGGCACTCTCAGATTTAAGGTGAGATTGTTTCTAAAAATACTTTTATATAACTTGAAGAAGAAAGTGTCATAGAAACTGAAATTTTGACTATGTTTCCTACAGGATTCCTCACTCTAATGTGTACCTGTCGCACTGTTTGCTTTTCGTGCAAGAAATACTGTGAGAAGTATAGGCACAGATTAGTTCAAATAATTTTATTCATCAGCTATGTGTGGAAACACAGGATACTGAGAGAGCCATCAGTAGGCTAAGAGATTATTTAAAGTGAAACTGCCAAATTCTCAAGTGCCACTTCAGTATGTTAGTGGATTAGTGTTTAATCATTACTTTAAAATGTGTTGCAGACTCCAAAGTGGTCTGCTTTACACGGGGAGCATTTTGAAAAACTGAAAATGTGAAGGCTGGATAAGAACGCTATCTAGATGCTGTACAGGTTGTAGGACAATCTGAAATCAGAGCTGGCTCCCTCCCCTCTGTGACCAATACGGTTTGTGTGCCTGTGTGATATAACAATATGTAGTGAACTATAAGGTCTGGGAAACTAAAGTAACAAATTAATGACTATTGTGACTTCGAACTCCATTGATCTTTCTCCCTGTCCAAGATGGGAATGGCAATGTGAGCTGTTATCAATGTAAAATTTACTGGAAAAAAGCAATGACAGGGGAAGTTAAAATTAGAGCAGTCTTCAGTTTTTGCAATATTAAAATATAGATGATGAATCACAGTCAATGTAGATAAACCACTTACCTTGATAAGGCTGATGTAGGATGGGAGCAAACGCTCCCCATTCAAATATCCTGTTGGATGCCTGTATACCATCCGACAGGCAGTAATCAGGGCAAAGCACTACTGAAATTAATTCCTATAATACTGAGGGGTTTAATGAAAATCCCAATGACAAATTGTCTTTGTTGTTCTCTTCACCGTTTTCTCTCTTGTATCCTAGGTTAATTACATGGCATTTTAAGAGAAGCTTTTTGAGCATACTGTACATGTTGAAGGAAAAGTAAAATGCTGTCAGTTGCTGGAACTTGCCCAAACTCTCACAAACATATATGAATTTAATGCCGATGGTATTTTAATCTGAGGGTTCATCATTTATATTTTTAGCTGTCAAACGCTCATTCAGCTTCTCTTAGCATAACAGGTGGGAGCAAAAAAACAGTATTCTCTCTCTTGTTTGTCTTTTGTAAATAAATGAAAGAAGCAGTAATTGCACATCTCACAACCTTGTGATTTAGGACTAAAAAACATGGTAATAGAATGTTTAAATTAGGCACTGCTGTGAGTTGCAAAGCAGGCAAGACAAGGTTGCTGAAAAGTGGAACAGATGTTGACAGGCAGCAAGCATAATTCATGGGATGCTGAGTTGGGAGGGGTTCTTTGTAATCTCTCTTGATTTTATTTTCCACCCATATTGTCAGACTTAGTCATGGATCATTATTTACAAATTAGTATTTAAAATTATAAATAATCTAAATTATTTTTAGTCAATAAGCATTAAGCATCTCTACTCCACTACTTTTCATTTCATCTTAGTGAATGAACACAATTTAGTGAGTATGGCTCCTTGTAAAAGTTCAGTTCCATCTAAATTGACTTTGATAGAGAAAAAAGTTTCATTTAAATTACTTTTTTTTCACTTTATTTTTTTGAGAATCTTTTGTCTGAAATGAACAAATACTTTGAGCAAAACCTGAAAGTTTTCAGAATGATAAAGGCAAGTGAAAATAGAGGGTTCAACAGCTCATTCTGGGAACTGTTCAGCAGGTTTCCATGAGAGACTGACTGGAAGGGGATGGGAAGGGGAAGGGAAGAGGGAGGGGGACGGGAAAGGGAAGGAAACCCAGAGAGGATGCTGCTTTCTGAGGAAAACCTCCCCAGACCTGGGCACAGCTCAGCCCAGCCCACAGCCCACGCAGTCGCACAGGCACAACAGAGAGGCAGGGAGCTCCAGCTTCTCTCCAGTGCAAAAAGACAGAGGAAGCCAAAGAGGGCTACTCAGAAGCAGAGCGCTGTCAGTCATGTAGACAGGGAATTAGGGAAGTCAGAGCTCAGCTGGATTTGAAATTGATGAGGAATGTAAACGGTAACAAGAAACAGAATCAAAAGGAGGTCTAAGGAAGATGTGGGACTATGAAGCAAGGCAGAAGACTTGAAGCACACAGAAAAGGCTGAGCAATTCAGCCTCTTCTCTTTGGTCTTTTGTGGCCAGTTCTGTCCTCACATTTCCCAAGCAGAATCTGGGAATATCATGTTGATGACCAAGTAAGCAAACTGGACATACACAAGTCCATGGGACAAGAGAGAATGTATCCAAGGATGTGGAGAGAAGTAGATAAGGTCACTACAAGGATTGCTTTGTATCTTCTTCAAAAGGTCCCTAGGAATCAGGAGAGGTTCCTGAAGTCTGGGAACAGGCAAGTGTTACACGCAAGCATGAAGGCAGATCTGGGGAACCATTTGCTGATACAGCTCCCTTCAGTTTCCACAAGCATTTTGAAGAAAACCCTTGTGAAAACCATGTCCAGTCACATGGAGGACAAGGAGGCAATTGGGAAGAGCATGGATTCACAAACAGCAAATTGTGGCTGAACAGTCTGAGTGCTTGCTCTGAGGAGATGACTGGCATGATGGTTGAAAGAAGAGGTTATTTACCCCGGCTTCTGCAAGGCCTGTTACATGGTATTCCTACAGCCAAATAGATGAGACATGGACTCAAGACTTGAGCATGACTCATGAGACTTGAGCAGCGGACTACAAGGTGAACCCACTATTGGCCATATCGTGAGGCTCCAAGAGCTGTGATCAGCTGTAAGAAGTCCAATTGATGAGTGATTTCTAGTAAGACCTATCAGGAATCAACACCAGTGCTGACATTCATTCATGCCTTCACTGCAAATGTAGCCAGTGGGATGAAATAAAGCCCTCAGCAAGTTCACGGATGATACCTGATTAGGGGAACAATTATAGTGCCCAGAGTGCAGGGCTGCCATTCAGAGCATTCTCAACAAGCTGGAGAATAAATCTGGCAGAAACTTTTTTTTAAGTTCAGCACAGGCCAATGCAAATTCCTGATCATGCAGCAGGACAGGCTGGGCATCAACGGGCTCCAGAGCAGCACTGTATAAAAAGTCCTGAGTGTCCCAGTAGACAAAAAAACTCCAATGTGTGTCAGCAGTGCATCCTGAAAGTCAACACCATCCTGGGCTGTACTAGCAAGAGTGTAGCCAGCAAACTGAGAAAAGTGATTCTTTGCCCTCTGCTTGGCACTAGTAAGACCCTACCTGAAGGACTGTGTCCTGTTTTGGATTCCACTGTACAAGACATACACTGACATACTGGAATGAGTCTCTTGGAGCACCAGGTGCCTGGAGCACACGACATACATGGAGAAGCTGACAGAAAAGGGGTTCTTCTGGCTGAAGGTGAGAATAAGGGGGGAATCTAACTTCTAATAAACTAAGGTACTTTTCACCTACCAATTGGCAGTGTACAGATAAGATTAAGTCAGACACTTCTAGATAGTGCACCAAAATAGGACTAGAGGCAGCAGTCCCAAGTTGTATTTTGTCTAAATATCAGAAAAATCTTTCCTTTCTTGTGTGGGTATGTGTGTATATATATGTGTGTGTGAAATACTGGCACAGGTACCTAGAGAATCTATGGCATCTCCGTTCTTGGAAATAGGACAAAGCTGTCTTTGCAAGCTCCTGAGCAACCTTTGAACTCAAATGTAACTTCGAAGCTAATCTTGTTTGGGTGATGAGCCCCAAAGACATCTTCCAACCTGCTAATTCCAAGAGAATTTGGCTTTGCTTACTTAAATGGCTGCTTTAATGATTTAAACAGTATTCCTGGGACACTTTTTATTTCAAAGAAAAAGAACAGTGAAAATGCAGATCATTTTTACTACCAAAATGTATGTCTTTGCTGCTAGGAAATATTGTAGGAGTGATCATGTACACCAGGATGCCAGAATAGATTGTGGGTTTTTATTGAACAGAACAAAAAAATGTCAGTTTCCCAACCTGCTTATTGTTCCTCATACAGATCCCAACCCTTACCATTAATTATCTTACTTTTCTATACATCCTTGTTTGTATGTTTTCTACTTCAGGTGAGTCCCCTGGGGCTTAGAAGATAAGGTGTATTTTCTTTGTGACTGTATAATCTCTCTTCTATTTCATTTTCCTAATAATTCATAATATTCCTTTTGCTTTAGGCCAGTGTTTTTATAGAATGGTACCTGGTTTCACCAGTTGCAGTAACCATATTTCAGATTTTATAGGAGCTCACTTAAAGCTCATCACTGGGTATGTATAATTAGGACTCTTTGGATTTTTTGTTCCAGACTGAACATTTATCAGCACTACTCTTGGTCCACACTTTTATCACCAATCACAAAGAATTGAGATTATTCTGCAATTTTTTCAGACAACTTTGGCTTTTACTACATTAAATAATCTAGTATAATTTACTCTCACCTCACTATTCAGCCTTAACCAAATTACCAGGGACTATGTTGAACAGTGCATTTCCCTACACTGATCTACTAGAAATCTCTCTGAATTGTGAAGAGTGAACATTTAATTTTCTGCTCTGTGCTTCCTACTGTCTAACCAGTAAGGAGGTTGTGCCCTGTAAAGAAAGTTTCAGCCTGGGAACCTCCAAAGTCTATTCCATAGTGAACACCTGTGTAAAGAATTCTTTTCACTTTGCTGAGGTTGAGTCTGATCTTATTTGGGTTCCCCTTTCATATCCAAGTTACTTATCAGCCCTACAGACATTCTGGCAGACTTCCTGTTTTGGATGCATGTCGCTCGCGAGCAGGGACCGAAGGATGAACGACACGGACGATTTATTGTGATATTAAACCGACACTTTATTCACTTACAAGTTCGCTTATATACCTTAGCATGCTGGACTGGCATAAGGTCATTGGTTCACTGACCAGCCACTCCTCAGAGGGATTGGCTGAACCCAATAACACTTACTTCAGATATTTTCTCTTTAGTATCGATAACAATTCCATAGTTTACAAAATCTCCCAGCTGTTCTCCCACAGCGCCCGTGAGAAAGCAGAGCTTTCTCACAGACACTGGCAGAAGGCTGAGATATTCTCCCTGCAGCATGCTTTCAGCATCTACAGATGGACTTAAAAATATTTTATTATTTGTTGTATGCCTCTGGAAACTTGCTCTTCAAAATATTTTTTTGGCTGGACTTATTAAATTTAACTTTCCAGAGTTGATATTCTTGTTTATTTTTCTGGTTGGGAAACAACTTCCACTTTCAGAAGAACTTCTAATAATCACCACTACTGTGCTGTGTATTGAAATGGCATAGAAAAAATGAGAACTCTGGGGATTTTGTCTTTCCCTTTTCCCTGCCTTTCCCCCAAAATGACCTGACATTAACTGAAAGAGGCTAGATTTGGATTAGATATTAGGAAAAAAATTCTCTGTTGTCAGGGTGGTGAGACACTGAAACAGGTTGCTCAGAGAAGCTGTGGATGCTCCATCCATGGAAGTGTATAAGGACAGGATGGATCAAGCTCTGAGCAACCCAGTTTAGTTAAAGATGGCTCTGCCCACATCAGGAGGGTTGGAACTACATGATCTTTAAGGCCCTTCCAACCCATTCTATGATTTCATGTAATTAAAATTTATAAAATAATTATTGCTCTTTTTCTGAATTGCTTTCTCTCACTTTAGTGCCTCCTCAGAAAAGGCCCTAAAACATGAAGGGAACGCTCATAAAAGCCAAACTATTGGGGGAAAAAAAAAGAGAAAACATTTCCATAAATGAATAAAGGAGCAGAATTACGAAAGAACAAGCTGGGAGAACTTCAACAGATAAATAAAAAACTGACCATACCAAAATAATCACTTCTGAAATACTAACAATTTCAGTGCCGCTTGCTCTACGGCTCAGTGAGTCCTAGAAATATTCTGAAACTATGAAATAGTGTCTTTTCTGAAAATTATACCCACATATAGACAGAAGTGTAGATATGGATATATGCATGTGTATATGCATGTTCTGCCTCAAAAATGAGGGAGACTGAGACAGCAAGGTTTCCACATGCTTTGGTGGGATTTGAATAGCGAGCAGAACACCCAAACTAGAGGCAAATTACATCCTTGGGCACCTGCCAGACTTCATCAGCACATTCCAAATAGTGGGCTCTGTCTCCTGCAAACAGGTGTGTACAGATGTGATTCCTGGGTATATTCTGGCAGTGGCCAAGCACTGCACGCTTGCAGAAGAAGCCAAGGATCGTACCAGATTATGTCAGTGCCTTTGAAGGACTCAGTCCTGCGAGCTTTTGCTCACAAGCCACTCCAGGAGAGTTGCTGATTTTTCCCTGAGCCAGCTGCTCTGCACAAAAATGGGGGGTCGGTTTAG
This sequence comes from Dicrurus megarhynchus, assembly GCA_013399195.1. Lineage (NCBI taxonomy): Eukaryota > Metazoa > Chordata > Aves > Passeriformes > Dicruridae > Dicrurus > Dicrurus megarhynchus. The sequence continues at coordinate 986,488 of VXAD01004646.1, read as the reverse complement.
AGTCGTAACAAGGTAAGGCCTTCCAGCAATGTACTGACAACTCTAGCATTTTTCCAGATTTGCAGAGAGAAGATATCTTACCTTTTGGAACTGAACAATTATCAAACTTTAGAAATGCACCTACCACCCCTTAGAGGGAAGTAATACAAAGACTAATATCATTCTATGTACAAACAACATATCCATTCTTACTCTAGGAGTTCTGCTGGATTCTGAGTTCTTATTTGAAAGGCCAAGTTGCAGTTGTAGTTGCAATTGTAGGCATCTATTTTTTTTTTTTAACTAGGCTTAACAATGAGACTTTTAATTTATATTTCTGAGGATAGATCTAGGTCCTCCAAATTATTGAAATCAAGGTGAATGATAGCATTGGTTGGTTCTGATTTGCACTTCTTGAGAATTCGGTGCACAGCTAGGAGCCATCAGCACCTGGGCTGCGATCACCCCATAAGCCACTTGTTTTGTAGCTCACAACAGCTTTGAGTTTGTTTCCCAATTGGCTCCAAGATGTAAAATTTAACCTGTAAAGCCTCCTGGGATTTGCGCTGTAGAAACTTGAAGGCCTCTGCAAGGTTAGCAAGTTTTTTGCACTGAGCGCTGAAGAAACCCTTATATCAGGCAGACACCATCCCCACTCTGAAGCACTCATTATCTCTGAGGCGTTTTACACATCACTAAGGGCCTTCATGTATCCTGAATAAAAGCTCTCTGATCATCCACTCTTTGTGATTTCCCTGTCTCCTCATCAATGAATGCTTGCAGGTGTAGTGCTCTCCTTTACCCCCGTAAAGGGAGGAAATTCCTTCAGGAAGCAAAGCAAGGTGGTTCATAGACACGAAAGGAAGGGCTCAGAGTAATAAGAAGAGAGATACAAAGACCTGAGTATGTTTGAGAATAGTTACCAATTCTCAGCCTGGAGAGACTGGCAATATATAGGAGAAATAAGAAGACTGCAACAGTGGCGAAAACAAATACTGAAAGAAACCTCATCACAGTTAGATGACACAGAAAAGTGACTGAAGCAAGAAAAAGACTATACCAGGAGATGCAACACAGTACACAGCAAAACAAGGTGATGGAAGTTAGAAAAGAAAATGAAAAACCAAATGTTCAAGAGACAAATTTAGGTTTTGTGGGTTTTTTTAAGAAGTTCAGTGGAAAATGTACACATGAAATGGTACATATATAAACCATTTTTCTTCCATAATGCTGTAATGCTACAGAATATAAATGGGCTGTGGTAATAGTAGCTCTGTGAGGTAGGACAAGGTTTTTATTTTACGTTCTTGGAGCTAAGGCGCTGAAAGATAAAGTGAATCTCAAGAGGGCACAGTGGAAATCTGCAGGTGGGGAAGGGGTCTGAATTTGCTGAGCATCACTGAATTATTTCTCCCTTAGTAAAGTTTCATATATTAAAAAAAAATATAATGGAAGTAGAAGATGGGGTTTGATATAAAAAAGCCATTACAGTACAGCAAGGTATGATTTTATGCTGAACAAAATTATTGTTCTACCTTTTTTTCCTGTTGTTGCTACTCTACTGGGCAACAACAGTATAATCTGTCAGAAAAGCTGCAGCAAATCTACCTGCAGAAGGCTTTAATAACTTCAGCTTGAAACACTAATATTCACTAAAATTTGAGTGTTTTCTGCCAATATTGATGCAACACATGTTCTGATGGTCCTGTAAAAGGAAAAACTGCCAATATACATTTCAAAGCATTTTCTGATTTTACATCTATAATTTGCTCTACAGCTCTTCAGTAGCTTCCTGATCAAACTAGTTATGCTCTACCCTGACACACTGATAACTCTTATGTTGCACCAGCATATTGAAATATCTCACAGTAGCCTTTTACACCAAGAATTTCACTGCAATTTTACTTTCAGAAGGAACTTGAAGAGCACAATACAGACAGCATGGTAAAAATATTCTTGATCATTAGAGATGAACTATTTGCTTTTTTGAGCATGATTTTATCCTGGTCACTCTGGAGACAGAATTAATCCACACAAGGTGGACTTCATAGGGTCAATGCCCCAGACTCTCAGAAGCATTATGACACCAGTGAACATAACTTTTGCCGAATCTTCTGAGAATGCAGAAGAAGCCAAGTTAAATTGAGTCTTCAGCTTTCAGCAGCAAACTGGACTGGCTGTGAGCACAGGCAAAGCAGAAATTGTCTAAGGTGGCAGGCTCCTGGAAAGACAAAGCACACATCCCTTAACATCTGTCCACCCTAATTTTGTCCATATTAGGACAGGGAAAAACAGGTTGTCTGAAAGTGCTGCTGCCCCTAAAGTAGGAGTGGAAACTATTGGTAGAATGCCCAGTGCCAGCAGCTGTGATAGCTGACTGCTATCAGTCCCTGGAGGCAGCCAGATTAACAGCATGGATCTTCTAGATCTCTCCATTGCAATTCCCCTCTCTTCTGTGGCAGGCAGAGGTGGCCCTGTCCCATCTGTTATTTTAGGAGGATTGACTGTCAGTTTTGTCTGAGCCGTTGAAAAGTCATGTGCTGGCTCTAGAATAAAAGGCATGCAAAATGTTTATAGTGAGGAATATTTTAAATGAGGAAGAATCATGGCATTACTTATATTTAGAAATTCAGGGAGCATCCTTGGTCTCAATGTAGTGTGTAGTATGCTACTTATTCCAAAATGTAGATGACCTTATCAGAGTTTTATTTTCCACTTCTGGCTATCTCAGTTTTGTCTTCTTCTACCCCAAGTTCTTTGTGAATTCAACAATTTAATATTAAAAACAATTTTCATTCAGAATGGGTGGATGGATGGATGGTCTGCCATCACTGTCTGCTTTTGAGATTTGAATCACAAAGGTTCAGTTTTGACGTTCAAACTTCCCTGTGTTTCGGAGATTTTGGTAATTTCCATACCTTCTACCAATGGAATTTCCAGACATTACCAATTCAGTAGCCAAAGTCAGAAATTCTAAGTGGAACTTCCCAAGTCTCTTCCACAACTGTCTGATTGATTTTTGTGCCCTGGAACTTTGTTCCTTCCAACTGGCAAACCTCAGACCTTAAGAGATGGAAGTGAACCATTCCTTTAGATTTCTGAATTGTTCTCTTGGTTCATTCTGGGCTTGTGCTATTCCCTCATGTTGCAGCCAGTGTTTTTCATAGTGGCAGAATTTTTACTCGTAACTGCTTCTCTGGTTTCACAAATCAAGATAGCTTTTTATTTAGTTAATTAATTACTTTTTACAATTGTTCACAAGTGTCACAGTGAACATATTATCACATATTAGAAACCCCCTTTTTGTCCTCTGTATTAAGTCAAGGATTGTATTATGAGGCTCATGAGGATCAGATTTCTCACTCCTTATTTCATACTCCTTACGGCTGCTTCCTCTTTGGTATACTACTGCTCCAGGAGAGAGGAGGAACCTTCTGTGAGTTTTGCTCAGGCTCAGTCTAGGGCTGCACTCTAGACAGTTCACAGGCTTCCTTGCTCTTCCTTTTTCTGTTTGTTTGTTTTTTTGTTTTTCCCAGATGCAACTTATTCCAAGAGTAAGCAAGCTCTGATGTTTGTATGCACACATCCTTGCCCTTCTTTGTGAAAACCCTTCAAGCACTGTGGCTGGAGGCTTACTTCAGCTTTGTAGTTGGACAGTGGCTCCCATTACTTCAGCTGTCATTACTGTCAAGGAGCTTGATTGGTTTTTATACTAATCCCTGGTGAAGACTGGATACTTGCGTCCAGTTTTTGATGAACTACTAGGAAGCCGCTCCAAAAAAAAAGTTGCTTCTTTGAGTTTTTAAAAAAGAAAATTGTGGGTGATTTTAAATTATTTTTAGCTCTGAGATTAGTACCGTGTAGATGTTGTTTAGACTTTACACAAAAAATACAGTAATTTCTTCTTTGTACCAGACAACTAGCAACTCTTCTTACACCTGCCTAGTCACTTTTCTGCCAATCAGCACAAGCAAACTTCCCAAGGGCAGCTTTGATAAATTTGATAAAAACTCCCCATGCCAGTGAAAAATGACCTGCTACCTTCCCTGTAAACAACCAAACACAGAGTCAGACGCTGTTTGAAAACCCAGGGCTCACCCAGAACTGTGGAGTGTTGCTTTGCCAGCATGCAGGAGAAGAATTAGTTCATGCCTGTTAGGGATAATCCTTTCCCTGCTAGTAAAGTCATCCCGAGCCAGTGACCCTTTGAAAATAGGAAGGAAATATTTGCCAGCTCTAGTCTTCTATGACCCTGCTGGAAGAGACATTCACGTCTCAAGACACCCTGTGCACCCTTCTTTGTTTTCTGCTGATAATCTACTGGTTTCACTCTGTTTCATCTTGTCTCTTCACTGCACCAGGCTGGCTGGGTGGTGAGACACCACAAAATTATGTTAAGCAAGACCTAAGGGCGGACATCCAAATTCAAGATTGAGAGCAAAAGAGTATAAATAAAGCCATGACAAATTCACTTCCAGAGTATACTTAAGCATGACTCCACCTCCAAGTATCCCATGAGGGATTTCTTTTGCACTGCTCTGCAGTGAGAGCAGAAGATGGCGGCTTCATAGTCAGATTTCTTCCCAGATGGTGAGCTCACTTCTGTGTGGCTTCCATTTCTATATGCCCTGTATTCCTTTGGGACTCTGCTTCTGGATGCACATGCAAATGCTGATTATGTCCTGTCTTGAGAGGGACACCTCAGATACTTAAAAGGTTATTTCCATGTGAGCCTGGCAGGGCTACTAGTGAAATACTGCTGATTTTGCCTCCTGAGATCAGAATTGTTGTGCAGCAAGAGTATATTCTCCTTTTGTCCTTCGGCAGTCTGCTGACAAGCTGCCCCTGCCCATGAGATCCTTTAATTCTCATCATGCTTCACTGAGGTTATTTATACAATCACCATATCTCTATTCTAAGATATCAGTTGTGTGTGTTCTGCAAGGTTCATGATCACTGGTACCTTAGTGACATTCTACAGACATCACACTTTAATAACATGGATATCTGATGCTGTAAAATTCATATGGTATGGGTGTTAATGCAACTTGTACCCAGTGTTTCAGATGGTGTCTTTTTGGAAGATCAGCTCCTCTCTGCTTTGCCATGTGTCTAGGTACAAAGTGCATTTTCTTCTAACTTTCTAACTGCACTAGAATTCCAGGCAAAGGATATCACATTTATAGAGCTATACCATAATTCCATTAAAAACAAAAAATCCTGGTTTTATCTTATCTTGTACAGTGCTCCTGGTTCCCTGCAAATAGTCTCCCTTGATACAGAAACCCAGACACTGATTTTGAAGATAGAATTCACTTTGGACTTTATTGAGGCAATAGACCTTGGTTTTAGCTGCCTTCAGAGAACAGAATTTCAGTCAAGCAGAGCTGATGTTGTAATCTTGGATGATGATGGCATTTGTGATTGTTCAGTGAGCCTTCCAAGGGATCAGCCTACATCTCTACGTTTGGACGCAATTATTTTCATTCTGACAAAATTACTCGTGGTGTGGAAGGAGATCACAACTAAAGCTAGGGTAGATTTAGATCTTTCCCAGCCATAAGATGTTTTATTGTTTGCATCATGTCCTGCATTTTTAAAATTTTCAAAGTCAGCAGAGCAAAAGGCCTGATTTTCTTTCCAGAATGGTGTATGAGGTCCGCTGTCTAGAGATATTTCTCTCTTCACAGTATTTTTAGGAAAGAGGCAAATGTGTAGATTTTCAAGATTATGCTAAAATAGCCATCATATTGAGATTTTAATTTTAGATAACAACTGGCTATGAATGAAAGATTTCTCCACTCTTCCGTTCACTAATTCATTTTTAAAAACACAGCTTGGCTCTTTTTTTTTTTTTTTCCTGCAATGAAACCTGTTTATCAGTGTAAGATAGCTGTAAACCAAAATTATGCAATTAATTGATTGATGTGTTTCAAATGGTGTATACGTGGGCTTTTATCCCTTTTCTCCCTCCCACTAATGAGTAAAAGAATTCTATGTTTAGGGGATTATACCACTAGGATCATGAGTTTAATGTGAAGCTCAAATAATCGGCATTGACAGTTTTATCAAACAAGAATAAAATTAGAATGGTAAAATAAATGCAACCTAGAGAAATGAGACAGAAGGCAGAAACTGAGGAGCAGGTTTTTTCCACCACTAGTGTTGTTGTAGTTGGTGGCCACAAAAGCATCTTTCTGAGATGTATTGCTTGGTGTGGTGGGCTGACCAAGGCAGGAGAGAGGTAGTAGGATCGAAAGCTTTCTCAGGCTTCCCAGCTACAGATACTTTCTGACGAACAGGGCTCCTAACCACTCGATAGAGCTATATGCTTTATGCATCACTTACCACAGCTTTCTCTTGCAATCTTTGGTTTATCCACATCTAGTGAATTTCATTGTGCTTTCATTTTTTGGAGAACTAAATTTTTACTGTTTATCTGTTTGAAAGCAAGCTCTTGTAACACATAGTATAGAGTCAATTGAACATGGGCTTTTAGAACAGAGTATTGACTATTCTTTCTTCAAAGATTAGACTTTATGTCCAAATTTTGGATAGTGTTTTGTGCTTTTCTTTCTCCTTTTTTTGTTTTGTTTTTTTTTTTTGAAATCTAGTGCACGGTGCTACTGCATTTGCAGAGTTTGACCCAGAAGAATCGAAGCACATGCTTAAGGAAAAGAATGGCATGCAGTTCATGAACCCCATAATTAGTTCCCCTTCCTAGCTCTAAGCAGTAATTAAATCTGTCACTTCTGCTCTGCTGATTCATTTATTTAGCTATTTAATTGCTCAGCTCAATACGTCTTTATCTCCGGAACTGCAACATTTTATTCAGGCTAAGGAATAGCAGAAACCATTATTATTTTTTGTGCAAGGGCAGGGACATGTAAAAGAAAAGAACACTAATACTAGATGATTTGGTGGTGGTGTCATTTTTCACTTATCAAACAAAACAGTATTTAAGGGAAAACTTCAACCAGTGCTTGAGGATAGCCTTCCGTACACAGGCTTCCTTCTCCAGGAAATTATGTCAAATGCAAGGACCCAAAGTATCTGATCCAGGTTTCCATTTCCATAATGAGTTAACTTAAAGCACTTCCGGATAACGCATAATTCTCTATAAAACGAGTGATCTATTGGTGGAATATTTTATAAACAATTTGAAATTGCAAATATATATTATATTGTTTATAAACTAAACAGTATCTTTTCTTCATACATTTTCATTTTGGGACATTGCTCAGTCAGGGAGATTTCTGTCATCTGTCTCTTAGATTTATCATCAAATGGAGCATTTTAATCTGAAAAGCAAATGGCATTTGGAATACTTTCAAGTTTGCATAGACAACCCTTCTGAATACCCCTCTGTGAGGTGTATTTCCATACATGCAGTTTTTCTCATGTTACATTGTCATCAGTCCTTAAGGGAAATTGCAAGATACCTCCACTATTTCTATCCATAGGTTAAAAAAACTGGTGTAGGAAAGCAGCATGCAAAATGATGAGGAGCAGATCAAGACAGATCAATACAAACAGAGCCTTTTGGCAAAAGGAGAAGGGTTTTTTATTTTTATTTTTATAACCCTTTTTATTTACCCTCTTTGAACTGTGGAATGACAGATACAAAAATTAAAGATACAAAACCCACCCAGAATTCAGAGACAAGGATATTTTTCTGTCACTTCTGGCATCAGTGACTCAGTTCCACCAATTAATTCATCTGCCTGGCTGGCTACATTTTTATACCATGCACGCAGCCTTGCATTTCACTCCATTAGTGATTTATTTTTGCTGTCTTGTTATTCAGTTACAACTGTGCATTATTTAAGTCATTGCTTGTGTTTTTGCCAGGTAAGCTTATTATTCTAAAAATCTTTTTCTTGCTTACCTGGAGGGGTTTTTGTTGTTGAGGATTACGTCGGGGTTTTTTATTCCTTCAGTGAGAGTTCTGTCCACTCTTTTGCAATGCAAAACATGCTTGCACTGCTGCTGTGGACACGCAGCTTGGCCCTGACTGAAGTAGAGACAGGAGCCTGTGTAAAGACCAGCCAGTGGAACTGGCGGGGTTTATTAGCCATATTTCATGGAACACCTTGGAAATACAGCTGGGTGTGCTGCCGTAACTCTGGCTGCTGTGCTGGGCTGCACAGACCTGCACCATGCCTGTGACAGAGTGAGGACCTCTGCTTCGCTCTCCCCCATCATCAGGGACAGCTTTGTCAGCCCAGGAGCTGGCAGCTTTGGCCCGACAATGCTCAGTCTGTGTTGTTCATGTTGGTGTTATTGTTTTGCATCTGTGCACTCGGGGTTACTCAAAACTCTTTGTTGAAATAAGGAATATTTCTGTCCCTGCTGAATCGAGGAAGTCTGGAAATCTTGTGGGCAGTTTTGTTCTTGCAAGCCTGCACATGTGATTTTTTGGACTAGAGTTTTGCATGAGCTTCACTTAAATATTCTCTCTTTTAAATGTGTTTTTTCAAAAGATCTTCTAAAAGTACACTCTTCATTATGTTGGGCACATGCCTAAATTCAGGGAATTAATAAAGCAGCAAAAACCCTCTGTGACCATCCTTTGTGGATAAGAATGCTTTGAGAATAAGTCTGTATGTGACTTGGTTTAGCTTGAGAAAGCAGTGTTCACTGCAGCAGGACAAACAACTATGAGCAGAGGAGGGCATGGGAATGAAATGGAAAAAAACCCCATTTTTTTGTAGTAGAAGAGAAGTTGATTTTTCAGTGATGGAAACCTGGCAGAGGCAACACAGGGTTAATTTCAGATGGCCTTTATCTCAGTTCCAAAAGAGCATGAGGTTGGTCAATAGGATTAACTACTTTTACACAGATTTGTACATAAACATTGAGGCACGAGACTTGGACATCAGCTGAGTGCCCTCCCTCTGCAATGATTACATTCTTGAACGTCTGGGGAGGGAATTAGGTGACAGTGGCTATTGGCTTCCCCTCAGATGAACCTAGCTGTTGTCATCCGGCCATCAACAGACTGGAAATTACTATCTCCAAGGCACTGCAGAGTTTACAAGCAGTCTCATGGGACCGAAACCACTCCCTTCTCCCACTCTGCCCTCCCCATGCTAGAACCAGTGGCATCCAGCTTCTTGCACAGTGTGAACTGGACATTCGTGAAGTGCTGCACAAGCCCAAGGTCCAGGCACTGCTGGTGGAGGCACTGTGCTTGATCAAGGGTGTGTGGGCTTTTTGTGAGCTTTGTTGGTTGGTTGGTTGTTTTTTTGTTAGTTTTAGCTAGCTCCCTGTATAGTTAGAAACCTCATGCTGGAGTTTCTCCTCACTCACAGTACTGGAATATGTTAGTGTAAAATGTATCTAAATCAAATAGCATTAAATCCTCCAGTCTTCATAAAAATGCACCCCTGTCTGTACTGTACTAATGTATTGCTTTGCTTATTGGTGTGCTGGGAACTTCTTGTTAATGTTTTAACTTAGAGGAATCACCCACTTGTACTATTTGTGTGATGCACCATATCTGTGGGGTTGGAGGCTACCTCTGCCCAGCTCTGGTCAGTCGACTTGGTTATATAAGGTGCACAGACTTGGGTACCTATAAATATTAGCGAGCAGCTGTCACAAAGGGATTGTGAACGAGCTGCTCGGGACCTCGAAAACATAATAGCTTGGCACCCAGAAATACACAACTTTGATAACACACTACAAGGTCACGTACTGGGGGGAGAGGGTAAGGAGGTGGCGACTGCTTTTAATCTTTGTCTCTTTTATAGAAAAGAAACAACCTACTTTTCTTGCTTTGTATTTCTGATACATCGGATATTTACAACTTTTAGCACATTAGGATATGACATTCCTGGCCTTGCCAGTGCTTTTGTTTGGATATTTATAGCAGCTTCTGGTCATTGTTGAGCAAAGGCGATTGCCCTGCCCTCTGGCCCTTTCTTAAGCAGATTTTGGGCAGAAGCTCCTCTCATGTGGCACTAATTGAACTGACTGGCGGAGGGGGTGTTGTGAGCACACTTGTGCTGATCTGCCAGGGTCTGAGCCAAGGGAGGAAGAGAGGAAAAAACGGGGAGAAAGGGAGGAAAGAGGAAGG